>OZ024741.1:229190845-229435845 GCA_964016885.1 Eledone cirrhosa
TGACCGGCCACCTTCCTGGTGGCAAGGTTGTAAAAGAAAAGAAATTGTCATCCCTTGAATCGCAAGAACTTTTTGCAAATTTTGAAGGTGCCAGCTATCGCAGCCATTTGTAGACTATGAATTAGGGAGCTGCGCTCTTTGTCCGCAAATCCAAGTTCAGTTATACATTGGTCCAAGCGGGTTGGTATATAACCCGTAGCTCCAATAATGATGGGTATGAAGCTAAAGGTGTATCTTGGATACAGGATTTGTACACTCCTCATCAATGGTCCGTAGATGTCCTCCTTCTCCTGTATTTTTCTGACAACGTTTACATCAAGTGGGCAGCTGATCTGCACAACAGAACACGTTTTGAATGTGTGGTCCCATACAACAATATCAGGCCGGTTGTGCTTTAATTTGGTGGCAGTTTTTAATTTCAGGTTCCATCACTATTCCTTAGTGCCATCTGTCTCAATATATTCTTCCTCGTTTGTTTTTAATTTTGTTTTCCGAAGTGCGTTTCATGTATGTATGTATGTATGTATGTATGTATGTATGTATGTATGTATGTAAGATCATTCCCCCTCTCTATAATTTAACTGCTTTACTCTCTCTGTCGCTCATGACTCTCTATATGACAACGCTGTTTTAGTTTCCGTAACTCCCTTCAATATGTACACATAGAGAGAGAGAGGGAGAAAGAGAGAGAGAGAGAGAGAGAGAGAGAGAGAGAGAGAGAGAGAGAGAAAGATTAGGAAAACTACACACACACATCTACAGAGAGAGACAGAAAAACAGAGGGAGGGGATAAGAGAGAGATAGGCCGTTAGACAGAGAGAGAGATACAATTAAAGTGTTAGTTATTCAGAGAGAGAGAGAGACAGACAGACATAGCTGAGCGTCGTATATATGTATTATGTATGTAAGTATCCTACACACCTCCCTATAGTTTCTTAGCTTTACTCTCTCCGTCGCTCTTCACACTCTATATGAAAACACTGTTTTAGTTTCCGTATCTCCCTTCAATATATACACATAGAGAGGGAGAGAGGCAGAGAGAGAAAGAGAGAGAGAGAGAGAGAGAGAGAGAGAGAGAGAGAGAGAGAGAGAGAGAGAGAGAGAGAGAGATTTAGAAAAAGATTAGGAAAACTACACACACACAGACAGAAAAACAGAGGGAGGGGAAAAGAGAGAGAGATAGGCCGTTAGACAGAGAGAGATACAATTAAAGTGTTAGTTATTCAGAGAGAGAGAGAGAGAGAGAGAGACAGAGACAGAGACAGAGGGGGACCGGCAAGTGACCGGTTTTCCAATGACGTTAAATCAAGTATCGGCATTAAAATAATTTTGAAATAAACAATGTGCATGATCAAATGTAGCGGTGATTGAAAAATAACGTTCATTTTCGTGGTATATCTTTCATCTGTCGTAGCTCGCATAAGTAACACACACACACACAAATACACATACTCTCACACCTGATTTCGCCAATTGCGGGATAACATCAAAACAAAACACACGGACACACACATGCACATACACACACACAAACACACACACACACACACACACACATATCTATACTTATAAAGCTGACGCTCGTATGTATGTATGTATGTATGTATGTATGAGGGAGCTTATAGATAGGACAACACACGCTGTCTTTTCGTGGGGTAATTTTTTAATTAATTTTTGTATTCTGAAACATCAAAATACAACAATTTTTTGGTCACTGGACTCGGGAATGTCACGACAGAAGTTTGTGGAAGTTACACAAATATTTTAGTATATTTTACCAGAGCAATCCTTATTTATATTTTACATTTTACATTTACTTACATCTCAATATAACATGGCTAAAATTCAAATTTTGCAAAGAGAAGAAAACGGACAAATGAACTAGATACATCTCACTGTCCCCCACCACCACAATGACGTCTACATTCTCTCCCCAGCATCACATGTCATTACCCTATCTAGACTAAAGTCATCGACCTGTTGTCAAACTCTCTACTCTGTGTTGAATGTGTATATATATATATATATATATATATATATATATATATATGTATGGATATGTGTGTATATACATCACTCAGTCAAACGACCAGATTTCAACCCCAACATCTACAACAACAACACCGGCACTAATGTTTACAGCAACAACAGCTTCAGAATGAATTGAAATGAACATTTACAACAGCGGCATCAAACGATAACAAAAATAAAAAGTCACAAACAAACAAACAAAAAACTCAAAATAACAAAACACACACACACGCGCACACAACACAACAACAACATCAACTGCCACCACCACCACCACCACCACCACCGCCGCCGCCGCCATCACTATCACCAGCGACCGGGCCTTAAGAAAACAACTTTAATAATAATAATTTTCTGCTTTTGGCACGGATCCAGCGACTGGTCCAGCGCATTACTGGTACTCTCTTTTGTTGACTCCGTGGGGATGAAAGGCAAGGTTGACCTCGGCGGGATTTAAGCTCAGAGCGTGGAGAGCTATAGCTCTATGCTGTAAAGCAATTATAATAATACTGGACTGTAATACGAACGGCTTCAACTAGACAAACTCTTGAAAGTCAACAGTTGACATAATCTTGTAATCGTGTATCAGTAATGACGGTAATATATATATATATATATATGTGTGTGTGTGTAAGTGAGTAGCATGTGTGTGTTTGTTTGTATGTATGAGTGTTGCTGTGTGTGCGCGTATGTATGCGTGTGTGTGCGCGCATATGTATGCGCGTGTGTGTATGTCTTACGTATAAGTGTCAATAAGTGAGGTTTTTTTTTTGGGGGGGGGGGTTGCGCGGCGACATAGAAATAATCGGGCTGGATGCCCGATCGCGCACTTAAACCACTGGGAGTGAAGAACCCCTAGCCCTTGTCAGGGCATTCTTCTAGGAGAAGGCATCTCAGGAAACTGGGTTAACTCCGACATAAAACCTGCGGCTCAGTAGTTACCGATGATGTTGATCTTTTCTTCTTTTCGGGTTATAGCTACTGTCGCTCAGAGAGTGGGATTGGCTCAGTGCACAGTCTTTCCTCACTTTAAAAACATTCGTCACGCACAGGCATTGCACGATTGTATTAATAATTATTAATAGTGTATTATTATTATTATTATTATTATTATTATTATCATTATTATTATTATTATTATTATTATTGTTCTTTGAGTCTCAGTCATTGATGTTAGTTAACTGGAAAGTTTGTTGAAATGAATATTAAGCAGCCAGGACGTATCGGAGGGTTCTTGCTGTTCCCAGCAAGCATGCCTTTTGAAGCGTTCCAAAAAGCGTGAAGGGGCCAATTTTCTTTAACCATCCTTGGAAACTTTTTAAAGATAGTACCTAGTGCGCCTATGACAATCGGGACCACTTTGACATCATGGCAGTTCCAAATCCTTTTTACCTCCCACTTTAAGTCCTGGTATCGGTTAATTTTCTCCCTCTCCTTCTCTTGCACTCTCGTGTCGAATGGGCAGGCCACATTCACAATCAGGCACGATCTTTTTGCTTTGTCCAAAACCACCAGGTCAGGTCTATTGTGTTCCAGTTTCTTGTCCGTCTGTATCCTAAAATCCCACAGCACCTTCACCTGATCGTTTTCTATCAGCGACTCTGGCTTATGCTCATACCACTTCTCAGAATGTGGTAAATTGTTTACTTTGCATAGGTGCCAGTGGATCACCCTGCCCATCACATCATGTCTCCAGCCCTTATAGTGAGTCTGGGCTAGGTGTTTACACTCGGATACAATGTGAGCCAGTCTCCTCTCTCTCTCTCCACAGATCCTACACAGTGGGCTAGCCTCCTCCTTGTAAATATGGTGTTTCAACCACTTCGTTTTGAGGGCCTGCTCTTGCGCAACCATTAACATTCCTTCTGTAGCCTTTTTAAGGTCTCTTCTTTTCAACCAGTTCCATGTCTCTGGATCTCTGAATTCAGTTTTCTCAAAGAAGGTACTATGAAGGGATTTTTCCTGAAGGCTGCTCTTTCTCCTTGTTGTTATTTCCTCCCTGGACGTCCACTGCTCTATTGTCCTCTCCTTCAGTACAGTTCTGAGCATTGGCTCCTTACTATCAGTCACGTATTTGTGCAGGTTGTTTTTTTCGATCTGAACACAGTCCTCTATGCTGATAAGACCTCTTCCACCTTCAGATCTCCTTAAGTAGAGTCTATCGGCATCACTCCTCTTGTGGAACATGTTGTAGATAGTCAATAATTTCCTAGTCTTCCTCCAGAACACCCAAATACTTGTATCCTTCTTCAGTGTCAATTTCCTTTATCATCTCACCTGTTGGTACCTGGACTCCGTTGCTTCTGCTCAATTTACCCCTCTTCATCACAAGGACTCCACACTTACTAATACCAAATTGCATACATATATCATTGCTGAAAATACGGACATTGTCAACATTATTATTATTATCTCGACCTTATTGTAAACCCCCACTGTCCCTGTCTTTGTATTGTCCCCTACATGTCGGCCCTTGTGGCTAATAAATGAAATCATTATTATTATTATTATTATTATTATTGTTGTTATTATTATTATTATTATTGTTACTATTATTATTACTTTTTTTATTATTGTTACTATTATTATTACTTTTTGTTTTCTTTCCGAATTCACTGATGTTCCAGAACAATATAAAAGAGATAATTGGCAATTTAGGTTCTGGAACAAAAAAGATAATTGGCAATAAGGGCAGGCGCCCCATTTTAACACAGCCTGGGCTCGCTCGTCATCGTGCCATTGTAATAGAGCCAAACAAGGCATTTAGTCTTGGCTGCTGGAACGTACGGACGCTGCTTGACAGGGATTCCTTGGAGCGTCCTGAACGAAGGACCGCTCTTGTGGCAAAGGAGCTTCGACGTTACGATCTTGACATCGTGGCTTTATCTGAGACGAGGTTAGCTGGGGATGGTCATCTTACACAATTTTGTGGAGAATATACATTCTTCTGGAAAGGAAGAGATGAAGGAACCAGAAGAGAGGCTGGGGTAGGATTTGCTGTTAAGACTGTACTTGTGAATAAATTAGAAGAATTCCCAGTAGGGATTAGTGAGCGTCTTATGTCCATGAGAATTCCGCCGGACAAAGGAATATATGCGACCCTGGTGAGTGTGTATGCTCCAACTATGAATTATGTCGATGAAGAAAAAGTGTCCTTTTACCATGCATTGAAAGGTGTTTCAAGAAATATCCCTCAGGCAGACAAAGTCATCGTGCTTGGTGACTTTAATGCTAGAGTGGGTAGGGATTTTAACACATGGAATCTAATCGGAAGGCATGGGTGGGAAAGTGTAACAACAATGGTATGCTCTGCTGCAGATGTGTGAGGAGCTGGATATGTGTGTTACCAACACCATGTTCCAAAAAAAGAACAAATTCAAGACCACATGGATGCATCCTGCATCTAAGGAATGGCATCTTTTGGACTACGTCCTAGTCAGGATGCGTGACAGACAGGATGTGCAGTGCGTTCGTGCTCTTCGTGGAGCTGAGTGCTGGACGGACCACCGCCTGGCAAAACCACAGGAGAGGAATACATTACATGAGGAACTCAAGGATGTAAAATCACGTGTTAGGCGGAGTCTTTCTCAGATGAAGGATCAGTGGTGGAGTGAGAAGGCTGGTGAGATGCAAACTGCGTCAGATTCCAATAACACAAAGCTGTTGTACAGTCTCTTGCGTGAGGTTTATGGACCGTCTTCTTCTCTGGTGACACCGCTTCGCAGCAAGGATGGCAAAGAACTTCTTCGTGACTCACAAGGAATTCTACGAAGGTGGCGAGAGCACTTTGATGTTCTTTTGAATCAGCCGTCTGTCGTCAGTGAAGATTTCCTCAATCTCATTCAAGAAAGTCCTGTGAAAGTAGCTCTCGCAGAACCTCCGACGCTTGTGGAGGTTGCAGTGGCTATTTCGAAGCTGAACAATGGAAGATCTCCAGGTATGGATGGCATATATGCTGAGCCCCTACAATATGGTGGTGAGAGACTCCTGCAACATCTTCACTCTTTGTTTGGCAGGATATGGGCTAATGAATCCGTACCTGAGGACAGGAGAGATGCAGTAATGGTGGTCTTGTACAAGGGAAAGGGTAACAGGAATGATTGTGGGAACTACAGAGGTATATCATTGCTTTCTGTCGTAGGGAAAGTTTTATGTAGGGTGCTTCTGGACCGTCTGCTGGCACACATTGCAGTTGTGTTCTTCCTGAAAGTCAATCTGGTTTTCGTACTGGACGCGGCACTACTGATCTGATCTTCTCAGCTAGACAGCTCCAGGAGAAGTGCATGGAACGAGGCTTGGATCTGTATCAGGTTTTTGTCGATCTGACAAAAGCTTTCGATACTGTTAACAGAGATGCATTATGGAAGGTTCTCCAGAAACTTGGTTGCCCTGATAAGTTCCTTGCTTTAGTTAGGTATTTCCATGACGACATGAAGGTTTGGGTTAATGTCGGAGGTATCATGTCGGAGCCTATCTCAGTAAAATTGGAGTGAAACAGGGGGATATTCCAGCACCGACCCTGTTTGCCATATACTTTGCAATGGTTTTCTGTATTGCATTCAGGAATTGCGAGCATGGTGTTTACATCCGATATCGAACCTCAGGCAGCATATTTAACATCAGGCGCTTTGCTGCAAAGACAAAAGTATTTACATCAATCATAAGAGACCTCTTGTATGCAGATGATTGCGATCTTGTAGCGCACACAGAGAGTGATATGCAGCACATTTTGAATGCATTTTCTGACGCTTGCACTGCCCTAGGATTGACTGAGCTACGGGTTATATACCAACCCGCTTAAACCAAAGTATGACTGAACTTGGATTTGCGGACAAAAAGCGCAGCTCGCTAATTTATAGTCTACAAATGGCTGCGATAGCTGGCACCTTCAAAATTTGCAAAAGATTCTTGCGATTCAAGGGATGACAATCTCTTTTCTTTTACAACCTTGCCACCAGGAAGGTGGCCGGTCAAAAAAATATACTCGAAATTAAGAGAAAGAGATACATACATACATAGTTATACAACTAAAAAATCATAGGTAAATTGTATTGTATTTTAGCATGAAAATAGAGAAAACTATGTAAACAGAGAAGGGAGTGAAGTGAGAGGCATACAGACTGGCAACTAGAAAGAAAGTGAGAGAGAGAGAGAGAAGTGAGTACAAGAGGAAGGCGTAAGTGATTATAGGGAAGGGGGGTTCCATTGAAAGCAACAGTCTATCAGAACTCAATCAGTAAATGGTGTTGCCCACGGCAGGAATTTCTCACGCCCCCTCTGATCTTCATAAAACCTTCACAATAAAGGAGAGTGGATGTGCATATATATTTGTGTATGTGTGTGTGTGTGTGTGTATACGTGTGTGTAGGGGCGGGTATAATATGTGGAAAAGTTTGTTTGTTAGTTGGGGTGGGTTTATATATGTATACATATATATATATACATCTATACACACTCACGCACACACACACACACACACGCATACACACATATATATATATGTGTATATATATATAAATGTGTGTGTGTGTCTCTGTGTGTGTTTATATATATATGTATGTGTATGTATATATATATATATATATATATATATATATATATATATATATATATATATATATATATATATATATATATATATATATATATATATATATATAGATATATTTCTTTATTAGCCACAGGGGCACAAAAGAAGGGGACAAATACAAAGGGGGAAGTTTACATACAATAAAAACGTGTAAAATGTTATCACAAATGGAATTTAAAAAGTTAGTCGATTTTCCCCAATACAGGGAGACAGTTTATATGGGTAACACATACCCCCGAAAAAAATGTGCAACCCTCATCTCCAGGAGTACGAAGAGCTTGTACTCCTTTCCTCTCCTCCTCCTTTTCCTCAACCTACAGACTGATATAGAGAGAAGGCCCATTCACTCGGGTCATTCTCGCCACTTTCACCCACCTTTCATAAAACTTGCTGATGTACAGCACCTCTCTCTCCATCCTGACTCTTCTTCCAAAGTGGTATTTGAAAAAAAGAATCAGTTGTTGGCCGGAGAGAAAGGTGTCTGACCTCAGCCCTTTCAACCTTGTCCACCATACAACCTCTTTCGCCATAGCTATCACACAAAGGAAAACCGCCTCTCCTTCGTTTTTGAAGGAGGGTGGCGGTTTGATCATGACAATGGATTCGGTGGTCAACTGGATTGGTCCCACCCGCGACAATAGTCGTTCTACATAGCCCCACAGGTCAGTGACGCCCGGGCAGTGTATGAATGCGTGCGCGACGGTTTCTTCATCTCGCACGCACCTCGGACAGATCTTTTTTGCAGGGTCCCTGCCCGGGCGCCCATGTCTGTAGAGCTTGTCTCGAACTGGTAGAGCTCCTCGGTAGCACTGCCAGGCCAGGGACTTTTGGAAGTTGTCCATCGGTCCCGGGCGGAAGGTCCTACCGAACAGACTGGCCAGTTCATCTTCCTCTACGCCTAGAGTTTCACCGAGCGCGTCGTCGCACTTGCTGCGGACCAACCCTCTATAGAATGACGAAGTGGAGTCTCCACTGATCGCCGGGTTCGCCTGCCAGAGGGCTGTGAGCGCCTGAGCACATTCGATGTGCCAGTCGCCCATTTTCCTCGGTCTTTGCTTGACCCAGGACTGCAGCTCGGTCAGCGAGACGAGTCGTGGGAAGGCTCGCCTCACGAACGGGGCCCACACCGGTTGTCCGGTGAGGAATACGTAGAGATGCCGCAGCCTGAGCGCGTGTTTGCGCATCGTCAACCACGGCATCCCCAGCCCTCCGTTAGAAGGGTGTTGGCAGCAGATGGATCTTCTCACCAAAGGAGCCCGCCTCTTCCAAAGGAATCGGAAGAGCGCGCGCTCCATTTTGGCGAGCGTTTTGGCTGGACAAGGCATGACGGTCAAGCGGTAGTAGATGGCGGACGCTATAAAAGTGTTCGCCACCTCCGCTCGACCTTTCAAGGATAGTTTGCACTCGGCCCACTTCTGGGTGAGTGCAAACACCTTGGCCGTCACTTCGTTCCAGTTCTTCGCCACCTGGAGGTCCGGACCAAACCAGACCCCGAGCAGCTTTACCGGTCCTTCCGTCCAGCGTCCGACGACGCCATCGGAAGGCATCGGTCTGCCTCTCCACGATCCGAGTTGCAAACCGATGGACTTATCCCAGTTCAGCTTCGCTCCTGTGACACTTTCGTATTCTTTCAGTAAGGTGCCGACTTCCTCGATTTGCGAGGCGCTCGACACCATTACTGTCACGTCGTCGGCGTAGGCCGACGCCGCTTTCCGCAGTCCCGGTTCCAGAGGTATGCCCTGCAATAGCTCCAGCTTCCGCAGTAGTGGCTCGAGAGTCAGTACGTACAGAAGGGAGGAGAGAGGGCATCCCTGTCGAATGGATCGCGTAATATGGAACGGCTCCGAGAGGTAGCCGTTCACCTTGACCCTTGAGCAGATGTTGCTGTTGTGCATTGCAGCAATCCAGCCCCTGAACACGGGTCCGAAGCCTGCCGCCTCGAGCACCGCATCCAGGTAACGATGGTCAACCCTATCGAAAGCCTTAGACTGATCCAAGTTGATCAGGGCCCCACCGAAGCCGGTTTACACCCTACCCTCTCTATGATGTATCGCATGAGGTGGAGGTTGTCGTGTATGGATATATAGATAGATAGATAGATAGATAGATAGATATATATACTTACATATATTGTTTATATAGAAGTATATATATGTATGTATAGATGTATAAATAGATGTATATATCATCATCATCATCATCGTTTAACGTCCATGTTCCACGCTTGCATGGGTTTGGACGGGGGTTTTCCCACTTGAGGCAAGAGTGGTTGCCTTGTTCGCATAGGACTGTCTGGCGGGTTTTCTACAGCTGGATGCCCTTCCTAACACCAACCACATTTACAGTGTGGGGCTGGGAGGTTTTTACCGTGTTGCCTACACGGCCACATTACAGCGTGGACTGTCTGGCGTGTTTTCTACATCTGGATGCCCTTCCTAACACCAACCACATTTACAGTGTGGGACTGGGAGGTTTTTACCGTGTTGCCTACACGGTCACATTACAGCGTGGACTGTGTGTTTTTTTGTCGTGACACCTACACGATCTCGTTTGTTTCGGCCTGAATGTTGTGGCACCAACATAACTTTGCATTGAAGGTGGCGGTGTGGAAGGGGTGAGACGGGGGTGTATTTTGTTAGACATGCCTACTGACTAGTAGGTTTTACTTTGTATTTAGGTAAGGCGGGTCTTCTCTGTTACTGTGTACCGCCAAAGGTCTCGGTCCAGTGACATTGTCTTGGAGAGGTGTAAGTGTGTGAGGTCGGAATTTATCAGCTCGTCCCAGGTTTTCCTGGGTCTGCCTACTCCGTGGCTACCATCTATCTTTATTGCCCTGCACTTTGTTATACAGCTGTCGTCTTTCATGCGCATCACGTGACCATACCAACGTAACCTTCTCTCGAGTAAACAACATCTGATCCCTCTTATTTCTAATTTTTTCCTTAGTTCGTTTATGCTTTGCCGTTCACGTATATTACTATTACACATCCAGCGGAGCATGCAAGCTTCGTTCCTCTCTAGTCTGCGTATATCCTCTGCACACAATGCCCAGGTCTCACTGCCATGCAACATTGCTGTTCGTATGCAGGCATCATACAACCTGCCTTTCATTTTTAGGGAGAACCCTTTAGCGGCTAATAGTGGTATAAGCTCTCTGAACTTTTTCCATCCAGTTCTGACTCTAGCTACTGTACTTTCAGAGCACCCTCCCCCACTGCTGATTTTGTCACCCGGGTAACGGAAGCTGTTCACTATTTCTATAGAACCCTCTGCGCAATTGAAAGAGTTAGTATTTTGTGGGCACTTGCTGCTACTTATTGCACCAGAGCACCGGCCACATGTAAAATCTGTGTTCTTAGTTAACTTACCTGTGATCCCACTACATCTTTTATGCACCCATACTTTGCATTTGGGACATCAAATGGAGTTTCTACCTACGCCTTTCCTACACACTGAGCATGGCCATTTCCCGGAGGGGACCGGCGCCTTATTTTCTTTCCTACAAACTAGAACTTTAGTCTTAGCCAGGTTAATTTGAAGGCCTTTTGATTCTAGGTCGTGCTTCCATGTTTGGAATTTCTTCTCTAGCTCGGCCATTGATTCAGCTATGAGCGTTAGATCATCTGCGTATAGGAGTTCCCATGGGCAGCCGGTCTTGAACTCCTCTGTTATAGCCTGAAGGGCAATAATAAATAGTAGTGGGCTAAGAACAGAGCCCTGATGGACACCAACTTTTACGCTAAACTCTTCACTATATTCGTTGTTAATTCTAACCTTGCTGACTGTTTCTTTATACATGGCTTGTATGGCTCTCACAAGCCATTCCTCAACACCTAGTTTTCTAAGAGCACACCAGATAATGGAATGGGGGACTCTGTCGAAGGCTTTCTCCAAGTCGACAAAAGCTAAGTATAGGGGTTTACTTTTAGCTAGGTACTTCTGTAGTTGTCGTACAATGAAAAGAGCGTCTGTGGTACTTTTACCTGACACAAACCCGAACTGCATTTCATCTAGATCAATTCTCTCTCTGATTAGCTGCGCTATTACTTTTTCCGTGACCTTCATGACCTGGTTGATTAATTTAATGCCTCTATAGTTACTCCTATCTAGGGCGTCTCCTTTACCCTTGTAACAGTTAACGATGATACTGCTACGACAGTCCTTCGGAACAACCCCATTCTGTATGACTTGGTTTACTATCCGGGTGACCATGGTGTGTCCCACCATACCGGAGGCTTTCAGCATCTCAGCAACTATTTCCGAAGGCCCAGCTGCCTTACCCGTCTTCATATCTTTGATTGCCTTACTTATTTTACTACCTTCGACTAACACTGCTGGTCCCTCTATTGGATCGATGTGGGGGAGACTGTCTTTCTCCCATTTATTCTCCTCATTTAGTAGCCTTTCGTAGTGACACTTCCAAGCTACCTTCTCATCAGCGTCAGTGATGGCAAGTATGCCATCATCGTTAAGTACACACTTCTCCCCGACAATATCACGGTTTTCCTTGACACATTGCCTCGCAATCCTGAACACCTCACGTTTTTGGTCCTCGCGTTGTAGAACATGCTTGAACTTTCTTTCCTCTGCTTCCTTTCTTGCGAAGTACACTTGTCTCCTAGCTTCCCTCCTGGCCACTTGATAGTATTCTCTACTTCCCCCATCCCGCCATGATTTCCAAGCCTGCTTTTTGGCCTTGATTGACCCCTCCACCTTACTGTTCCACCACCATGTTACTCTCCTCCTGCCTACAGGCCTGCTCCAGCCATAGACTTCGTCTGCCGCCATCAGCAGGTTTGCTTTCAGGAATTCCCACTGTTCCTCTACCTTGTACGACTCTAATTGCTCTTCCTTACTGTCGAAAGCATCAAGTAATATGCTTTGAAATTTATTTCTGGCTGTGGGATCCTTTAGCTTCCATATTTTTCTCCTGACGATAGTCCTCTTCTGCTGTCTAGTACGTCTCGTCCTGACTATGAGGTCGCTAATTATCAGTCTATGATGGGAGGTGCATTCTTCATGGGGGAGGGATTTAGTGGTTACAACAGACACTCTGTCACGTCTTCTGGTAAGGATATAATCTACCTGGCTGGTATGTTCTCCTGATCTGTAGGTGATCAAGTGATTGTCTCGTTTTTTGAAGTTAGTGTTACAGATAGTAAGTTTGTTCGCATCACAGAATTCCAGGATTCTGAAGCCTTCCTCGTTTCTAGTACCAAACCCATAGCCTCCGTGGATTCCATCATAGCCGTCACAATGTTGTCCAACGTGACCATTTAGGTCGCCAGCAATAATTATATAGTCACTGTCAGTTATTTGGGAGGTAGTGAGCATCAGTGTCTCATAGAATCTGTCTTTTATAGTGCCAGGCAGTCCGGATTGGGGCGCGTATGCAGATATTGCTGTCACAGTAGTTCTGTTTAGAACAAGTCTTATATATATATATATATATATATATATATATATATATATATATATATATATATATATATATATATAGGATCAAAAGATGGTTAAATGAGTTCCATGTATTTTATTATGCGCATTTCAAAAACAAATATCATCATGCAATAACATTTGTGTGTTCATCAGATAAAATAGGAGGACATGATATGAAGGTTAAAAACACTTGCGGATAGTGCAGTTTTAAATCAACATATCGATATGTTGATTTAAAACTGCACTATTCACAAGTGTTTTTAACCTTCATATCATGTCCTCCTATTTTATCTGATGAAAACACAAATGTTATTGCATGATGATATTTGTTTTTGAAATGCGCATAATAAAATACATGGAACTCATTTAACCATCTTTTGATCTTATATATTATGTATACTCCAGTCCTACAAACTGTAGAGTCCTTCTTATCCGATATCTGCATTGCTTTATTGTACTACAATAAAACTCACCTCCTACATATATATATATATATATATATATATATGTGAGTATATATATGTGTGTGTTTGTGTGTGTGTGTATGCGTGGTTTGTATATAAATAGATATATAGATATACATGTTTGACCTGCTTCAGGAACAATTCCCCACCACCTCTACCATCGTCGTCATCAAAGGACATCTAACAACCTTAACACAGGCTGATATACATACACACCAGACTGATACAAATACACACCAGACTGATACACATACACACCAGACTGATAAACATACACACCAGACTGATACACATACACACCAGACTGATACACATACACACCAGACTGATATACATACACACCAGACTGATACAAATACACACCAGACTGAAACACATACACACCAGACTGATACACATACACACCAGACTGATATATATACACACCAGACTGATATACATACACACCAGACTGATACACATACACACAAGACTGATATACTCACACACCAGACTGATATACACACACACCAGACTGATATACGCATACACACCAGACTGATACACATACACACCAGACTGATATACATACACACCAGACTGATATACATACACACCAGACTGATACACATACACACCAGACTGATATACATACACACCAGACTGATATACATACACACCAGACTGATATACATACACACCAGACTGATACACATACACACAAGACTGATACACATACACACCAGACTGATATACATACACACCAGACTGATACACATACACACCAGACTGATATACATACACACCAGACTGATACACATACACACCAGACTGATTCACATACACAACAGACTGATACACATACACACCAGACTGATACACATACACACCAGATTGATATACATACACACCAGACTGATACACATACAGACCAGACTGATATACATACACACCAGACTGATACACATACAGACCAGACTGATACACATACACACCAGACTGATACACATACACTCCAGACTGATATACACAAACACTAGACTGATACACATACAGACCAGACTGATACACATACACATCAGACTGATATACATACACACCAGACTGATACACATACACACCAGACTGATACACATACACACCAGACTGATACACATACACTCCAGACTGATATACACAAACACTAGACTGATACACATACACACCAGACTGATACACATACACAACAGACTGATACACATACACACCAGACTGATACACATACACACCAGACTGATACACATACACACCAGACTGATATACATACACACCAGACTGATACACATACAGACCAGACTGATATACATACACACCAGACTGATACACATACAGACCAGACTGATACACATACACACCAGACTGATACACATACACTCCAGACTGATACATATACACACCAGGCTGATATACATACACACCAGACTGATACATATACAGACCAGACTGATACACATACACACCAGACTGATATACATACACTCCAGACTGATATACACAAACACCAGACTGATACACATACAGACCAGACTGATACACATACACTCCAGACTGATATACACAAACACTAGACTGATACACATACACACCAGACTGATACACATACACAGCAGACTGATACACATACACACCAGACTGATACACATACACACCAGACTGATATACATACACACCAGACTGATACACATACAGACCAGACTGATACATATACACACCAGACTGATACACATACACTCCAGACTGATATACACAAACACTAGACTGATACACATACACACCAGACTGATACACATACACACCAGACTGATACACATGCAAACATGACTGATGCACACACACACCAGACTGATATACACACACACCAGACTGATATACGTACACACCAGACTGATACACATACACACCAGACTGATACAAATACACACAAGACTGATACACATACAGACCAGTCTGATATACATACACACCAGACAGATACACATACACAGCAGACTGATACACATACACACCAGACTGATATACACACACATCAGACTGATACACATACACACCAGACTGATACACATACACACCAGAGTGATATACACACACACCAGACTGATACACATACACACCAGACTGATATACATACACACCAGACTGATACACGTACACACCAGACTGATACACATACACACCAGACTGACATACATACACACCAGACTGATACACATACACACCAGACTGATATACATACACACCAGACTGATACACGTACACACCAGACTGATACACATACACACCAGACTGATACACATACACACCAGACTGATATATATACACACCAGACAGATACACATACACACCAGACTGATACACATACACACCAGACTGATATACACACACATCAGACTGATACACATACACACCAGACTGATACACATACACACCAGACTGATATACACACACACCAGACTGATACACATACACACCAGACTGATATACACACACACCAGACTGATACACATACACACCAGACTGATATATACACACACCAGACTGATACACATACACACCAGACTGATATACACACACACCAGACTGATACACATACACACCACACTGATATACACACACACCAGACTGATACACATACACACCAGACTGATATACACACACATCAGACTGATACACATACACACCAGACTGATACACATACACACCAGACTGATATACATACACACCAGACAGATATACACACACACCAGACTGATTTACATACACACCAGACTGATACACATACACACCAGACTGATACACATACACACCAGACTGATATACATACACACCAGACTGATATACACACACACCACACTGATTTACATACACACCAGACTGATACACATACACACCAGACTGATATACATACACACCACACTGATACACATACACACCAGACTGATATACATACACACCACACTGATACACATACACACCAGACTGATACACATACACACCAGACTGATATACACACACACCAGACTGCTACACATACACACCACACTGATATACACACACACCAGACTGATACACATACACACCAGACTGATATACACACACATCAGACTGATACACATACACACCAGACTGATACACATACACACCAGACTGATATACATACACACCAGACAGATATACACACACACCAGACTGATTTACATACACACCAGACTGATACACATACACACCAGACTGATACACATACACACCACACTGATACACATACACACCAGACTGATACACATACACACCAGACTGATACACATACACACCAGACTGATACACATACACACCAGACTAATACACATACACACCAGACTGATACACATACACACCAGACTGATACACATACACACCAGACTGAAACCCATACACACCAGACTGATACACATACACACCAGACTGATATACATACACACCAGACTGATACACATGCACACCAGACTGATACATATACACACGAGATTGATACACGTACACACCAGACTTATATACATACACACCAGACTGATACACATACACACCAGACTGATACACATACACACCAGACTAATACACATACACACCAGACTGATACACATACACACCAGACTGATACACATACACACCAGACTGATATACATACACACCAGACTGATACACATACACACCAGACTAATACACATACACACCAGACTAATACACATACACACCAGACTGATACACATACACACCAGACTGATACACATACACACCAGACTAATACACATACACACCAGACTGATACACATACACACCAGACTGATATACATACACACCAGACTGATACACATACACACCAGACTGATACATATACACACGCGACTGATACACATACACACCAGACTAATACACATACACACCAGACCGATACACATACACACCAGACTGATACACATACACACCAGACTGAAACACATACAAACCAGACTGATACACATACACACCAGACTGATATACATACACACCAGACTGATATACATACACACCAGACTGATATACATACACACCAGACTGATATACATACACACCAGACTTATACATATACACACGAGACTGATACACATACACACCAGGCTGATATACATACACACCTGACTGATATACATACACACCAGACTAATACACATGCACACCAGACTGATATACATACACACCAGACTGATACACATACACACCCAACTGTTACACATATACACACGAGACTGATGTACATACACACCAGACTGATATACATACACACCAGACTGATACACATACACACCAGACTGATACACATACACACCCAACTGTTACACATATACACACGAGACTGATACACATACACACCAGACTGATATACATACACACCAGACTGAGATACATGCACACCAGACTAATACACATACACACCAGACTGATACACATACACACCAGACTGATACACATACACACCAGACTGATACACATACACACCAGACTGATATACATACACACCAGACTGATACACATACACACCAGACTGATACATATACACACCAGTCTGATACAGATACACACCAGACTGATATACATACACACCAGACTGATATACATAGACACCAGACTTATACAGATACACACCAGACTGATATACATACACACCAGACTGATAGACATACACACCAGACTGATACATATACACACCAGTCAGATACACATACACACCAGACTGATACACATACACACCAGACTGATATACATAGACACCAGACTTATACACATACACACCAGACTGATACACATACACACCAGACTGATATACACACACACCAGACTGATACACATACACACCAGACTGATACAGATACACACCAGACTGATACACATACACACCAGACTGATACACATACACAACAGACTGATATACATACACACCAGACTGATACATATACACAACAGACTGATATACATACACACCAGACTGATACACATACACACCAGACTGATATACATACACACCAGACTGATATACATACACACCAGATTGATATACATACACACCGGACTGATACACATACACACCAGACTGTTACACATACACACCAGACTGATATACATACACACCAGACTGATATACATACACACCAGACTGATATACATACACACCAGACTGATACACATACACACCAGACTGATACACATACACACCAGACTGATATACATACACACCAGACTGATACACATACACACCAGACTGATACACAAACACACCAGACTGATACACATAAACACCAGACTGATATACATACTCACCAGACTGATACACATATACACACCAGACTGATACACATACACACCAGACTGATACACATACACACCAGACTGATACACATACACACCAGACTGATACACGTACACACCAGACTGATACACATACTCACCAGACTGATACACTTACACACCAGACTGATATACATACACACCTGACTGATATACATACACACCAGACTGATATACGCATACACACCAGACTGATACACATACACACCAGACTGATACACATACACACCAGACTGATATACATACACACCAGACTGATATACATACACACCAGATGATATACATACACACCAGACTGATATACACACCCACCGGACTGATACACATACACACCAGGCTGATATACATACACACCAGACTGATACACATACACACCAGACTGATACACATACACACCAGACTGATATACATACACACCAGACTGATACACATACACACCAGACTGATACACATACACACCAGACTGATATACATACACACCAGACTGATATACATACACACCAGACTGATATACACACCCACCGGACTGATACACATGCACACCAGGCTGATATACATACACACCAGACTGATACACATACACACCAGACTGATACACATACACACCAGATTGATATACATACACACCGGACTGATACACATACACACCAGATTGATATACAGACACACCAGACTGATACACATACACACCAGACTGATACACATACACACCAGACTGATACACATACACACCAGACTGATACACATACACACCAGACTGATACACATACACACCGGACTGATACACATACACCCCAGGCTTATATACATACACACCAGACTGATACACATACACACCAGATTGATATACTTACACACCGGACTGATACACGTACACCCCAGGCTTATATACATACACACCTAACTCATATACATACACACCAGACTGATATACGCATACAAACCAGACTGATACACATACACACCAGACTGATACACATACACACCAGACTGATATACATACACACCAGACTGATATACACACACACCAGACTAATATACATACACATCAGACTGATATACATACACACCAGACTGATATACATACACACCAGACTGATACACATACACACCAGACTGATACACATACACACCAGACTGATATACATACACACCAGACTGATACACATATACACCAGACTGATACACATATACACCAGACTGATACACATACACACCAGACTGATATACATACACACCAGACTGATTCACATACACACCATACTGATATACATACACACCAGACTGATACACATACACACCAGACGGATATACATATACACACCAGACTGATACACATACACACCAGACTGATATACATACACACCAGACTGATATACATACACACCAGACTGATATACATACACACCAGACTGATATACACACCCACCGGACTGATACACATACACACCAGGCTGATATACATACACACCAGACTGATAACCATACACACCAGATTGATATACATACACACCAGACTGATATACATACACACCAGGCTGATATACATACACACCAGACTGATAACCATACACACCAGATTGATATACATACACACCAGGCTGATATACATACACACCAGACTGATAACCATACACACCAGATTGATATACATACCCACCAGGCTGATATACATACACACCAGACTGATACACATACACACCAGATTGATATACATACACACCAGACTGATATACATACACACCAGATTGATATACATACACACCGGACTGATACACGTACACCCCAGGCTTATATACATACACACCAGACTGATACACATACACACCAGACTGATACACATACACACCATACTGATATACATACACACCAGACTGATACACATACACACCAGACGGATATACATATACACACCAGACTGATACACATACACACCAGACTGACATACATACACACCAGACTGATATACATACACACCAGACTGATATACACATACACACCAGACTGATACACATACACACCAGATTGATATACATACACACCGGACTGATATACACACCCACCGGACTGATACACATACACACCAGGCTGATATACATACACACCAGACTGATAACCATACACACCAGACTGATACACATACACACCAGATTGATATACATACACACCGGACTGATACACATACACACCAGATTGATATACATACACACCAGACTGATACATATACACACCAGACTGATATACATACACACCAGACTGATACACGTACACCCCAGGCTTATATACATACACACCAGACTGATACACATACACACCAGACTGATAGACATACACACCAGACTGATATACATACACACCAGACTGATACACATACACACCAGACTGATATACATACACACCAGACTGATACACATACACACCAGACTGATACACATACACACCAGACTGATATACATACACACCAGACTGATACATATACAGACCAGACTGATACACATACACACCAGACTTATATACATACACACCAGACTGATACATATACACACCAGAGTGATATACATACACACCAGACTGATACACATACACAACAAACTGATACACATACACACCAGACTGATATATATACACACCAGACTGATACACATACACACCAGACTGATACACATACACACCAGACTGATACACATACACACCAGGCAAATATACAAACACACCAGACTGATATACATACACACCAGACTGATATACACACACACCAGGCTGATATACATACACACCAGACTGATACACATACACACCAGACTGATACATATACACACCAGACTGATACACATACACACCAGACTGATACACATACACACCAGACTGATACACATACACAACAAACTGATACACATACACACCAGACTGATATATATACACACCAGACTGATACACATATACACCAGACTGATACACATACACACCAGACTGATACACATACACACCAGACTAATAAACATACACACCAGACTGATACACATACACACCAGACTGATACACATACACACCAGACTGATACATATACACACCAGACTGATACACATACACACCAGACTGATACACATACTCACCGGACTGATACACTTACACACCAGACTGATATACACACCCACCGGACTGATACACATACACACCAGGCTGATATACATACACACCAAACTGATACACATACACACCAGATTGATATACATACACACCGGACTGATACACATACACACCAGATTGATATACATACACACCGGACTGATACACGTACACCCCAGACTTATATACATACACCAGACTGATACACATACACACCAGACTGATACACATACACACCAGACTGATATACATACACACCAGACTGATACACATACACACCATACTGATATACATACACACCAGACTGATACACATACACACCAGACAGATACACATACACACCAGACTGATATACATACACACCAGACTGATACACATACAGACCAGACTGATACACATACACACCAGACTTATATACATACACACCAGACTGATACATATACACACCAGACTGATATACATACACACCAGACTGATACACATACACACCAGACTGATACACATACACACCAGACAGATATACATACACACCACACTGATATATATACACACCAGACTGATACACATACACAACAAACTAATACACATACACACCAGACTGATATATATACACACCAGACTGATACACATACACACCAGACTGATACACATACACACCAGACTGATACACATACACACCAGACAAATATACAAACACACCAGACTGATATACATACACACCAGACTGATATACACACACACCAGGCTGATATACATACACACCAGGCTGATACACATACACACCAGACTGATACACATACACACCAGACTGATACACATACACACCAGACTGATACACATACACACCAGACTGATACACATACACACCAGACTGATACACATACACACCAGACTGATACAGATACACACCAGACTGATATACATATACACCAGACTGATACACATACACACAAGACTGATATACATAGACACCATACTGATACACATACACACCAGACTGATACACATACACACCAGACTGATACACATACACACCAGAATGATACACATACACACCAGACTGATATACATACACACCAGACTGATACACATTCACACCAGAGTGATACACATACACAACAGACTGATACACATACACACCAGTCTGATACACATACACACCAGAATGATACACATACACACCAGACTGATACACATACACACCAGACTGATACACATACACACAAGACTGAAACACATACACACCAGACTGATACACATACACACCAGACTGATATACATACACACCAGACTGATACACATACACACCAGACTGATACACATACACACCAGACTGATACACATACACACCAGACTGATATACATACACACCAGACTGATACACATACTCACCAGACTGATACACTTACACACCAGACTGATATACATACACACCAGACTGATACACATACACACCAAACTGATACACATACACACCAGACTGATACACATAAACACCAGACTGATACACATACACACAAGACTGATATACATACACACCAGACTGATACACACACACTCCAGACTGAAGTACATACACACCAGACTGATACACATACACACCAGACTGATACACATACACACCAGACTGATACACATACACACCAGACTGATACACATACACACCAGACTGATACACATACACACCAGACTGATACACATACACACCAGAATGATACACATACACACCAGACTGATACACATACACTCCAGACTGATACACATAAACACCAGACTGATACACATACACACCAGACTGATACACATACACACCAGACTAATACACATACACACCAGCCTGATACACATACACACCAGACTGATATACATACACGCGAGACTGATATACATACACACCAGACTGATATACATACACACCAGACTGATATACATACACTCCAGACTGATATACATACACACGGGACTGATACACATACACACCAGACTGATACACATACACACCAGACTGATTCACATACACACCAGACTGATACACATACACACCAGACTGATACACATACACACCAGACTGATACACATACACACCAGACTGATATACATACACAGCAGACTGATACACATACACACCAGAATGATACACATACACACCAGACTGATATACATACACACCAGACTGATACACATACGCACCAGACTGATACACATACACACCAGACTGAGAAACATACACACAAGACTGATATACACATACACACCAGACTGAAACACATACACACCACACTGATAAACATACACACCAGACTGATAAACATACACACAAGACTGATTGATATACATACACACCAGACTGATACACATACACACCAGACTGATACACATACACACCAGACTGATAAACATACACACCAGACTGATATACACACACACCGACTGATACATATACACACCAGACTGATATACATACACACCAGACTGATACACATATACACCAGACTGATACAAATACACACCTGATTGATATACATACACACCAGACTGATACACATACACACCAGACTGATACACATACACACCAGACTGATACACATACACACCAGACTGATACACATACACACCAGACTGATATACATACACACCAGACTGATACACATACACACCAGACTGATATACATACACACCAGACTGATATACACACACACCAGACTGATACACATACACACTAGACTGACATACATACACACCAGACTGATATACATACACACCAGACTGATACACATACACACAAGACTGATACACATACACACCAGACTGACATACATACACACCAGACTGATACACATACACACCAGACTGATACACATACACACCAGACTGATAAACATACACACCAAACTGATATACACACACACCAGACTGATACATATACACACCAGACTGATATACATACACACCAGACTGATACACATATACACCAGACTGATACAAATAAACACCTGATTGATATACATATACACCAGACTGATACACATACACACCAGACTGATACACATACACACCAGACTGATACACATACACACCAGACTGATACACATACACACCAGACTGATATACACACACACCAGACTGATACACATACACACTAGACTGACATACATACACACAAGACTGATATACATACACACTAGACTGATATACATACACACCAGACTGATATACATACACTCCAGACTGATACACATACACACCAGACTTATACACATACACACCAGACTGATACACATACACACCAGACTGATACACATACACACCAGACTGATACACATACACTCCAGACTGATACACATAAACACCAGACTGATACACATACACTCCAGACTGATACATATACACACCAGACTGATACACATACACACCAGACTGATACACATACCCACCAGACTGATACACATACACTCCAGACTGATACACATAAACACCAGACTGATACACATACACACCAGACTGATACACATACACACCAGACTGATACACATACACTCCAGACTGATACACATAAACACCAGACTGATACACATACACACCAGACTGATATACATACACACCAGACTGATACACATAAACACCAGACTGATACACATACACACCAGACTGATACACATACACACCAGACTGATATACATACACACCAGACTGATACACATACACTCCAGACTGATACATATACACACCAGACTGATACACATACACACCAGACTGATACACATACACACCAGACTGATACACATACACTCCAGACTGATACACATAAACACCAGACTGATACACATAAACACCAGACTGATACACATACACACCAGACTGATACACATACACACTAGACTAATACACATACACACCAGCCTGATACACATACACACCAGACTGATATACATACACACGAGACTGATATACATACACACCAGACTGATATACATACACACCAGACTGATATACATACACACCAGACTGATATACATACACACGGGACTGATACACATACACACCAGACTGATACACATACACACCAGACTGATTCACATACACACCAGACTGATACACATACACACCAGACTGATACACATACACACCAGACTGATACACATACACACCAGACTGATATACATACACAGCAGACTGATACACATACACACCAGAATGATACACATACACACCAGACTGATATACATACACACCAGACTGATACACATACGCACCAGACTGATACACATACACACCAGACTGATAAACATACACACAAGACTGATATACACATACACACCAGACTGATACACATACACACCACACTGATAAACATACACACCAGACTGATAAACATACACACAAGACTGATTGATATACATACACACCAGACTGATACACATACACACCAGACTGATACACATACACACCAGACTGATAAACATACACACCAGACTGATATACACACACACCGACTGATACATATACACACCAGACTGATATACATACACACCAGACTGATACACATATACACCAGACTGATACAAATACACACCTGATTGATATACATACACACCAGACTGATACACATACACACCAGACTGATACACATACACACCAGACTGATACACATACACACCAGACTGATACACATACACACCAGACTGATACACATACACACCAGACTGATACACATACATACCAGACTGATATACATACACACCAGACTGATACACATACACACCAGACTGATATACATACACACCAGACTGATATACACACACACCAGACTGATACACATACACACTAGACTGACATACATACACACCAGACTGATATACATACACACCAGACTGATACACATACACACCAGAATGATACACATACACACCAGACTGACATACATACACACCAGACTGATACACATACACACCAGACTGATACACATACACACCAGAGTGATACACATACACACCAGACTGATATACATACACACTAGACTGATATACACACACACCAGACTGATACACATGCACACCAGACTGATATACATACACACCAGACTGATACACATACACACCAGACTGATACACATACACACCAGACTGATACACATACACACCAGACTGATACACATACACACCAGACTGATATACATACACACCAGACTGATATACATACACTCCAGACTGATACACATACACACCAGACTTATACACATACACACCAGACTGATACACATACACACCAGATTGATACACATACACACCAGACTGATACACATACACTCCAGACTGATACACATAAACACCAGACTGATACACATACACACCTGACTGATATACATACACACCAGACTGATACACATACACTCCAGACTGATACATATACACACCAGACTGATACACATACACACCAGACTGATACACATACACACCAGTCTGATACACATACACTCCAGACTGATACACATAAACACCAGACTGATACACATACACACCAGACTGATACACATACACACCAGACTGATACACATACACACCAGACTGATACACATACACACCAGACTGATACACATACACACCAGACTGATATACATACACACCAGACTGATACACATACACTCCAGACTGATACACATAAACACCAGACTGATACACATACACACCAGACTGATATACATACACACCAGACTGATACACATAAACACCAGACTGATACACATACACACCAGACTGATACACATACACACCAGACTGATATACATACACACCAGACTGATACACATACACTCCAGACTGATACATATACACACCAGACAGATACACATACACACCAGACTGATACACATACACACCAGACTGATACACATACACTCCAGACTGATACACATAAACACCAGACTGATACACATACACACCAGACTGATACACATACACACCAGACTGATACACATACACTCCAGACTGATACACATAAACACCAGACTGATACACATACACACCAGACTGATATACATACACACCAGACTGATACACATAAACACCAGACTGATACACATACACACCAGACTGATACACATACACACCAGACTGATACACATACACACCAGACTGATATACATACACACCAGACTGATATACATACACACCAGACTGATACATATATACACCAGACTGATACACATACACACCAGACTGATACACATACACACTTGACTGATATACATACACACCAGAGTGATATACAAACACAGCAGACTGATACACATACAGACCAGACTGATACACACACACAACAGACTGATACACATACACACCAGACTGATATACACATACACACCAGACTTATACACATACACACCAGACTGATACACATACACACCAGACTGATACACATACACACCAGACTGATACACATACACACGAGACTGATATACATACACACCAGACTGATATACATACACACCAGACTGATATACATACACACCAGACTGATATACATACACACGGGACTGATACACATACACACCAGACTGATACACATACACACCAGACTGATTCACATACACACCAGACTGATACACATACACTCTAGACTGATACACATACACACCAGACTGATACACATACACACCAGACTGATATACATAAACAGCAGACTGATACACATACACACCAGAATGATACACATACACACCAGACTGATATACATACACACCAGACTGATACACATACGCACCAGACTGATACACATACACACCAGACTGATAAACATACACACAAGACTGATATACACATACACACCAGACTGATACACATACACACCACACTGATAAACATACACACCAGACTGATAAAAATACACACAAGACTGATTGATATACATACACGCCAGACTGATACACATACACACCAGACTGATACACATACACACCAGACTGATAAACATACACACAAGACTGATATACACATACACACCAGACTGATACACATACACACCAGACTGATACACATACACACCAGACTGATAAACATACACACCAGACTGATATACACACACACCAGACTGATACATATACACACCAGACTGATATACATACACACCAGACTGATACACATATACACCAGACTGATACAAATACACACCTGATTGATATACATACACACCAGACTGATACACATACACACCAGAATGATACACATACACACCAGACTGATACACATACACACCAGACTGATACACATACACACCAGACTGATATACATACACACCAGACTGATACACATACACACCAGACTGATATACATACACACCAGACTGATATACACACACACCAGACTGATACACATACACACTAGACTGACATACATACACACCAGACTGATATACATACACACCAGACTGATACACATACACACCGGACTGATACACATACACACCAGACTGACATACATACACACCAGACTGATACACATACACACCAGACTGATACACATACACACCAGACTGACATACATACACACCAGACTGATATACACACACACCAGACTGATACACATACACACCAGACTGATACACATACACACCAGACTGATACACATACACACCAGACTGATATACACACACACCAGACTGATACACATGCACACCAGACTGATATACATACACACCAGACTGATACACATACACACCAGACTGATACACATACACACCAGACTGATACACATACACACCAGACTGATACACATACACACCAGACTGATATACATACACACCAGACTGATACACATACACTCCAGACTGATACACATAAACACCAGACTGATACACATACACACCAGACTGATACACATACACACCAGACTGATACACATACACTCCAGACTGATACACATACACACCAGACTGATACACATACACACCAGACTGATATACATACACACCAGACTGATACACATAAACACCAGACTGATACACATACACACCAGACTGATACACATACACACCAGACTGATATACATACACACCAGACTGATACACATACACTCCAGACTGATACATATACACACCAGACAGATACACATACACACCAGACTGATACACATACACACCAGACTGATACACATACACTCCAGACTGATACACATAAACACCAGACTGATACACATACACACCAGACTGATACACATACACACCAGACTGATACACATACACTCCAGACTGATACACATAAACACCAGACTGATACACATACACACCAGACTGATATACATACACACCAGACTGATACACATAAACACCAGACTGATACACATACACACCAGACTGATACACATACACACCAGACTGATACACATACACACCAGACTGATATACATACACACCAGACTGATATACATACACACCAGACTGATACATATATACACCAGACTGATACACATACACACCAGACTGATACACATACACACTTGACTGATATACATACACACCAGAGTGATATACAAACACAGCAGACTGATACACATACAGACCAGACTGATACACACACACAACAGACTGATACACATACACACCAGACTGATATACACATACACACCAGACTTATACACATACACACCAGACTGATACACATACACACCAGACTGATACACATACACACCAGACTGATACACATACACACGAGACTGATATACATACACACCAGACTGATATACATACACACCAGACTGATATACATACACACCAGACTGATATACATACACACGGGACTGATACACATACACACCAGACTGATACACATACACACCAGACTGATTCACATACACACCAGACTGATACACATACACTCTAGACTGATACACATACACACCAGACTGATACACATACACACCAGACTGATATACATAAACAGCAGACTGATACACATACACACCAGAATGATACACATACACACCAGACTGATATACATACACACCAGACTGATACACATACGCACCAGACTGATACACATACACACCAGACTGATAAACATACACACAAGACTGATATACACATACACACCAGACTGATACACATACACACCACACTGATAAACATACACACCAGACTGATAAAAATACACACAAGACTGATTGATATACATACACGCCAGACTGATACACATACACACCAGACTGATACACATACACACCAGACTGATAAACATACACACAAGACTGATATACACATACACACCAGACTGATACACATACACACCAGACTGATACACATACACACCAGACTGATAAACATACACACCAGACTGATATACACACACACCAGACTGATACATATACACACCAGACTGATATACATACACACCAGACTGATACACATATACACCAGACTGATACAAATACACACCTGATTGATATACATACACACCAGACTGATACACATACACACCAGAATGATACACATACACACCAGACTGATACACATACACACCAGACTGATACACATACACACCAGACTGATATACATACACACCAGACTGATACACATACACACCAGACTGATATACATACACACCAGACTGATACACATACACACCGGACTGATACACATACACACCAGACTGACATACATACACACCAGACTGATACACATACACACCAGACTGATACACATACACACCAGACTGACATACATACACACCAGACTGATATACACACACACCAGACTGATACACATACACACCAGACTGATACACATACACACCAGACTGATACACATACACACCAGACTGATATACACACACACCAGACTGATACACATGCACACCAGACTGATATACATACACACCAGACTGATACACATACACACCAGACTGATACACATACACACCAGACTGATACACATACACACCAGACTGATACACATACACACCAGACTGATATACATACACACCAGACTGATACACATACACTCCAGACTGATACACATAAACACCAGACTGATACACATACACACCAGACTGATACACATACACACCAGACTGATACACATACACTCCAGACTGATACACATAAACACCAGACTGATACACATACACACCAGACTGATATACATACACACCAGACTGATACACATAAACACCAGACTGATACACATACACACCAGACTGATATACATACACACGAGACTGATATACTTACACACCAGACTGATATACATACACACCAGACTGATATACATACACACCAGACTGATATACATACACACGGGACTGATACACATACACACCAGACTGATACACATACACACCAGACTGATATACATACACAGCAGACTGATACACATACACACCAGACTGATATACATACACACCAGACTGATACACATACACACCAGACTGATACACATACACACCAGACTGATTCACATACACACCAGACTGATACACATACACACCAGACTGATACACATACACACCAGACTGATACACATACACACCAGACTGATATACATACACAGCAGACTGATACACATACACACCAGAATGATACACATACACACCAGACTGATATACATACACACCAGACTGATTCACATACACACCAGACTGATACACATACACACCAGACTGATACACATACACACCAGACTGATAAACATACACACCAGACTGATATACATACACAGCAGACTGATACACATACACACCAGAATGATACACATACACACCAGACTGATATACATACACACCAGACTGATACACATACGCACCAGACTGATACACATACACACCAGACTGATAAACATACACACAAGACTGATATACACATACACACCAGACTGATACACATACACACCACACTGATAAACATACACACAAGACTGATTGATATACATACACACCAGACTGATACACATACACACCAGACTGATACACATACACACCAGACTGATAAACATACACACCAGACTGATATACACACACACCGACTGATACATATACACACCAGACTGATATACATACACACCAGACTGATACACATATACACCAGACTGATACAAATACACACCTGATTGATATACATACACACCAGACTGATACACATACACACCAGACTGATACACATACACACCAGACTGATACACATACACACCAGACTGATACACATACACACCAGACTGATATACATACACACCAGACTGATACACATACACACCAGACTGATATACATACACACCAGACTGATATACACACCAGACTGATACACATACACACGAGACTGACATACATACACACCAGACTGATACACATACACACCAGACTGATACACATGCACACCAGACTGATATACATACACACCAGACTGATACACATACACACCAGACTGATACACATACACACCAGACTGATACACATACACACCAGACTGATACACATACACACCAGACTGATATACATACACACCAGACTGATATACATACACTCCAGACTGATACACATACACACCAGACTTATACACATACACACCAGACTGATACACATACACACCAGATTGATACACATACACACCAGACTGATACACATACACTCCAGACTGATACACATAAACACCAGACTGATACACATACACACCTGACTGATATACATACACACCAGACTGATACACATACACTCCAGACTGATACATATACACACCAGACTGATACACATACACACCAGACTGATACACATACACACCAGTCTGATACACATACACTCCAGACTGATACACATAAACACCAGACTGATACACATACACACCAGACTGATACACATACACACCAGACTGATACACATACACACCAGACTGATACACATACACACCAGACTGATATACATACACACCAGACTGATACACATACACTCCAGACTGATACACATAAACACCAGACTGATACACATACACACCAGACTGATATACATACACACCAGACTGATACACATAAACACCAGACTGATACACATACACACCAGACTGATACACATACACACCAGACTGATATACATACACACCAGACTGATACACATACACTCCAGACTGATACATATACACACCAGACAGATACACATACACACCAGACTGATACACATACACACCAGACTGATACACATACACTCCAGACTGATACACATAAACACCAGACTGATACACATACACACCAGACTGATACACATACACACCAGACTGATACACATACACTCCAGACTGATACACATAAACACCAGACTGATACACATACACACCAGACTGATATACATACACACCAGACTGATACACATAAACACCAGACTGATACACATACACACCAGACTGATACACATACACACCAGACTGATACACATACACACCAGACTGATATACATACACACCAGACTGATATACATACACACCAGACTGATACATATATACACCAGACTGATACACATACACACCAGACTGATACACATACACACTTGACTGATATACATACACACCAGAGTGATATACAAACACAGCAGACTGATACACATACAGACCAGACTGATACACACACACAACAGACTGATACACATACACACCAGACTGATATACACATACACACCAGACTTATACACATACACACCAGACTGATACACATACACACGAGACTGATATACATACACACCAGACTGATATACATACACACCAGACTGATATACATACACACCAGACTGATATACATACACACGGGACTGATACACATACACACCAGACTGATACACATACACACCAGACTGATTCACATACACACCAGACTGATACACATACACACTAGACTGATACACATACACACCAGACTGATACACATACACACCAGACTGATATACATAAACAGCAGACTGATACACATACACACCAGAATGATACACATACACACCAGACTGATATACATACACACCAGACTGATACACATACGCACCAGACTGATACACATACACACCAGACTGATAAACATACACACAAGACTGATATACACATACACACCAGACTGATACACATACACACCACACTGATAAACATACACACCAGACTGATAAAAATACACACAAGACTGATTGATATACATACACGCCAGACTGATACACATACACACCAGACTGATACACATACACACCAGACTGATAAACATACACACAAGACTGATATACACATACACACCAGACTGATACACATACACACCAGACTGATACACATACACACCAGACTGATAAACATACACACCAGACTGATATACACACACACCAGACTGATACATATACACACCAGACTGATATACATACACACCAGACTGATACACATATACACCAGACTGATACAAATACACACCTGATTGATATACATACACACCAGACTGATACACATACACACCAGAATGATACACATACACACCAGACTGATACACATACACACCAGACTGATACACATACACACCAGACTGATATACATACACACCAGACTGATACACATACACACCAGACTGATATACATACACACCAGACTGATATACACACACACCAGACTGATACACATACACACTAGACTGACATACATACACACCAGACTGATATACATACACACCAGACTGATACACATACACACCGGACTGATACACATACACACCAGACTGACATACATACACACCAGACTGATACACATACACACCAGACTGATACACATACACACCAGACTGACATACATACACACCAGACTGATATACACACACACCAGACTGATACACATACACACCAGACTGATACACATACACACCAGACTGATACACATACACACCAGACTGATATACACACACACCAGACTGATACACATGCACACCAGACTGATATACATACACACCAGACTGATACACATACACACCAGACTGATACACATACACACCAGACTGATACACATACACACCAGACTGATACACATACACACCAGACTGATATACATACACACCAGACTGATACACATACACTCCAGACTGATACACATAAACACCAGACTGATACACATACACACCAGACTGATACACATACACACCAGACTGATACACATACACTCCAGACTGATACACATAAACACCAGACTGATACACATACACACCAGACTGATATACATACACACCAGACTGATACACATAAACACCAGACTGATACACATACACACCAGACTGATACACATACACACCAGACTGATATACATACACACCAGACTGATACACATAAACACCAGACTGATACACATACACACCAGACTGATACACATACACACCAGACTGATATACATACACACCAGACTGATACACATACACTCCAGACTGATACATATACACACCAGACAGATACACATACACACCAGACTGATACACATACACACCAGACTGATACACATACACTCCAGACTGATACACATAAACACCAGACTGATACACATACACACCAGACTGATACACATACACACCAGACTGATACACATACACTCCAGACTGATACACATAAACACCAGACTGATACACATACACACCAGACTGATATACATACACACCAGACTGATACACATAAACACCAGACTGATACACATACACACCAGACTGATACACATACACACCAGACTGATACACATACACACCAGACTGATATACATACACACCAGACTGATATACATACACACCAGACTGATACATATATACACCAGACTGATACACATACACACGAGACTGATACACATACACACTTGACTGATATACATACACACCAGAGTGATATACAAACACAGCAGACTGATACACATACAGACCAGACTGATACACACACACAACAGACTGATACACATACACACCAGACTGATATACACATACACACCAGACTTATACACATACACACCAGACTGATACACATACACACCAGACTGATACACATACACACCAGACTGATACACATACACACGAGACTGATATACATACACACCAGACTGATATACATACACACCAGACTGATATACATACACACCAGACTGATATACATACACACGGGACTGATACACATACACACCAGACTGATACACATACACACCAGACTGATTCACATACACACCAGACTGATACACATACACACTAGACTGATACACATACACACCAGACTGATACACATACACACCAGACTGATATACATAAACAGCAGACTGATACACATACACACCAGAATGATACACATACACACCAGACTGATATACATACACACCAGACTGATACACATACGCACCAGACTGATACACATACACACCAGACTGATAAACATACACACAAGACTGATATACACATACACACCAGACTGATACACATACACACCACACTGATAAACATACACACCAGACTGATAAAAATACACACAAGACTGATTGATATACATACACGCCAGACTGATACACATACACACCAGACTGATACACATACACACCAGACTGATAAACATACACACAAGACTGATATACACATACACACCAGACTGATACACATACACACCAGACTGATACACATACACACCAGACTGATAAACATACACACCAGACTGATATACACACACACCAGACTGATACATATACACACCAGACTGATATACATACACACCAGACTGATACACATATACACCAGACTGATACAAATACACACCTGATTGATATACATACACACCAGACTGATACACATACACACCAGAATGATACACATACACACCAGACTGATACACATACACACCAGACTGATACACATACACACCAGACTGATATACATACACACCAGACTGATACACATACACACCAGACTGATATACATACACACCAGACTGATATACACACACACCAGACTGATACACATACACACTAGACTGACATACATACACACCAGACTGATATACATACACACCAGACTGATACACATACACACCGGACTGATACACATACACACCAGACTGACATACATACACACCAGACTGATACACATACACACCAGACTGATACACATACACACCAGACTGACATACATACACACCAGACTGATATACACACACACCAGACTGATACACATACACACCAGACTGATACACATACACACCAGACTGATACACATACACACCAGACTGATATACACACACACCAGACTGATACACATGCACACCAGACTGATATACATACACACCAGACTGATACACATACACACCAGACTGATACACATACACACCAGACTGATACACATACACACCAGACTGATACACATACACACCAGACTGATATACATACACACCAGACTGATACACATACACTCCAGACTGATACACATAAACACCAGACTGATACACATACACACCAGACTGATACACATACACACCAGACTGATACACATACACTCCAGACTGATACACATAAACACCAGACTGATACACATACACACCAGACTGATATACATACACACCAGACTGATACACATAAACACCAGACTGATACACATACACACCAGACTGATACACATACACACCAGACTGATATACATACACACCAGACTGATACACATACACTCCAGACTGATACATATACACACCAGACTGATACACATACACACCAGACTGATACACATACACACCAGACTGATACACATACACTCCAGACTGATACACATAAACACCAGACTGATACACATACACACCAGACTGATACACATACACACCAGACTAATACACATACACACCAGCCTGATACACATACACACCAGACTGATATACATACACACAAGACTGATATACATACACACCAGACTGATATACATACACACCAGACTGATATACATACACACCAGACTGATATACATACACACGGGACTGATACACATACACACCAGACTGATACACATACACACCAGACTGATATACATACACAGCAGACTGATACACATACACACCAGACTGATATACATACACACCAGACTGATACACATACACACCAGACTGATACACATACACACCAGACTGATTCACATACACACCAGACTGATACACATACACACCAGACTGATACACATACACACCAGACTGATACACATACACACCAGACTGATATACATACACAGCAGACTGATACACATACACACCAGAATGATACACATACACACCAGACTGATATACATACACACCAGACTGATTCACATACACACCAGACTGATACACATACACACCAGACTGATACACATACACACCAGACTGATAAACATACACACCAGACTGATATACATACACAGCAGACTGATACACATACACACCAGAATGATACACATACACACCAGACTGATATACATACACACCAGACTGATACACATACGCACCAGACTGATACACATACACACCAGACTGATAAACATACACACAAGACTGATATACACATACACACCAGACTGATACACATACACACCACACTGATAAACATACACACCAGACTGATAAACATACACACAAGACTGATTGATATACATACACACCAGACTGATACACATACACACCAGACTGATACACATACACACCAGACTGATAAACATACACACCAGACTGATATACACACACACCGACTGATACATATACACACCAGACTGATATACATACACACCAGACTGATACACATATACACCAGACTGATACAAATACACACCTGATTGATATACATACACACCAGACTGATACACATACACACCAGACTGATACACATACACACCAGACTGATACACATACACACCAGACTGATACACATACACACCAGACTGATATACATACACACCAGACTGATACACATACACACCAGACTGATATACATACACACCAGACTGATATACACACCAGACTGATACACATACACACGAGACTGACATACATACACACCAGACTGATATACATACACACCAGACTGATACACATACACACCAGACTGATACACATACACACCAGACTGACATACATAAACACCAGACTGATACACATACACACCAGACTGATACACATACACTCCAGACTGATACACATAAACACCAGACTGATACACATACACACCAGACTGATACACATACACACCAGACTAATACACATACACACCAGCCTGATACACATACACACCAGACTGATATACATACACACGAGACTGATATACATACACACCAGACTGATATACATACACACCAGACTGATATACATACACACCAGACTGATATACATACACACGGGACTGATACACATACACACCAGACTGATACACATACACACCAGACTGATATACATACACAGCAGACTGATACACATACACACCAGACTGATATACATACACACCAGACTGATACACATACACACCAGACTGATACACATACACACCAGACTGATTCACATACACACCAGACTGATACACATACACACCAGACTGATACACATACACACCAGACTGATACACATACACACCAGACTGATATACATACACAGCAGACTGATACACATACACACCAGAATGATACACATACACACCAGACTGATATACATACACACCAGACTGATTCACATACACACCAGACTGATACACATACACACCAGACTGATACACATACACACCAGACTGATACACATACACACCAGACTGATATACATACACAGCAGACTGATACACATACACACCAGACTGATATACATACACACCAGACTGATACACATACACTCCAGACTGATACACATAAACACCAGACTGATACACATACACACCAGACTGATACACATACACACCAGACTGATACACATACACTCCAGACTGATACACATAAACACCAGACTGATACACATACACACCAGACTGATATACATACACACCAGACTGATACACATAAACACCAGACTGATACACATACACACCAGACTGATACACATACACACCAGACTGATATACATACACACCAGACTGATACACATACACTCCAGACTGATACATATACACACCAGACTGATACACATACACACCAGACTGATACACATACACACCAGACTGATACACATACACTCCAGACTGATACACATAAACACCAGACTGATACACATACACACCAGACTGATACACATACACACCAGACTAATACACATACACACCAGCCTGATACACATACACACCAGACTGATATACATACACACAAGACTGATATACATACACACCAGACTGATATACATACACACCAGACTGATATACATACACACCAGACTGATATACATACACACGGGACTGATACACATACACACCAGACTGATACACATACACACCAGACTGATATACATACACAGCAGACTGATACACATACACACCAGACTGATATACATACACACCAGACTGATACACATACACACCAGACTGATACACATACACACCAGACTGATTCACATACACACCAGACTGATACACATACACACCAGACTGATACACATACACACCAGACTGATACACATACACACCAGACTGATATACATACACAGCAGACTGATACACATACACACCAGAATGATACACATACACACCAGACTGATATACATACACACCAGACTGATTCACATACACACCAGACTGATACACATACACACCAGACTGATACACATACACACCAGACTGATAAACATACACACCAGACTGATATACATACACAGCAGACTGATACACATACACACCAGAATGATACACATACACACCAGACTGATATACATACACACCAGACTGATACACATACGCACCAGACTGATACACATACACACCAGACTGATAAACATACACACAAGACTGATATACACATACACACCAGACTGATACACATACACACCACACTGATAAACATACACACCAGACTGATAAACATACACACAAGACTGATTGATATACATACACACCAGACTGATACACATACACACCAGACTGATACACATACACACCAGACTGATAAACATACACACCAGACTGATATACACACACACCGACTGATACATATACACACCAGACTGATATACATACACACCAGACTGATACACATATACACCAGACTGATACAAATACACACCTGATTGATATACATACACACCAGACTGATACACATACACACCAGACTGATACACATACACACCAGACTGATACACATACACACCAGACTGATACACATACACACCAGACTGATATACATACACACCAGACTGATACACATACACACCAGACTGATATACATACACACCAGACTGATATACACACCAGACTGATACACATACACACGAGACTGACATACATACACACCAGACTGATATACATACACACCAGACTGATACACATACACACCAGACTGATACACATACACACCAGACTGACATACATAAACACCAGACTGATACACATACACACCAGACTGATACACATACACTCCAGACTGATACACATAAACACCAGACTGATACACATACACACCAGACTGATACACATACACACCAGACTAATACACATACACACCAGCCTGATACACATACACACCAGACTGATATACATACACACGAGACTGATATACATACACACCAGACTGATATACATACACACCAGACTGATATACATACACACCAGACTGATATACATACACACGGGACTGATACACATACACACCAGACTGATACACATACACACCAGACTGATATACATACACAGCAGACTGATACACATACACACCAGACTGATATACATACACACCAGACTGATACACATACACACCAGACTGATACACATACACACCAGACTGATTCACATACACACCAGACTGATACACATACACACCAGACTGATACACATACACACCAGACTGATACACATACACACCAGACTGATATACATACACAGCAGACTGATACACATACACACCAGAATGATACACATACACACCAGACTGATATACATACACACCAGACTGATTCACATACACACCAGACTGATACACATACACACCAGACTGATACACATACACACCAGACTGATACACATACACACCAGACTGATATACATACACAGCAGACTGATACACATACACACCAGAATGATACACATACACACCAGACTGATATACATACACACCAGACTGATACACATACGCACCAGACTGATACACATACACACCAGACTGATAAACATACACACAAGACTGATATACACATACACACCAGACTGATACACATACACACCACACTGATAAACATACACACCAGACTGATAAACATACACACAAGACTGATTGATATACATACACACCAGACTGATACACATACACACCAGACTGATACACATACACACCAGACTGATAAACATACACACCAGACTGATATACACACACACCGACTGATACATATACACACCAGACTGATATACATACACACCAGACTGATACACATATACACCAGACTGATACAAATACACACCTGATTGATATACATACACACCAGACTGATACACATACACACCAGACTGATACACATACATACCAGACTGATACACATACACACCAGACTGATACACATACACACCAGACTGATATACATACACACCAGACTGATACACATACACACCAGACTGATATACATACACACCAGACTGATATACACACCAGACTGATACACATACACACTAGACTGACATACATACACACCAGACTGATATACATACACACCAGACTGATACACATACACACCAGACTGATACACATACACACCAGACTGACATACATACACACCAGACTGATACACATACACACCAGACTGATACACATACACACCAGACTGATACACATACACACCAGACTGATATACATACACACTAGACTGATATACACACACACCAGACTGATACACATGCACACCAGACTGATATACATAAACACCAGACTGATACACATACACACTAGACTGATACACATACACACCAGACTGATACACATACACACCAGACTGATACACATACACACCAGACTGATATACATACACTCCAGACTGATACACATACACACCAGACTTATACACATACACACCAGACTGATATACATACACACCAGACTGATATATATACACACCAGACTGATACACATACACTCCACACTGATACACATACACTCCAGACTGATACACATAAACACCAGACTGATATACATACACACCAGACTGATATATATACACACCAGACTGATACACATACACACCAGACTGATACACATACACTCCAGACTGATACACATAAACACCAGACTGATACACATACACACCAGACTGATATACATACACACCAGACTGATACACATACACTCCAGACTGATACATATACACACCAGACTGATACACATACACACCAGACTGATACACATACACACCAGTCTGATACACATACACACCAGAATGATACACATACACACCAGACTGATACACATACACACCAGACTGATACACATACACACCAGACTGATATACATACACACCAGACTGATATACATACACACCAGACTGATACATATACACACCAGACTGATACACATACACACCAGACTGATACACATACACACTTGACTGATATACATACACACCAGAGTGATATACAAACACACCAGACTGATACACATACACTCCAGACTGATACATATACACACCAGACTGATACACATACACACCAGACTGATACACATACACACCAGTCTGATACACATACACTCCAGACTGATACACATAAACACCAGACTGATACACATACACACCAGACTGATACACATACACACCAGACTGATACAAATACACACAAGACTGATACACATAAACACCAGACTGATACACATACACACCAGACTGATACACATACACACCAGACTGACACACATACACTCCAGACTGATACACATAAACACCAGACTGATACACATACACACCAGACTGATATACATACACACCAGACTGATACACATAAACACCAGACTGATACACATACACACCAGACTGATACACATACACACCAGACTGATATACATACACACCAGACTGATACACATACACTCCAGACTGATACATATACACACCAGACAGATACACATACACACCAGACTGATACACATACACACCAGACTGATACACATACACTCCAGACTGATACACATAAACACCAGACTGATACACATACACACCAGACTGATACACATACACACCAGACTGATACACATACACTCCAGACTGATACACATAAACACCAGACTGATACACATACACACCAGACTGATATACATACACACCAGACTGATACACATAAACACCAGACTGATACACATACACACCAGACTGATACAAATACACACCAGACTGATACACATACACACTTGACTGATATACATACACACCAGAGTGATATACAAACACACCAGACTGATACACATACAGACCAGACTGATACACACACACACCAGACTGATACACATACACACCAGACTGATATACACATACACACCAGACTTATACACATACACACCAGACTGATACACATACACACCAGACTGATACACATACACACCAGACTGATACACATACACACCAGACTGATATACATACACACCAGACTGATATACATACACACCAGACTGATATACATACACACCAGACTGATATACATACACACGGGACTGATACACATACACACCAGACTGATACACATACACACCAGACTGATATACATACACAGCAGACTGATACACATACACACCAGACTGATATACATACACACCAGACTGATACACATACACACCAGACTGATACACATACACACCAGACTGATTCACATAAACACCAGACTGATACACATACACACCAGACTGATACACATACACACCAGACTGATACACATACACACCAGACTGATATACATACACAGCAGACTGATACACATACACACCAGAATGATACACATACACACCAGACTGATATACATACACACCAGACTGATTCACATACACACCAGACTGATACACATACACACCAGACTGATACACATACACACCAGACTGATACACATACACACCAGACTGATATACATACACAGCAGACTGATACACATACACACCAGAATGATACACATACACACCAGACTGATATACATACACACCAGACTGATACACATACGCACCAGACTGATACACATACACACCAGACTGATAAACATACACACAAGACTGATATACACATACACACCAGACTGATACACATACACACCACACTGATAAACATACACACCAGACTGATAAACATACACACAAGACTGATTGATATACATACACACCAGACTGATACACATACACACCAGACTGATAAACATACACACCAGACTGATATACACACACACCGACTGATACATATACACACCAGACTGATATACATACACACCAGACTGATACACATATACACCAGACTGATACAAATACACACCTGATTGATATACATACACACCAGACTGATACACATACACACCAGACTGATACACATACATACCAGACTGATACACATACACACCAGACTGATACACATACACACCAGACTGATATACATACACACCAGACTGATACACATACACACCAGACTGATATACATACACACCAGACTGATATACACACCAGACTGATACACATACACACTAGACTGACATACATACACACCAGACTGATACACATACACACCAGACTGACACACATACACTCCAGACTGATACACATAAACACCAGACTGATACACATACACACCAGACTGATATACATACACACCAGACTGATACACATAAACACCAGACTGATACACATACACACCAGACTGATACACATACACACCAGACTGATATACATACACACCAGACTGATACACATACACTCCAGACTGATACATATACACACCAGACAGATACACATACACACCAGACTGATACACATACACACCAGACTGATACACATACACTCCAGACTGATACACATAAACACCAGACTGATACACATACACACCAGACTGATACACATACACACCAGACTGATACACATACACTCCAGACTGATACACATAAACACCAGACTGATACACATACACACCAGACTGATATACATACACACCAGACTGATACACATAAACACCAGACTGATACACATACACACCAGACTGATACACATACACACCAGACTGATACACATACACACTTGACTGATATACATACACACCAGAGTGATATACAAACACACCAGACTGATACACATACAGACCAGACTGATACACACACACACCAGACTGATACACATACACACCAGACTGATATACACATACACACCAGACTTATACACATACACACCAGACTGATACACATACACACCAGACTGATACACATACACACCAGACTGATACACATACACACCAGACTGATATACATACACACCAGACTGATATACATACACACCAGACTGATATACATACACACCAGACTGATATACATACACACGGGACTGATACACATACACACCAGACTGATACACATACACACCAGACTGATATACATACACAGCAGACTGATACACATACACACCAGACTGATATACATACACACCAGACTGATACACATACACACCAGACTGATACACATACACACCAGACTGATTCACATACACACCAGACTGATACACATACACACCAGACTGATACACATACACACCAGACTGATACACATACACACCAGACTGATATACATACACAGCAGACTGATACACATACACACCAGAATGATACACATACACACCAGACTGATATACATACACACCAGACTGATTCACATACACACCAGACTGATACACATACACACCAGACTGATACACATACACACCAGACTGATACACATACACACCAGACTGATATACATACACAGCAGACTGATACACATACACACCAGAATGATACACATACACACCAGACTGATATACATACACACCAGACTGATACACATACGCACCAGACTGATACACATACACACCAGACTGATAAACATACACACAAGACTGATATACACATACACACCAGACTGATACACATACACACCACACTGATAAACATACACACCAGACTGATAAACATACACACAAGACTGATTGATATACATACACACCAGACTGATACACATACACACCAGACTGATACACATACACACCAGACTGATAAACATACACACCAGACTGATATACACACACACCGACTGATACATATACACACCAGACTGATATACATACACACCAGACTGATACACATATACACCAGACTGATACAAATACACACCTGATTGATATACATACACACCAGACTGATACACATACACACCAGACTGATACACATACATACCAGACTGATACACATACACACCAGACTGATACACATACACACCAGACTGATATACATACACACCAGACTGATACACATACACACCAGACTGATATACATACACACCAGACTGATATACACACCAGACTGATACACATACACACTAGACTGACATACATACACACCAGACTGATATACATACACACCAGACTGATACACATACACACCAGACTGATACACATACACACCAGACTGACATACATACACACCAGACTGATACACATACACACCAGACTGATACACATACACACCAGACTGATACACATACACACCAGACTGATATACATACACACTAGACTGATATACACACACACCAGACTGATACACATGCACACCAGACTGATATACATACACACCAGACTGATACACATACACACTAGACTGATACACATACACACCAGACTGATACACATACACACCAGACTGATACACATACACACCAGACTGATATACATACACTCCAGACTGATACACATACACACCAGACTTATACACATACACACCAGACTGATATACATACACACCAGACTGATATATATACACACCAGACTGATACACATACACTCCACACTGATACACATACACTCCAGACTGATACACATAAACACCAGACTGATATACATACACACCAGACTGATATATATACACACCAGACTGATACACATACACACCAGACTGATACACATACACTCCAGACTGATACACATAAACACCAGACTGATACACATACACACCAGACTGATATACATACACACCAGACTGATACACATACACTCCAGACTGATACATATACACACCAGACTGATACACATACACACCAGACTGATACACATACACACCAGTCTGATACACATACACACCAGAATGATACACATACACACCAGACTGATACACATACACACCAGACTGATACACATACACACCAGACTGATATACATACACACCAGACTGATATACATACACACCAGACTGATACATATACACACCAGACTGATACACATACACACCAGACTGATACACATACACACTTGACTGATATACATACACACCAGAGTGATATAGAAACACACCAGACTGATACACATACACTCCAGACTGATACATATACACACCAGACTGATACACATACACACCAGACTGATACACATACACACCAGTCTGATACACATACACTCCAGACTGATACACATAAACACCAGACTGATACACATACACACCAGACTGATATACACACACACCGACTGATACATATACACACCAGACTGATATACATACACACCAGACTGATACACATATACACCAGACTGATACAAATACACACCTGATTGATATACATACACACCAGACTGATACACATACACACCAGACTGATACACATACATACCAGACTGATACACATACACACCAGACTGATACACATACACACCAGACTGATACACATACACACCAGACTGATATACATACACACCAGACTGATATACACACCAGACTGATACACATACACACTAGACTGACATACATACACACCAGACTGATACACATACACACCAGACTGACACACATACACTCCAGACTGATACACATAAACACCAGACTGATACACATACACACCAGACTGATATACATACACACCAGACTGATACACATAAACACCAGACTGATACACATACACACCAGACTGATACACATACACACCAGACTGATATACATACACACCAGACTGATACACATACACTCCAGACTGATACATATACACACCAGACAGATACACATACACACCAGACTGATACACATACACACCAGACTGATACACATACACTCCAGACTGATACACATAAACACCAGACTGATACACATACACACCAGACTGATACACATACACACCAGACTGATACACATACACTCCAGACTGATACACATAAACACCAGACTGATACACATACACACCAGACTGATATACATACACACCAGACTGATACACATAAACACCAGACTGATACACATACACACCAGACTGATACACATACACACCAGACTGATACACATACACACCAGACTGATATACATACACAGCAGACTGATACACATACACACCAGAATGATACACATACACACCAGACTGATATACATACACACCAGACTGATTCACATACACACCAGACTGATACACATACACACCAGACTGATACACATACACACCAGACTGATACACATACACACCAGACTGATATACATACACAGCAGACTGATACACATACACACCAGAATGATACACATACACACCAGACTGATATACATACACACCAGACTGATACACATACGCACCAGACTGATACACATACACACCAGACTGATAAACATACACACAAGACTGATATACACATACACACCAGACTGATACACATACACACCACACTGATAAACATACACACCAGACTGATAAACATACACACAAGACTGATTGATATACATACACACCAGACTGATACACATACACACCAGACTGATACACATACACACCAGACTGATAAACATACACACCAGACTGATATACACACACACCGACTGATACATATACACACCAGACTGATATACATACACACCAGACTGATACACATATACACCAGACTGATACAAATACACACCTGATTGATATACATACACACCAGACTGATACACATACACACCAGACTGATACACATACATACCAGACTGATACACATACACACCAGACTGATACACATACACACCAGACTGATATACATACACACCAGACTGATACACATACACACCAGACTGATATACATACACACCAGACTGATATACACACCAGACTGATACACATACACACTAGACTGACATACATACACACCAGACTGATATACATACACACCAGACTGATACACATACACACCAGACTGATACACATACACACCAGACTGACATACATACACACCAGACTGATACACATACACACCAGACTGATACACATACACACCAGACTGATACACATACACACCAGACTGATATACATACACACTAGACTGATATACACACACACCAGACTGATACACATGCACACCAGACTGATATACATACACACCAGACTGATACACATACACACTAGACTGATACACATACACACCAGACTGATACACATACACACCAGACTGATACACATACACACCAGACTGATATACATACACTCCAGACTGATACACATACACACCAGACTTATACACATACACACCAGACTGATATACATACACACCAGACTGATATATATACACACCAGACTGATACACATACACTCCACACTGATACACATACACTCCAGACTGATACACATAAACACCAGACTGATATACATACACACCAGACTGATATATATACACACCAGACTGATACACATACACACCAGACTGATACACATACACTCCAGACTGATACACATAAACACCAGACTGATACACATACACACCAGACTGATATACATACACACCAGACTGATACACATACACTCCAGACTGATACATATACACACCAGACTGATACACATACACACCAGACTGATACACATACACACCAGTCTGATACACATACACACCAGAATGATACACATACACACCAGACTGATACACATACACACCAGACTGATACACATACACACCAGACTGATATACATACACACCAGACTGATATACATACACACCAGACTGATACATATACACACCAGACTGATACACATACACACCAGACTGATACACATACACACTTGACTGATATACATACACACCAGAGTGATATACAAACACACCAGACTGATACACATACACTCCAGACTGATACATATACACACCAGACTGATACACATACACACCAGACTGATACACATACACACCAGTCTGATACACATACACTCCAGACTGATACACATAAACACCAGACTGATACACATACACACCAGACTGATATACACACACACCGACTGATACATATACACACCAGACTGATATACATACACACCAGACTGATACACATATACACCAGACTGATACAAATACACACCTGATTGATATACATACACACCAGACTGATACACATACACACCAGACTGATACACATACATACCAGACTGATACACATACACACCAGACTGATACACATACACACCAGACTGATATACATACACACCAGACTGATACACATACACACCAGACTGATATACATACACACCAGACTGATATACACACCAGACTGATACACATACACACTAGACTGACATACATACACACCAGACTGATACACATACACACCAGACTGACACACATACACTCCAGACTGATACACATAAACACCAGACTGATACACATACACACCAGACTGATATACATACACACCAGACTGATACACATAAACACCAGACTGATACACATACACACCAGACTGATACACATACACACCAGACTGATATACATACACACCAGACTGATACACATACACTCCAGACTGATACATATACACACCAGACAGATACACATACACACCAGACTGATACACATACACACCAGACTGATACACATACACTCCAGACTGATACACATAAACACCAGACTGATACACATACACACCAGACTGATACACATACACACCAGACTGATACACATACACTCCAGACTGATACACATAAACACCAGACTGATACACATACACACCAGACTGATATACATACACACCAGACTGATACACATAAACACCAGACTGATACACATACACACCAGACTGATACACATACACACCAGACTGATACACATACACACCAGACTGATATACATACACAGCAGACTGATACACATACACACCAGAATGATACACATACACACCAGACTGATATACATACACACCAGACTGATTCACATACACACCAGACTGATACACATACACACCAGACTGATACACATACACACCAGACTGATACACATACACACCAGACTGATATACATACACAGCAGACTGATACACATACACACCAGAATGATACACATACACACCAGACTGATATACATACACACCAGACTGATACACATACGCACCAGACTGATACACATACACACCAGACTGATAAACATACACACAAGACTGATATACACATACACACCAGACTGATACACATACACACCACACTGATAAACATACACACCAGACTGATAAACATACACACAAGACTGATTGATATACATACACACCAGACTGATACACATACACACCAGACTGATACACATACACACCAGACTGATAAACATACACACCAGACTGATATACACACACACCGACTGATACATATACACACCAGACTGATATACATACACACCAGACTGATACACATATACACCAGACTGATACAAATACACACCTGATTGATATACATACACACCAGACTGATACACATACACACCAGACTGATACACATACATACCAGACTGATACACATACACACCAGACTGATACACATACACACCAGACTGATATACATACACACCAGACTGATACACATACACACCAGACTGATATACATACACACCAGACTGATATACACACCAGACTGATACACATACACACTAGACTGACATACATACACACCAGACTGATATACATACACACCAGACTGATACACATACACACCAGACTGATACACATACACACCAGACTGACATACATACACACCAGACTGATACACATACACACCAGACTGATACACATACACACCAGACTGATACACATACACACCAGACTGATATACATACACACTAGACTGATATACACACACACCAGACTGATACACATGCACACCAGACTGATATACATACACACCAGACTGATACACATACACACTAGACTGATACACATACACACCAGACTGATACACATACACACCAGACTGATACACATACACACCAGACTGATATACATACACTCCAGACTGATACACATACACACCAGACTTATACACATACACACCAGACTGATATACATACACACCAGACTGATATATATACACACCAGACTGATACACATACACTCCACACTGATACACATACACTCCAGACTGATACACATAAACACCAGACTGATATACATACACACCAGACTGATATATATACACACCAGACTGATACACATACACACCAGACTGATACACATACACTCCAGACTGATACACATAAACACCAGACTGATACACATACACACCAGACTGATATACATACACACCAGACTGATACACATACACTCCAGACTGATACATATACACACCAGACTGATACACATACACACCAGACTGATACACATACACACCAGTCTGATACACATACACACCAGAATGATACACATACACACCAGACTGATACACATACACACCAGACTGATACACATACACACCAGACTGATATACATACACACCAGACTGATATACATACACACCAGACTGATACATATACACACCAGACTGATACACATACACACCAGACTGATACACATACACACTTGACTGATATACATACACACCAGAGTGATATACAAACACACCAGACTGATACACATACACTCCAGACTGATACATATACACACCAGACTGATACACATACACACCAGACTGATACACATACACACCAGTCTGATACACATACACTCCAGACTGATACACATAAACACCAGACTGATACACATACACACCAGACTGATATACACACACACCGACTGATACATATACACACCAGACTGATATACATACACACCAGACTGATACACATATACACCAGACTGATACAAATACACACCTGATTGATATACATACACACCAGACTGATACACATACACACCAGACTGATACACATACATACCAGACTGATACACATACACACCAGACTGATACACATACACACCAGACTGATATACATACACACCAGACTGATACACATACACACCAGACTGATATACATACACACCAGACTGATATACACACCAGACTGATACACATACACACTAGACTGACATACATACACACCAGACTGATAGACATACACACCAGACTGACACACATACACTCCAGACTGATACACATAAACACCAGACTGATACACATACACACCAGACTGATATACATACACACCAGACTGATACACATAAACACCAGACTGATACACATACACACCAGACTGATACACATACACACCAGACTGATATACATACACACCAGACTGATACACATACACTCCAGACTGATACATATACACACCAGACAGATACACATACACACCAGACTGATACACATACACACCAGACTGATACACATACACTCCAGACTGATACACATAAACACCAGACTGATACACATACACACCAGACTGATACACATACACACCAGACTGATACACATACACTCCAGACTGATACACATAAACACCAGACTGATACACATACACACCAGACTGATATACATACACACCAGACTGATACACATAAACACCAGACTGATACACATACACACCAGACTGATACACATACACACCAGACTGATACACATACACACCAGACTGATATACATACACAGCAGACTGATACACATACACACCAGAATGATACACATACACACCAGACTGATATACATACACACCAGACTGATTCACATACACACCAGACTGATACACATACACACCAGACTGATACACATACACACCAGACTGATACACATACACACCAGACTGATATACATACACAGCAGACTGATACACATACACACCAGAATGATACACATACACACCAGACTGATATACATACACACCAGACTGATACACATACGCACCAGACTGATACACATACACACCAGACTGATAAACATACACACAAGACTGATATACACATACACACCAGACTGATACACATACACACCACACTGATAAACATACACACCAGACTGATAAACATACACACAAGACTGATTGATATACATACACACCAGACTGATACACATACACACCAGACTGATACACATACACACCAGACTGATAAACATACACACCAGACTGATATACACACACACCGACTGATACATATACACACCAGACTGATATACATACACACCAGACTGATACACATATACACCAGACTGATACAAATACACACCTGATTGATATACATACACACCAGACTGATACACATACACACCAGACTGATACACATACATACCAGACTGATACACATACACACCAGACTGATACACATACACACCAGACTGATATACATACACACCAGACTGATACACATACACACCAGACTGATATACATACACACCAGACTGATATACACACCAGACTGATACACATACACACTAGACTGACATACATACACACCAGACTGATATACATACACACCAGACTGATACACATACACACCAGACTGATACACATACACACCAGACTGACATACATACACACCAGACTGATACACATACACACCAGACTGATACACATACACACCAGACTGATACACATACACACCAGACTGATATACATACACACTAGACTGATATACACACACACCAGACTGATACACATGCACACCAGACTGATATACATACACACCAGACTGATACACATACACACTAGACTGATACACATACACACCAGACTGATACACATACACACCAGACTGATACACATACACACCAGACTGATATACATACACTCCAGACTGATACACATACACACCAGACTTATACACATACACACCAGACTGATATACATACACACCAGACTGATATATATACACACCAGACTGATACACATACACTCCACACTGATACACATACACTCCAGACTGATACACATAAACACCAGACTGATATACATACACACCAGACTGATATATATACACACCAGACTGATACACATACACACCAGACTGATACACATACACTCCAGACTGATACACATAAACACCAGACTGATACACATACACACCAGACTGATATACATACACACCAGACTGATACACATACACTCCAGACTGATACATATACACACCAGACTGATACACATACACACCAGACTGATACACATACACACCAGTCTGATACACATACACACCAGAATGATACACATACACACCAGACTGATACACATACACACCAGACTGATACACATACACACCAGACTGATATACATACACACCAGACTGATATACATACACACCAGACTGATACATATACACACCAGACTGATACACATACACACCAGACTGATACACATACACACTTGACTGATATACATACACACCAGAGTGATATACAAACACACCAGACTGATACACATACACTCCAGACTGATACATATACACACCAGACTGATACACATACACACCAGACTGATACACATACACACCAGTCTGATACACATACACTCCAGACTGATACACATAAACACCAGACTGATACACATACACACCAGACTGATATACACACACACCGACTGATACATATACACACCAGACTGATATACATACACACCAGACTGATACACATATACACCAGACTGATACAAATACACACCTGATTGATATACATACACACCAGACTGATACACATACACACCAGACTGATACACATACATACCAGACTGATACACATACACACCAGACTGATACACATACACACCAGACTGATATACATACACACCAGACTGATACACATACACACCAGACTGATATACATACACACCAGACTGATATACACACCAGACTGATACACATACACACTAGACTGACATACATACACACCAGACTGATACACATACACACCAGACTGACACACATACACTCCAGACTGATACACATAAACACCAGACTGATACACATACACACCAGACTGATATACATACACACCAGACTGATACACATAAACACCAGACTGATACACATACACACCAGACTGATACACATACACACCAGACTGATATACATACACACCAGACTGATACACATACACTCCAGACTGATACATATACACACCAGACAGATACACATACACACCAGACTGATACACATACACACCAGACTGATACACATACACTCCAGACTGATACACATAAACACCAGACTGATACACATACACACCAGACTGATACACATACACACCAGACTGATACACATACACTCCAGACTGATACACATAAACACCAGACTGATACACATACACACCAGACTGATATACATACACACCAGACTGATACACATAAACACCAGACTGATACACATACACACCAGACTGATACACATACACACCAGACTGATACACATACACACTTGACTGATATACATACACACCAGAGTGATATACAAACACACCAGACTGATACACATACAGACCAGACTGATACACACACACACCAGACTGATACACATACACACCAGACTGATATACACATACACACCAGACTTATACACATACACACCAGACTGATACACATACACACCAGACTGATACACATACACACCAGACTGATACACATACACACCAGACTGATATACATACACACCAGACTGATATACATACACACCAGACTGATATACATACACACCAGACTGATATACATACACACGGGACTGATACACATACACACCAGACTGATACACATACACACCAGACTGATATACATACACAGCAGACTGATACACATACACACCAGACTGATATACATACACACCAGACTGATACACATACACACCAGACTGATACACATACACACCAGACTGATTCACATACACACCAGACTGATACACATACACACCAGACTGATACACATACACACCAGACTGATACACATACACACCAGACTGATATACATACACAGCAGACTGATACACATACACACCAGAATGATACACATACACACCAGACTGATATACATACACACCAGACTGATTCACATACACACCAGACTGATACACATACACACCAGACTGATACACATACACACCAGACTGATACACATACACACCAGACTGATATACATACACAGCAGACTGATACACATACACACCAGAATGATACACATACACACCAGACTGATATACATACACACCAGACTGATACACATACGCACCAGACTGATACACATACACACCAGACTGATAAACATACACACAAGACTGATATACACATACACACCAGACTGATACACATACACACCACACTGATAAACATACACACCAGACTGATAAACATACACACAAGACTGATTGATATACATACACGCCAGACTGATACACATACACACCAGACTGATACACATACACACCAGACTGATAAACATACACACAAGACTGATATACACATACACACCAGACTGATACACATACACACCAGACTGATACACATACACACCAGACTGATAAACATACACACCAGACTGATATACACACACACCAGACTGATACATATACACACCAGACTGATATACATACACACCAGACTGATACACATATACACCAGACTGATACAAATACACACCTGATTGATATACATACACACCAGACTGATACACATACACACCAGAATGATACACATACACACCAGACTGATACACATACACACCAGACTGATACACATACACACCAGACTGATATACATACACACCAGACTGATACACATACACACCAGACTGATATACATACACACCAGACTGATATACACACACACCAGACTGATACACATACACACTAGACTGACATACATACACACCAGACTGATATACATATACACCAGACTGATACACATACACACCGGACTGATACACATACACACCAGACTGACATACATACACACCAGACTGATACACATACACACCAGACTGATACACATACACACCAGACTGACATACATACACACCAGACTGATATACACACACACCAGACTGATACACATACACACCAGACTGATACACATACACACCAGACTGATACACATACACACCAGACTGATATACACACACACCAGACTGATACACATGCACACCAGACTGATATACATACACACCAGACTGATACACATACACACCAGACTGATACACATACACACCAGACTGATACACATACACACCAGACTGATACACATACACACCAGACTGATATACATACACACCAGACTGATACACATACACACCAGACTGATATACATACACACCAGACTGATACACATACACACCAGACTGATACACATACACACCAGAATGATACACATACACTCCAGACTGATATACATACACACCAGACTGATATACATACACACCAGACTGATACACATACACACCAGACTGATACACATACACACCAGACTGATACACATACACACCAGACTGATACAGATACACACCAGACTGATATACATATACACCAGACTGATACACATACACACCAGACTGATATACATACACACCATACTGATACACATACACACCAGACTGATACACATACACACCAGACTGATACACATACACACCAGAATGATACACATACACACCAGACTGATATACATACACACCAGACTGATACACATACACACCAGACTGATACACATACACACCAGACTGATACACATACACACCAGTCTGATACACATACACACCAGAATGATACACATACACACCAGACTGATACACATACACACCAGACTGATACACATACACACAAGACTGAAACACATACACACCAGACTGATACACATACACACCAGACTGATACACATACACACCAGACTGATACACATACACACCAGACTGATACACATACACACCAGACTGATATACATACACACCAGACTGATACACATACACACCAGAATGATACACATACACACCAGACTGATATACATACACACCAGACTGATACACATACACACCAGACTGATATACATACACACCAGACTGATACACATACACACCAGACTGATATACCTACACACCAGACTGATACACATACACACCAGACAGATACAAACACACAACAGACTGATATACACACACACCAGACTGATACACATGCACACCAGACTGATACACATACACACCAGACTGATATACATACACACCAGACTGATATACACACCAGACTGATACACATACACACTAGACTGACATACATACACACCAGACTGATATACATACACACCAGACTGATACACATACACACCAGACTGATACACATACACACCAGACTGACATACATACACACCAGACTGATACACATACACACCAGACTGATACACATACACACCAGACTGATACACATACACACCAGACTGATATACATACACACTAGACTGATATACACACACACCAGACTGATACACATGCACACCAGACTGATATACATACACACCAGACTGATACACATACACACCAGACTGATACACATACACACCAGACTGATACACATACACACCAGACTGATACACATACACACCAGACTGATATACATACACACCAGACTGATATACATACACTCCAGACTGATACACATACACACCAGACTTATACACATACACACCAGACTGATACACATACACACCAGACTGATACACATACACACAAGACTGATACACATACACTCCAGACTGATACACATAAACACCAGACTGATACACATACACACCAGACTGATATACATACACACCAGACTGATACACATACACTCCAGACTGATACATATACAAACCAGACTGATACACATACACACCAGACTGATACACATACACACCAGTCTGATACACATACACTCCAGACTGATACACATAAACACCAGACTGATACACATACACACCAGACTGATACACATACACACCAGACTGATATACATACACACTAGACTGATATACACACACACCAGACTGATACACATGCACACCAGACTGATATACATACACACCAGACTGATACACATACACACTAGACTGATACACATACACACCAGACTGATACACATACACACCAGACTGATACACATACACACCAGACTGATATACATACACTCCAGACTGATACACATACACACCAGACTTATACACATACACACCAGACTGATATACATACACACCAGACTGATATATATACACACCAGACTGATACACATACACTCCACACTGATACACATACACTCCAGACTGATACACATAAACACCAGACTGATATACATACACACCAGACTGATATATATACACACCAGACTGATACACATACACACCAGACTGATACACATACACTCCAGACTGATACACATAAACACCAGACTGATACACATACACACCAGACTGATATACATACACACCAGACTGATACACATACACTCCAGACTGATACATATACACACCAGACTGATACACATACACACCAGACTGATACACATACACACCAGTCTGATACACATACACACCAGAATGATACACATACACACCAGACTGATACACATACACACCAGACTGATACACATACACACCAGACTGATATACATACACACCAGACTGATATACATACACACCAGACTGATACATATACACACCAGACTGATACACATACACACCAGACTGATACACATACACACTTGACTGATATACATACACACCAGAGTGATATACAAACACACCAGACTGATACACATACACTCCAGACTGATACATATACACACCAGACTGATACACATACACACCAGACTGATACACATACACACCAGTCTGATACACATACACTCCAGACTGATACACATAAACACCAGACTGATACACATACACACCAGACTGATATACACACACACCGACTGATACATATACACACCAGACTGATATACATACACACCAGACTGATACACATATACACCAGACTGATACAAATACACACCTGATTGATATACATACACACCAGACTGATACACATACACACCAGACTGATACACATACATACCAGACTGATACACATACACACCAGACTGATACACATACACACCAGACTGATATACATACACACCAGACTGATACACATACACACCAGACTGATATACATACACACCAGACTGATATACACACCAGACTGATACACATACACACTAGACTGACATACATACACACCAGACTGATACACATACACACCAGACTGACACACATACACTCCAGACTGATACACATAAACACCAGACTGATACACATACACACCAGACTGATATACATACACACCAGACTGATACACATAAACACCAGACTGATACACATACACACCAGACTGATACACATACACACCAGACTGATATACATACACACCAGACTGATACACATACACTCCAGACTGATACATATACACACCAGACAGATACACATACACACCAGACTGATACACATACACACCAGACTGATACACATACACTCCAGACTGATACACATAAACACCAGACTGATACACATACACACCAGACTGATACACATACACACCAGACTGATACACATACACTCCAGACTGATACACATAAACACCAGACTGATACACATACACACCAGACTGATATACATACACACCAGACTGATACACATAAACACCAGACTGATACACATACACACCAGACTGATACACATACACACCAGACTGATACACATACACACTTGACTGATATACATACACACCAGAGTGATATACAAACACACCAGACTGATACACATACAGACCAGACTGATACACACACACACCAGACTGATACACATACACACCAGACTGATATACACATACACACCAGACTTATACACATACACACCAGACTGATACACATACACACCAGACTGATACACATACACACCAGACTGATACACATACACACCAGACTGATATACATACACACCAGACTGATATACATACACACCAGACTGATATACATACACACCAGACTGATATACATACACACGGGACTGATACACATACACACCAGACTGATACACATACACACCAGACTGATATACATACACAGCAGACTGATACACATACACACCAGACTGATATACATACACACCAGACTGATACACATACACACCAGACTGATACACATACACACCAGACTGATTCACATACACACCAGACTGATACACATACACACCAGACTGATACACATACACACCAGACTGATACACATACACACCAGACTGATATACATACACAGCAGACTGATACACATACACACCAGAATGATACACATACACACCAGACTGATATACATACACACCAGACTGATTCACATACACACCAGACTGATACACATACACACCAGACTGATACACATACACACCAGACTGATACACATACACACCAGACTGATATACATACACAGCAGACTGATACACATACACACCAGAATGATACACATACACACCAGACTGATATACATACACACCAGACTGATACACATACGCACCAGACTGATACACATACACACCAGACTGATAAACATACACACAAGACTGATATACACATACACACCAGACTGATACACATACACACCACACTGATAAACATACACACCAGACTGATAAACATACACACAAGACTGATTGATATACATACACGCCAGACTGATACACATACACACCAGACTGATACACATACACACCAGACTGATAAACATACACACAAGACTGATATACACATACACACCAGACTGATACACATACACACCAGACTTATACACATACACACCAGACTGATAAACATACACACCAGACTGATATACACACACACCAGACTGATACATATACACACCAGACTGATATACATACACACCAGACTGATACACATATACACCAGACTGATACAAATACACACCTGATTGATATACATACACACCAGACTGATACACATACACACCAGAATGATACACATACACACCAGACTGATACACATACACACCAGACTGATACACATACACACCAGACTGATATACATACACACCAGACTGATACACATACACACCAGACTGATATACATACACACCAGACTGATATACACACACACCAGACTGATACACATACACACTAGACTGACATACATACACACCAGACTGATATACATATACACCAGACTGATACACATACACACCGGACTGATACACATACACACCAGACTGACATACATACACACCAGACTGATACACATACACACCAGACTGATACACATACACACCAGACTGACATACATACACACCAGACTGATATACACACACACCAGACTGATACACATACACACCAGACTGATACACATACACACCAGACTGATACACATACACACCAGACTGATATACACACACACCAGACTGATACACATGCACACCAGACTGATATACATACACACCAGACTGATACACATACACACCAGACTGATACACATACACACCAGACTGATACACATACACACCAGACTGATACACATACACACCAGACTGATATACATACACACCAGACTGATACACATACACACCAGACTGATATACATACACACCAGACTGATACACATACACACCAGACTGATACACATACACACCAGAATGATACACATACACTCCAGACTGATATACATACACACCAGACTGATATACATACACACCAGACTGATACACATACACACCAGACTGATACACATACACACCAGACTGATACACATACACACCAGACTGATACAGATACACACCAGACTGATATACATATACACCAGACTGATACACATACACACCAGACTGATATACATACACACCATACTGATACACATACACACCAGACTGATACACATACACACCAGACTGATACACATACACACCAGAATGATACACATACACACCAGACTGATATACATACACACCAGACTGATACACATACACACCAGACTGATACACATACACACCAGACTGATACACATACACACCAGTCTGATACACATACACACCAGAATGATACACATACACACCAGACTGATACACATACACACCAGACTGATACACATACACACAAGACTGAAACACATACACACCAGACTGATACACATACACACCAGACTGATACACATACACACCAGACTGATACACATACACACCAGACTGATACACATACACACCAGACTGATATACATACACACCAGACTGATACACATACACACCAGAATGATACACATACACACCAGACTGATATACATACACACCAGACTGATACACATACACACCAGACTGATATACATACACACCAGACTGATACACATACACACCAGACTGATATACCTACACACCAGACTGATACACATACACACCAGACAGATACAAACACACAACAGACTGATATACACACACACCAGACTGATACACATGCACACCAGACTGATACACATACACACCAGACTGATATACATACACACCAGACTGATATACACACCAGACTGATACACATACACACTAGACTGACATACATACACACCAGACTGATATACATACACACCAGACTGATACACATACACACCAGACTGATACACATACACACCAGACTGACATACATACACACCAGACTGATACACATACACACCAGACTGATACACATACACACCAGACTGATACACATACACACCAGACTGATATACATACACACTAGACTGATATACACACACACCAGACTGATACACATGCACACCAGACTGATATACATACACACCAGACTGATACACATACACACCAGACTGATACACATACACACCAGACTGATACACATACACACCAGACTGATACACATACACACCAGACTGATATACATACACACCAGACTGATATACATACACTCCAGACTGATACACATACACACCAGACTTATACACATACACACCAGACTGATACACATACACACCAGACTGATACACATACACACAAGACTGATACACATACACTCCAGACTGATACACATAAACACCAGACTGATACACATACACACCAGACTGATATACATACACACCAGACTGATACACATACACTCCAGACTGATACATATACAAACCAGACTGATACACATACACACCAGACTGATACACATACACACCAGTCTGATACACATACACTCCAGACTGATACACATAAACACCAGACTGATACACATACACACCAGACTGATACACATACACACCAGACAGATACACATACACTCCAGACTGATACACATAAACACCAGACTGATACACATACACACCAGACTGATATACATACACACCAGACTGATACACATAAACACCAGACTGATACACATACACACCAGACTGATACACATACACACCAGACTGATATACATACACACCAGACTGATACACATACACTCCAGACTGATACATATACACACCAGACAGATACACATACACACCAGACTGATACACATACACACCAGACTGATACACATACACTCCAGACTGATACACATAAACACCAGACTGATACACATACACACCAGACTGATATACATACACACCAGACTGATACACATACACACCAGACTGATACACATACACACCAGACTGATACACATACACACCAGTCTGATACACATACACACCAGAATGATACACATACACACCAGACTGATACACATACACACCAGACTGATACACATACACACCAGACTGATATACATACACACCAGACTGATATACATACACACCAGACTGATACATATACACACCAGACTGATACACATACACACCAGACTGATACACATACACACTTGACTGATATACATACACACCAGAGTGATATACAAACACACCAGACTGATACACATACAGACCAGACTGATACACACACACACCAGACTGATACACATACACACCAGACTGATATACACATACACACCAGACTTATACACATACACACCAGACTGATACACATACACACCAGACTGATACACATACACACCAGACTGATACACATACACACGAGACTGATATACATACACACCAGACTGATACACATACACACCAGACTGATACACATACACACCAGACTGACATACATACACACCAGACTGATACACATACACACCAGACTGATACACATACACACCAGACTGATACACATACACACCAGACTGATATACATACACACTAGACTGATATACACACACACCAGACTGATACACATGCACACCAGACTGATATACATACACACCAGACTGATACACATACACACCAGACTGATACACATACACACCAGACTGATACACATACACACCAGACTGATACACATACACACCAGACTGATATACATACACACCAGACTGATATACATACACTCCAGACTGATACACATACACACCAGACTTATACACATACACACCAGACTGATACACATACACACCAGACTGATACACATACACACAAGACTGATACACATACACTCCAGACTGATACACATAAACACCAGACTGATACACATACACACCAGACTGATATACATACACACCAGACTGATACACATACACTCCAGACTGATACATATACAAACCAGACTGATACACATACACACCAGACTGATACACATACACACCAGTCTGATACACATACACTCCAGACTGATACACATAAACACCAGACTGATACACATACACACCAGACTGATACACATACACACCAGACAGATACACATACACTCCAGACTGATACACATAAACACCAGACTGATACACATACACACCAGACTGATATACATACACACCAGACTGATACACATAAACACCAGACTGATACACATACACACCAGACTGATACACATACACACCAGACTGATATACATACACACCAGACTGATACACATACACTCCAGACTGATACACATAAACACCAGACTGATACACATACACACCAGACTGATATACATACACACCAGACTGATACACATAAACACCAGACTGATACACATACACACCAGACTGATACACATACACACCAGACTGATATACATACACACCAGACTGATACACATACACACCAGACTGATACACATACACACCAGTCTGATACACATACACACCAGAATGATACACATACACACCAGACTGATACACATACACACCAGACTGATACACATACACACCAGACTGATATACATACACACCAGACTGATATACATACACACCAGACTGATACATATACACACCAGACTGATACACATACACACCAGACTGATACACATACACACTTGACTGATATACATACACACCAGAGTGATATACAAACACACCAGACTGATACACATACACTCCAGACTGATACATATACACACCAGACTGATACACATACACACCAGACTGATACACATACACACCAGTCTGATACACATACACTCCAGACTGATACACATAAACACCAGACTGATACACATACACACCAGACTGATACACATACACACCAGACTGATACAAATACACACAAGACTGATACACATAAACACCAGACTGATACACATACACACCAGACTGATACACATACACACCAGACTGACACACATACACTCCAGACTGATACACATAAACACCAGACTGATACACATACACACCAGACTGATATACATACACACCAGACTGATACACATAAACACCAGACTGATACACATACACACCAGACTGATACACATACACACCAGACTGATATACATACACACCAGACTGATACACATACACTCCAGACTGATACATATACACACCAGACAGATACACATACACACCAGACTGATACACATACACACCAGACTGATACACATACACTCCAGACTGATACACATAAACACCAGACTGATACACATACACACCAGACTGATACACATACACACCAGACTGATACACATACACTCCAGACTGATACACATAAACACCAGACTGATACACATACACACCAGACTGATATACATACACACCAGACTGATACACATAAACACCAGACTGATACACATACACACCAGACTGATACACATACACACCAGACTGATACACATACACACTTGACTGATATACATACACACCAGAGTGATATACAAACACACCAGACTGATACACATACAGACCAGACTGATACACACACACACCAGACTGATACACATACACACCAGACTGATATACACATACACACCAGACTTATACACATACACACCAGACTGATACACATACACACCAGACTGATACACATACACACCAGACTGATACACATACACACCAGACTGATATACATACACACCAGACTGATATACATACACACCAGACTGATATACATACACACCAGACTGATATACATACACACGGGACTGATACACATACACACCAGACTGATACACATACACACCAGACTGATTCACATACACACCAGACTGATACACATACACACCAAACTGATACACATACACACCAGACTGATACACATACACACCAGACTGATATACATATACAGCAGACTGATACACATACACACCAGAATGATACACATACACACCAGACTGATATACATACACACCAGACTGATACACATACGCACCAGACTGATACACATACACACCAGACTGATAAACATACACACAAGACTGATATACACATACACACCAGACTGATACACATACACACCACACTGATAAACATACACACCAGACTGATAAACATACACACAAGACTGATTGATATACATACACGCCAGACTGATACACATACACACCAGACTGATACACATACACACCAGACTGATAAACATACACACAAGACTGATATACACATACACACCAGACTGATACACATACACACCAGACTGATACACATACACACCAGACTGATAAACATACACACCAGACTGATATACACACACACCAGACTGATACATATACACACCAGACTGATATACATACACACCAGACTGATACACATATACACCAGACTGATACAAATACACACCTGATTGATATACATACACACCAGACTGATACACATACACACCAGAATGATACACATACACACCAGACTGATACACATACACACCAGACTGATACACATACACACCAGACTGATATACATACACACCAGACTGATACACATACACACCAGACTGATATACATACACACCAGACTGATATACACACACACCAGACTGATACACATACACACTAGACTGACATACATACACACCAGACTGATATACATATACACCAGACTGATACACATACACACCGGACTGATACACATACACACCAGACTGACATACATACACACCAGACTGATACACATACACACCAGACTGATACACATACACACCAGACTGACATACATACACACCAGACTGATATACACACACACCAGACTGATACACATACACACCAGACTGATACACATACACACCAGACTGATACACATACACACCAGACTGATATACACACACACCAGACTGATACACATGCACACCAGACTGATATACATACACACCAGACTGATACACATACACACCAGACTGATACACATACACACCAGACTGATACACATACACACCAGACTGATACACATACACACCAGACTGATATACATACACACCAGACTGATACACATACACACCAGACTGATATACATACACACCAGACTGATACACATACACACCAGACTGATACACATACACACCAGAATGATACACATACACTCCAGACTGATATACATACACACCAGACTGATATACATACACACCAGACTGATACACATACACACCAGACTGATACACATACACACCAGACTGATACACATACACACCAGACTGATACAGATACACACCAGACTGATATACATATACACCAGACTGATACACATACACACCAGACTGATATACATACACACCATACTGATACACATACACACCAGACTGATACACATACACACCAGACTGATACACATACACACCAGAATGATACACATACACACCAGACTGATATACATACACACCAGACTGATACACATACACACCAGACTGATACACATACACACCAGACTGATACACATACACACCAGTCTGATACACATACACACCAGAATGATACACATACACACCAGACTGATACACATACACACCAGACTGATACACATACACACAAGACTGAAACACATACACAACAGACTGATACACATACACACCAGACTGATACACATACACACCAGACTGATACACATACACACCAGACTGATACACATACACACCAGACTGATATACATACACACCAGACTGATACACATACACACCAGAATGATACACATACACACCAGACTGATATACATACACACCAGACTGATACACATACACACCAGACTGATATACATACACACCAGACTGATACACATACACACCAGACTGATATACCTACACACCAGACTGATACACATACACACCAGACTGATACAAACACACAACAGACTGATATACACACACACCAGACTGATACACATGCACACCAGACTGATACACATACACACCAGACTGATATACATACACACCAGACTGATATACACACCAGACTGATACACATACACACTAGACTGACATACATACACACCAGACTGATATACATACACACCAGACTGATACACATACACACCAGACTGATACACATACACACCAGACTGACATACATACACACCAGACTGATACACATACACACCAGACTGATACACATACACACCAGACTGATACACATACACACCAGACTGATATACATACACACTAGACTGATATACACACACACCAGACTGATACACATGCACACCAGACTGATATACATACACACCAGACTGATACACATACACACCAGACTGATACACATACACACCAGACTGATACACATACACACCAGACTGATACACATACACACCAGACTGATATACATACACACCAGACTGATATACATACACTCCAGACTGATACACATACACACCAGACTTATACACATACACACCAGACTGATACACATACACACCAGACTGATACACATACACACAAGACTGATACACATACACTCCAGACTGATACACATAAACACCAGACTGATACACATACACACCAGACTGATATACATACACACCAGACTGATACACATACACTCCAGACTGATACATATACAAACCAGACTGATACACATACACACCAGACTGATACACATACACACCAGTCTGATACACATACACTCCAGACTGATACACATAAACACCAGACTGATACACATACACACCAGACTGATACACATACACACCAGACAGATACACATACACTCCAGACTGATACACATAAACACCAGACTGATACACATACACACCAGACTGATATACATACACACCAGACTGATACACATAAACACCAGACTGATACACATACACACCAGACTGATACACATACACACCAGACTGATATACATACACACCAGACTGATACACATACACTCCAGACTGATACATATACACACCAGACAGATACACATACACACCAGACTGATACACATACACACCAGACTGATACACATACACTCCAGACTGATACACATAAACACCAGACTGATACACATACACACCAGACTGATATACATACACACCAGACTGATACACATACACACCAGACTGATACACATACACACCAGACTGATACACATACACACCAGTCTGATACACATACACACCAGAATGATACACATACACACCAGACTGATACACATACACACCAGACTGATACACATACACACCAGACTGATATACATACACACCAGACTGATATACATACACACCAGACTAATACATATACACACCAGACTGATACACATACACACCAGACTGATACACATACACACTTGACTGATATACATACACACCAGAGTGATATACAAACACACCAGACTGATACACATACAGACCAGACTGATACACACACACACCAGACTGATACACATACACACCAGACTGATATACACATACACACCAGACTTATACACATACACACCAGACTGATACACATACACACCAGACTGATACACATACACACCAGACTGATACACATACACACGAGACTGATATACATACACACCAGACTGATACACATACACACCAGACTGATACACATACACACCAGACTGACATACATACACACCAGACTGATACACATACACACCAGACTGATACACATACACACCAGACTGATACACATACACACCAGACTGATATACATACACACTAGACTGATATACACACACACCAGACTGATACACATGCACACCAGACTGATATACATACACACCAGACTGATACACATACACACCAGACTGATACACATACACACCAGACTGATACACATACACACCAGACTGATACACATACACACCAGACTGATATACATACACACCAGACTGATATACATACACTCCAGACTGATACACATACACACCAGACTTATACACATACACACCAGACTGATACACATACACACCAGACTGATACACATACACACAAGACTGATACACATACACTCCAGACTGATACACATAAACACCAGACTGATACACATACACACCAGACTGATATACATACACACCAGACTGATACACATACACTCCAGACTGATACATATACAAACCAGACTGATACACATACACACCAGACTGATACACATACACACCAGTCTGATACACATACACTCCAGACTGATACACATAAACACCAGACTGATACACATACACACCAGACTGATACACATACACACCAGACAGATACACATACACTCCAGACTGATACACATAAACACCAGACTGATACACATACACACCAGACTGATATACATACACACCAGACTGATACACATAAACACCAGACTGATACACATACACACCAGACTGATACACATACACACCAGACTGATATACATACACACCAGACTGATACACATACACTCCAGACTGATACATATACACACCAGACAGATACACATACACACCAGACTGATACACATACACACCAGACTGATACACATACACTCCAGACTGATACACATAAACACCAGACTGATACACATACACACCAGACTGATATACATACACACCAGACTGATACACATACACACCAGACTGATACACATACACACCAGACTGATACACATACACACCAGTCTGATACACATACACACCAGAATGATACACATACACACCAGACTGATACACATACACACCAGACTGATACACATACACACCAGACTGATATACATACACACCAGACTGATATACATACACACCAGACTGATACATATACACACCAGACTGATACACATACACACCAGACTGATACACATACAGACCAGACTGATACACACACACACCAGACTGATACACATACACACCAGACTGATATACACATACACACCAGACTTATACACATACACACCAGACTGATACACATACACACCAGACTGATACACATACACACCAGACTGATACACATACACACGAGACTGATATACATACACACCAGACTGATATACATACACACCAGACTGATATACATACACACCAGACTGATATACATACACACGGGACTGATACACATACACACCAGACTGATACACATACACACCAGACTGATTCACATACACACCAGACTGATACACATACACACCAGACTGATACACATACACACCAGACTGATACACATACACACCAGACTGATATACATATACAGCAGACTGATACACATACACACCAGAATGATACACATACACACCAGACTGATATACATACACACCAGACTGATACACATACGCACCAGACTGATACACATACACACCAGACTGATAAACATACACACAAGACTGATATACACATACACACCAGACTGATACACATACACACCACACTGATAAACATACACACCAGACTGATAAACATACACACAAGACTGATTGATATACATACACGCCAGACTGATACACATACACACCAGACTGATACACATACACACCAGACTGATAAACATACACACAAGACTGATATACACATACACACCAGACTGATACACATACACACCAGACTGATACACATACACACCAGACTGATAAACATACACACCAGACTGATATACACACACACCAGACTGATACATATACACACCAGACTGATATACATACACACCAGACTGATACACATATACACCAGACTGATACAAATACACACCTGATTGATATACATACACACCAGTCTGATACACATACACACCAGAATGATACACATACACACCAGACTGATACACATACACACCAGACTGATACACATACACACCAGACTGATATACATACACACCAGACTGATACACATACACACCAGACTGATATACATACACACCAGACTGATATACACACACACCAGACTGATACACATACACACTAGACTGACATACATACACACCAGACTGATATACATACACACCAGACTGATACACATACACACCGGACTGATACACATACACACCAGACTGACATACACACACACCAGACTGATACACATACACACCAGACTGATACACATACACACCAGACTGACATACATACACACCAGACTGATATACACACACACTAGACTGATACACATACACACCAGACTGATACACATACACACCAGACTGATACACATACACACCAGACTGATATACACACACACCAGACTGATACACATGCACACCAGACTGATATACATACACACCAGACTGATACACATACACACCAGACTGATACACATACACACCAGACTGATACACATACACACCAGACTGATACACATACACACCAGACTGATATACATACACACCAGACTGATACACATACACACCAGACTGATATACATACACACCAGACTGATACACATACACACCAGACTGATACACATACACACCAGAATGATACACATACACTCCAGACTGATATACATACACACCAGACTGATATACATACACACCAGACTGATACACATACACACCAGACTGATACACATACACACCAGACTGATACACATACACACCAGACTGATACAGATACACACCAGACTGATATACATATACACCAGACTGATACACATACACACCAGACTGATATACATACACACCATACTGATACACATACACACCAGACTGATACACATACACACCAGACTGATACACATACACACCAGAATGATACACATACACACCAGACTGATATACATACACACCAGACTGATACACATACACACCAGACTGATACACATACACACCAGACTGATACACATACACACCAGTCTGATACACATACACACCAGAATGATACACATACACACCAGACTGATACACATACACACCAGACTGATACACATACACACAAGACTGAAACACATACACACCAGACTGATACACATACACACCAGACTGATACACATACACACTAGACTGATACACATACACACCAGACTGATACACATACACACCAGACTGATATACATACACACCAGACTGATACACATACACACCAGAATGATACACATACACACCAGACTGATATACATACACACCAGACTGATACACATACACACCAGACTGATATACATACACACCAGACTGATACACATACACACCAGACTGATATACCTACACACCAGACTGATACACATACACACCAGACTGATACAAACACACACCAGACTGATATACACACACACCAGACTGATACACATGCACACCAGACTGATACACATACACACCAGACTGATATACATACACACCAGACTGATATACACACCAGACTGATACACATACACACTAGACTGACATACATACACACCAGACTGATATACATACACACCAGACTGATACACATACACACCAGACTGATACACATACACACCAGACTGACATACATACACACCAGACTGATACACATACACACCAGACTGATACACATACACACCAGACTGATACACATACACACCAGACTGATATACATACACACTAGACTGATATACACACACACCAGACTGATACACATGCACACCAGACTGATATACATACACACCAGACTGATACACATACACACCAGACTGATACACATACACACCAGACTGATACACATACACACCAGACTGATACACATACACACCAGACTGATATACATACACACCAGGCTGATATACATACACTCCAGACTGATACACATACACACCAGACTTATACACATACACACCAGACTGATACACATACACACCAGACTGATACACATACACACCAGACTGATACACATACACTCCAGACTGATACACATAAACACCAGACTGATACACATACACACCAGACTGATATACATACACACCAGACTGATACACATAAACACCAGACTGATACACATACACACCAGACTGATACACATACACACCAGACAGATATACATACACACCAGACTGATACACATACACTCCAGACTGATACATATACACACCAGACAGATACACATACACACCAGACTGATACACATACACACCAGACTGATACACATACACTCCAGACTGATACACATAAACACCAGACTGATACACATACACACCAGACTGATACACATACACACCAGACTGATACACATACACTCCAGACTGATACACATAAACACCAGACTGATACACATACACACCAGACTGATATACATACACACCAGACTGATACACATACACACCAGACTGATACACATACACACCAGACTGATACACATACACACCAGTCTGATACACATACACACCAGAATGATACACATACACACCAGACTGATACACATACACACCAGACTGATACACATACACACCAGACTGATATACATACACACCAGACTGATATACATACACACCAGACTGATACATATACACACCAGACTGATACACATACACACCAGACTGATACACATACACACTTGACTGATATACATACACACCAGAGTGATATACAAACACACCAGACTGATACACATACAGACCAGACTGATACACACACACACCAGACTGATACACATACACACCAGACTGATATACACATACACACCAGACTTATACACATACACACCAGACTGATACACATACACACCAGACTGATACACATACACACCAGACTGATACACATACACACGAGACTGATATACATACACACCAGACTGATATACATACACACCAGACTGATATACATACACACCAGACTGATATACATACACACGGGACTGATACACATACACACCAGACTGATACACATACACACCAGACTGATACACATACACACCAGACTGATACACATACACACCAGACTGATATACATATACAGCAGACTGATACACATACACACCAGAATGATACACATACACACCAGACTGATATACATACACACCAGACTGATACACATACGCACCAGACTGATACACATACACACCAGACTGATAAACATACACACAAGACTGACATACACATACACACCAGACTGATACACATACACACCACACTGATAAACATACACACCAGACTGATAAACATACACACAAGACTGATTGATATACATACACGCCAGACTGATACACATACACACCAGACTGATACACATACACACCAGACTGATAAACATACACACAAGACTGATATACACATACACACCAAACTGATACACATACACACCAGACTGATACACATACACACCAGACTGATAAACATACACACCAGACTGATATACACACACACCAGACTGATACATATACACACCAGACTGATATACATACACACCAGACTGATACACATATACAATAGACTGATACAAATACACACCTGATTGATATACATACACACCAGTCTGATACACATACACACCAGAATGATACACATACACACCAGACTGATACACATACACACCAGACTGATACACATACACACCAGACTGATATACATACACACCAGACTGATACACATACACACCAGACTGATATACATACACACCAGACTGATATACACACACACCAGACTGATACACATACACACTAGACTGACATACATACACACCAGACTGATATACATACACACCAGACTGATACACATACACACCGGACTGATACACATACACACCAGACTGACATACATACACACCAGACTGATACACATACACACCAGACTGATACACATACACACCAGACTGACATACATACACACCAGACTGATATACACACACACTAGACTGATACACATACACACCAGACTGATACACATACACACCAGACTGATACACATACACACCAGACTGATATACACACACACCAGACTGATACACATGCACACCAGACTGATATACATACACACCAGACTGATACACATACACACCAGACTGATACACATACACACCAGACTGATACACATACACACCAGACTGATACACATACACACCAGACTGATATACATACACACCAGACTGATACACATACACACCAGACTGATATACATACACACCAGACTGATACACATACACACCAGACTGATACACATACACACCAGAATGATACACATACACTCCAGACTGATATACATACACACCAGACTGATATACATACACACCAGACTGATACACATACACACCAGACTGATACACATACACACCAGACTGATACACATATACACCAGACTGATACAGATACACACCAGACTGATATACATATACACCAGACTGATACACATACACACCAGACTGATATACATACACACCATACTGATACACATACACACCAGACTGATACACATACACACCAGACTGATACACATACACACCAGAATGATACACATACACACCAGACTGATATACATACACACCAGACTGATACACATACACACCAGACTGATACACATACACACCAGACTGATACACATACACACCAGTCTGATACACATACACACCAGAATGATACACATACACACCAGACTGATACACATACACACCAGACTGATACACATACACACAAGACTGAAACACATACACACCAGACTGATACACATACACACCAGACTGATACACATACACACCAGACTGATACACATACACACCAGACTGATACACATACACACCAGACTGATATACATACACACCAGACTGATACACATACACACCAGAATGATACACATACACACCAGACTGATATACATACACACCAGACTGATACACATACACACCAGACTGATATACATACACACCAGACTGATACACATACACACCAGACTGATATACCTACACACCAGACTGATACACATACACACCAGACTGATACAAACACACACCAGACTGATATACACACACACCAGACTGATACACATGCACACCAGACTGATACACATACACACCAGACTGATATACATACACACCAGACTGATATACACACCAGACTGATACACATACACACTAGACTGACATACATACACACCAGACTGATATACATACACACCAGACTGATACACATACACACCAGACTGATACACATACACACCAGACTGACATACATACACACCAGACTGATACACATACACACCAGACTGATACACATACACACCAGACTGATACACATACACACCAGACTGATATACATACACACTAGACTGATATACACACACACCAGACTGATACACATGCACACCAGACTGATATACATACACACCAGACTGATACACATACACACCAGACTGATACACATACACACCAGACTGATACACATACACACCAGACTGATACACATACACACCAGACTGATATACATACACACCAGACTGATATACATACACTCCAGACTGATACACATACACACCAGACTTATACACATACACACCAGACTGATACACATACACACCAGACTGATACACATACACACCAGACTGATACACATACACTCCAGACTGATACACATAAACACCAGACTGATACACATACACACCAGACTGATATACATACACACCAGACTGATACACATAAACACCAGACTGATACACATACACACCAGACTGATACACATACACACCAGACAGATATACATACACACCAGACTGATACACATACACTCCAGACTGATACATATACACACCAGACAGATACACATACACACCAGACTGATACACATACACACCAGACTGATACACATACACTCCAGACTGATACACATAAACACCAGACTGATACACATACACACCAGACTGATACACATACACACCAGACTGATACACATACACTCCAGACTGATACACATAAACACCAGACTGATACACATACACACCAGACTGATATACATACACACCAGACTGATACACATACACACCAGACTGATACACATACACACCAGACTGATACACATACACACCAGTCTGATACACATACACACCAGAATGATACACATACACACCAGACTGATACACATACAGACCAGACTGATACACACACACACCAGACTGATACACATACACACCAGACTGATATACACATACACACCAGACTTATACACATACACACCAGACTGATACACATACACACCAGACTGATACACATACACACCAGACTGATACACATACACACGAGACTGATATACATACACACCAGACTGATATACATACACACCAGACTGATATACATACACACCAGACTGATATACATACACACGGGACTGATACACATACACACCAGACTGATACACATACACACCAGACTGATACACATACACACCAGACTGATACACATACACACCAGACTGATATACATATACAGCAGACTGATACACATACACACCAGAATGATACACATACACACCAGACTGATATACATACACACCAGACTGATACACATACGCACCAGACTGATACACATACACACCAGACTGATAAACATACACACAAGACTGACATACACACACACCAGACTGATACATATACACACCAGACTGATATACATACACACCAGACTGATACACATATACACCAGACTGATACAAATACACACCTGATTGATATACATACACACCAGTCTGATACACATACACACCAGAATGATACACATACACACCAGACTGATACACATACACACCAGACTGATACACATACACACCAGACTGATATACATACACACCAGACTGATACACATACACACCAGACTGATATACATACACACCAGACTGATATACACACACACCAGACTGATACACATACACACTAGACTGACATACATACACACCAGACTGATATACATACACACCAGACTGATACACATACACACCGGACTGATACACATACACACCAGACTGACATACATACACACCAGACTGATACACATACACACCAGACTGATACACATACACACCAGACTGACATACATACACACCAGACTGATATACACACACACTAGACTGATACACATACACACCAGACTGATACACATACACACCAGACTGATACACATACACACCAGACTGATATACACACACACCAGACTGATACACATGCACACCAGACTGATATACATACACACCAGACTGATACACATACACACCAGACTGATACACATACACACCAGACTGATACACATACACACCAGACTGATATACATACACACCAGACTGATACACATACACACCAGACTGATACACATACACACCAGACTGATACACATACACACCAGTCTGATACACATACACACCAGAATGATACACATACACACCAGACTGATACACATACACACCAGACTGATACACATACACACCAGACTGATATACATACACACCAGACTGATATACATACACACCAGACTGATACATATACACACCAGACTGATACACATACACACCAGACTGATACACATACACACTTGACTGATATACATACACACCAGAGTGATATACAAACACACCAGACTGATACACATACAGACCAGACTGATACACACACACACCAGACTGATACACATACACACCAGACTGATATACACATACACACTAGACTTATACACATACACACCAGACTGATACACATACACACCAGACTGATACACATACACACCAGACTGATACACATACACACGAGACTGATATACATACACACCAGACTGATATACATACACACCAGACTGATATACATACACACCAGACTGATATACATACACACGGGACTGATACACATACACACCAGACTGATACACATACACACCAGACTGATACACATACACACCAGACTGATATACATACACACCAGACTGATACACATACGCACCAGACTGATACACATACACACCAGACTGATAAACATACACACAAGACTGATATACACATACACACCAGACTGATACACATACACACCACACTGATAAACATACACACCAGACTGATAAACATACACACAAGACTGATTGATATACATACACGCCAGACTGATACACATACACACCAGACTGATACACATACACACCAGACTGATAAACATACACACAAGACTGATATACACATACACACCAGACTGATACACATACACACCAGACTGATACACATACACACCAGACTGATAAACATACACACCAGACTGATATACACACACACCAGACTGATACATATAGACACCAGACTGATATACATACACACCAGACTGATACACATATACACCAGACTGATACAAATACACACCTGATTGATATACATACACACCAGTCTGATACACATACACACCAGAATGATACACATACACACCAGACTGATACACATACACACCAGACTGATACACATACACACCAGACTGATATACATACACACCAGACTGATACACATACACACCAGACTGATATACATACACACCAGACTGATATACACTCACACCAGACTGATACACATACACACTAGACTGACATACATACACACCAGACTGATATACATACACACCAGACTGATACACATACACACCGGACTGATACACATACACACCAGACTGACATACATACACACCAGACTGATACACATACACACCAGACTGATACACATACACACCAGACTGACATACATACACACCAGACTGATATACACACACACTAGACTGATACACATACACACCAGACTGATACACATACACACCAGACTGATACACATACACACCAGACTGATATACACACACACCAGACTGATACACATGCACACCAGACTGATATACATACACACCAGACTGATACACATACACACCAGACTAATACACATACACACCAGACTGATACACATACACACCAGATTGATACACATACACACCAGACTGATATACATACACACCAGACCGATACACATACACACCAGACTGATATACATACACACCAGACTGATACACATACACACCAGACTGATACACATACACACCAGAATGATACACATACACTCCAGACTGATATACATACACACCAGACTGATATACATACACACCAGACTGATACACATACACACCAGACTGATACACATACACACCAGACTGATACACATACACACCAGACTGATACAGATACACACCAGACTGATATACATATACACCAGACTGATACACATACACACCAGACTGATATACATACACACCATACTGATACACATACACACCAGACTGATATACATACACACCAGACTGATACACATACACACCAGAATGATACACATACACACCAGACTGATATACATACACACCAGACTGATACACATACACACCAGACTGATACACATACACACCAGACTGATACACATACACACCAGTCTGATACACATACACACCAGAATGATACACATACACACCAGACTGATACACATACACACCAGACTGATACACATACACACAAGACTGAAACACATACACACCAGACTGATACACATACACACCAGACTGATACACATACACACCAGACTGATACACATACACACCAGACTGATACACATACACACCAGACTGATATACATACACACCAGACTGATACACATACACACCAGAATGATACACATACACACCAGACTGATATACATACACACCAGATTGATACACATACACACCAGACTGATATACATACACACCAGACTGATACACATACACACCAGACTGATATACCTACACACCAGACTGATACACATACACACCAGACTGATACAAACACACACCAGACTGATATACACACACACCAGACTGATACACATGCACACCAGACTGATATACATACACATCAGACTGATACACATACACACCAGACTGATACACATACACACCAGACTGATATACATACACACCAGACTGATACACATACACACCAGACTGATACACATACACACCAGACTGTTAAACATACACACCAGACTGATATACACACACACCAGACTGATACATATACACACCAGACTGATACACATACACACCAGTCTGATACACATACACACCAGAATGATACACATACACACCAGACTGATACACATACACACCAGACTGATACACATACACACAAGACTGAAACACATACACACCAGACTGATACACATACACACCAGACTGATACACATACACACCAGACTGATACACATACACACCAGACTGATACACATACACACCAGACTGATATACATACACACCAGACTGATACACATACACACCAGAATGATACACATACACACCAGACTGATATACATACACACCAGACTGATACACATACACACCAGACTGATATACATACACACCAGACTGATACACATACACACCAGACTGATATACCTACACACCAGACTGATACACATACACACCAGACTGATACAAACACACACCAGACTGATATACACACACACCAGACTGATACACATGCACACCAGACTGATATACATACACATCAGACTGATACACATACACACCAGACTGATACACATACACACCAGACTGATATACATACACACCAGACTGATACACATACACACCAGACTGATACACATACACACCAGACTGTTAAACATACACACCAGACTGACATACACACACACCAGACTGATACATATACACACCAGACTGATATACATACACACCAGACTGATACACATATACACCAGACTGATACAAATACACACCTGATTGATATACATACACACCAGACTGATACACATACACACCAGAATGATACACATACACACCAGACTGATACACATACACACCAGACTGATACACATACACACCAGACTGATATACATACACACCAGACTGATACACATACACACCAGACTGATATATATACACACCAGACTGATATACACACACACCAGACTGATACACATACACACTAGACTGACATACATACACACCAGACTGATATACATACACACCAGACTGATACACATACACACCAGACTGATACACATACACACCAGACTGACATACATACACACCAGACTGATACACATACACACCAGACTGATACACATACACACCCGACTGACATACATACATACCAGACTGATATACACACACACCAGACTGATACACATACACACCAGACTGATACACATACACACCAGACTGATACACATACACACCAGACTGATATACACACACACCAGACTGATACACATGCACACCAGACTGATATACATACACACCAGACTGATACACATACACACCAGACTGATACACATACACACCAGACTGATACACATACACACCAGACTGATACACATACACACCAGACTGATATACATACACACCAGACTGATACACATACACACCAGAATGATACACATACACTCCAGACTGATATACATACACACCAGACTGATATACATAAACACCAGACTGATACACATACACACCAGACTGATACACATACACACCAGACTGATACACATACACACCAGACTGATACACATACACACCAGACTGATACACATACACACCAGACTGATACACATACACACCAGACTGATACAGATACACACCAGACTGATACAGATACACACCAGACTGATATACATATACACCAGACTGATACACATACTCACCAGACTGATATACATACACACCAGACTGATACACATACACACCAGACTGATACAGATACACACCAGACTGATATAAATATACACCAGACTGATACACATACACACCAGACTGATACACATACACACCAGAATGATACACATACACACCAGACTGATATACATACACACCAGACTGATACACATACACACCAGACTGATACACATACACACCAGACTGATACACATACACACCAGACTGATACACATACACACCAGACTGATACACATACACACCAGACTGATACACATACACACCAGACTGATACACATACACACCAGACTGATACACATACACACCAGACTGATATACATACACACCAGACTGATACACATACACACCAGAATGATACACATACACACCAGACTGATATACATACACACCAGACTGATACACATACACACCAGACTGATATACATACACACCAGACTGATACACATACACACCAGACTGATATACCTACACACCAGACTGATACACATACACACCAGAATGATACACATACACACCAGACTGATATACATACACACCACACTGATACAAACACACACCAGACTGATATATACACACACCAGACTGATACACATGCACACCAGACTGATATACATACACACCAGACTGATACACATACACACCAGACTGATACACATACACACCAGACTGATACACATACACACCAGACTGATACACATACACACCAGACTGATATACATACACACCAGACTGATACACATACACACCAGACTGATATACATACACACCAGACTGATACACATACACACCAGACTGATACACATACACACCAGAATGATACACATACACTCCAGACTGATATACATACACACCAGACTGATATACACACACACCAGACTGATACACATACACACTAGACTGACATACATACACACCAGACTGATATACATACACACCAGACTGATACACATACACACCAGACTGATACACATACACACCAGACTGACATACATACACACCAGACTGATACACATACACACCAGACTGATACACATACACACCAGACTGATACACATACACACCAGACTGATATACATACACACTAGACTGATATACACACACACCAGACTGATACACATGCACACCAGACTGATATACATACACACCAGACTGATACACATACACACCAGACTGATACACATACACACCAGACTGATACACATACACACCAGACTGATACACATACACACCAGACTGATGTACATACACACCAGACTGATATACATACACTCCAGACTGATACACATACACACCAGACTTATACACATACACACCAGACTGATACACATACACACCAGACTGATACACATACACACCAGACTGATACACATACACTCCAGACTGATACACATAAACACCAGACTGATACACATACACACCAGACTGATATACATACACACCAGACTGATACACATACACTCCAGACTGATACATATACACACCAGACTGATACACATACACACCCGACTGATACACATACACACCAGACTGATACACATACACTCCAGACTGATACATATAAACACCAGACTGATACACATACACACCAGACTGATACACATACACACCAGACTGATACACATACACTCCAGACTGATACACATAAACACCAGACTGATACACATACACACCAGACTGATATACATACACACCAGACTGATACACATAAACACCAGACTGATACACATACACACCAGACTGATACACATACACACCAGACTGATATACATACACACCAGACTGATACACATACACTCCAGACTGATACATATACACACCAGACAGATACACATACACACCAGACTGATACACATACACACCAGACTGATACACATACACTCCAGACTGATACACATAAACACCAGACTGATACACATACACACCAGACTGATACACATACACACCAGACTGATACACATACACTCCAGACTGATACACATAAACACCAGACTGATACACATACACACCAGACTGATATACATACACACCAGACTGATACACATAAACACCAGACTGATACACATACACACCAGACTGATACACATACACACCAGACTGATACACATACACACCAGACTGATATACATACACACCAGACTGATATACATACACACCAGACTGATACATATACACACCAGACTGATACACATACACACCAGACTGATACACATACACACTTGACTGATATACATACACACCAGAGTGATATACAAACACACCAGACTGATACACATACAGACCAGACTGATACACACACACACCAGACTGATACACATACACACCAGACTGATATACACATACACACCAGACTTATACACATACACACCAGACTGATACACATACACACCAGACTGATACACATACACACCAGACTGATACACATACACACGAGACTGATATACATACACAGCAGACTGATATACATACACACCAGACTGATATACATACACACCAGACTGATATACATACACACGGGACTGATACACATACACACCAGACTGATACACATACACACCAGACTGACATACATACACACCAGACTGATACACATACACACCAGACTGATACACATACACACCAGACTGACATACATACACACCAGACTGATATACACACACACCAGACTGATACACATACACACCAGACTGATACACATACACACCAGACTGATACACATACACACCAGACTGATATACACACACACCAGACTGATACACATACACACCAGAATGATACACATACACTCCAGACTGATATACATACACACCAGACTGATACACATACACACCAGACTGATACACATACACACCAGACTGATACACATACACACCAGACTGATACACATACACACCAGACTGATACACATACACACCAGACTGATACACATACACACCAGACTGATATACATATACACCAGACTGATACACATACACACCAGACTGATACACATACACACCAGAATGATACACATACACTCCAGACTGATATACATACACACCAGACTGATATACACACACACCAGACTGATACACATACACACCAGACTGACATACATACACACCAGACTGATATACATACACACCAGACTGATACACATACACACCAGACTGATACACATACACACCAGAGTGATATACATAAACACCAGACTGATACACATACACACCAGACTGATACACATACACACCAGACTGATACACATACACACCAGACTGATATACATACACACCAGACTGATACACATACACACCAGACTGATACACATACACACCAGACTGATACACATTCACACCAGACTGATACACATACTCACCAGACTGATACACATACACACCAGAATGATACACATACACTCCAGACTGATATACATACACACCAGACTGATATACATACACACCAGACTGATACACATACACACCAGACTGATACACATACACACCAGACTGATACACATACACACCAGACTGATACACATACACACCAGACTGATACACATACACACCAGACTGATACACATACACACCAGACTGATGCACATACACACCAGACTGATACAGATACACACCAGACTGATATACATATACACCAGACAGATACACATACACACCAGACTGATATACATACACACCATACTGATACACATACACACCAGACTGATACACATACACACCAGACTGATACACATACACACCAGAATGATATACATACACACCAGACTGATACACATACACACCAGACTGATATACATACACACCAGACTGATACACATACACACCAGAATGATACACATACACACCAGACTGATATACATACACACCAGACTGATACACATACACACCAGACTGATATACATACACACCAGACTGATACACATACACACCAGACTGATATACATACACACCAGACTGATACACATACACACCAGACTGATACACATACACACCAGACTGATACACATACACACCAGACTGATACACATACACACCAGACTGATACAGATACACACCAGACTGATATACATATACACCAGACTGATACACATACACACCAGACTGATACACATACACACCAGAATGATACACATACACTCCAGACTGATATACATACACACCAGACTGATACACAGACTGATATACATACACACCAGACTGATATACATACACACCAGACTGATATACATATACACCAGACTGATACACATACACACCAGACTGATACACATAAACACCAGACTGATACACATACACACCAGACTGATATACATACACACCAGACTGATACACATAAACACCAGACTGATACACATACACACCAGACTGATATACATACACACCAGACTGATACACATAAACACCAGACTGATACACATACACACCAGACTGATATACACACACACCAGACTGATACACATGCACACCAGACTGATATACATACACACCAGACTGATACACATACACACCAGACTGATACACATACACACCAGACTGATACACATACACACCAGACTGATACACATACACACCAGACTGATATACATACACACCAGACTGATACACATACACACCAGAATGATACACATACACTCCAGACTGATATACATACACACCAGACTGATATACATAAACACCAGACTGATACACATACACACCAGACTGATACACATACACACCAGACTGATACACATACACACCAGACTGATACACATACACACCAGACTGATACACATACACACCAGACTGATACACATACACACCAGACTGATACACATACACACCAGACTGATACAGATACACACCAGACTGATATACATATACACCAGACTGATACACATACTCACCAGACTGATATACATACACACCAGACTGATACACATACACACCAGACTGATACAGATACACACCAGACTGATATACATATACACCAGACTGATACACATACACACCAGACTGATACACATACACACCAGAATGATACACATACACACCAGACTGATATACATACACACCAGACTGATACACATACACACCAGACTGATACACATACACACCAGACTGATACACATACACACCAGACTGATACACATACACACCAGACTGATACACATACACACCAGACTGATACACATACACACCAGACTGATACACACACACACCAGACTGATACACATACACACCAGACTGATATACATACACACCAGACTGATACACATACACACCAGAATGATACACATACACACCAGACTGATATACATACACACCAGACTGATACACATACACACCAGACTGATATACATACACACCAGACTGATACACATACACACCAGACTGATATACCTACACACCAGACTGATACACATACACACCACACTGATACAAACACACACCAGACTGATATATACACACACCAGACTGATACACATGCACACCAGACTGATATACATACACACCAGACTGATACACATACACACCAGACTGATACACATACACACCAGACTGATACACATACACACCAGACTGATACACATACACACCAGACTGATATACATACACACCAGACTGATACACATACACACCAGACTGATATACATACACACCAGACTGATACACATACACACCAGACTGAAACACATACACACCAGATTATACACATACACTCCAGACTGATATACATACACACCAGACTGATATACACACACACCAGACTGATACACATACACACTAGACTGACATACATACACACCAGACTGATATACATACACACCAGACTGATACACATACACACCAGACTGATACACATACACACCAGACTGACATACATACACACCAGACTGATACACATACACACCAGACTGATACACATACACACCAGACTGATACACATACACACCAGACTGATATACATACACACTAGACTGATATACACACACACCAGACTGATACACATGCACACCAGACTGATATACATACACACCAGACTGATACACATACACACCAGACTGATACACATACACACCAGACTGATACACATACACACCAGACTGATACACATACACACCAGACTGATATACATACACACCAGACTGATATACATACACTCCAGACTGATACACATACACACCAGACTTATACACATACACACCCGACTGACATACATACATACCAGACTGATATACACACACACCAGACTGATACACATACACACCAGACTGATACACATACACACCAGACTGATACACATACACACCAGACTGATATACACACACACCAGACTGATACACATGCACACCAGACTGATATACATACACACCAGACTGATACACATACACACCAGACTGATATACATACACACCAGACTGATACACATAAACACCAGACTGATACACATACACACCAGACTGATACACATACACACCAGACTGATATACATACACACCAGACTGATACACATACACTCCAGACTGATACATATACACACCAGACAGATACACATACACACCAGACTGATACACATACACACCAGACTGATACACATACACTCCAGACTGATACACATAAACACCAGACTGATACACATACACACCAGACTGATACACATACACACCAGACTGATACACATACACTCCAGACTGATACACATAAACACCAGACTGATACACATACACACCAGACTGATATACATACACACCAGACTGATACACATAAACACCAGACTGATACACATACACACCAGACTGATACACATACACACCAGACTGATACACATACACACCAGACTGATATACATACACACCAGACTGATATACATACACACCAGACTGATACATATACACACCAGACTGATACACATACACACCAGACTGATACACATACACACTTGACTGATATACATACACACCAGAGTGATATACAAACACACCAGACTGATACACATACAGACCAGACTGATACACACACACACCAGACTGATACACATACACACCAGACTGATATACACATACACACCAGACTTATACACATACACACCAGACTGATACACATACACACCAGACTGATACACATACACACCAGACTGATACACATACACACGAGACTGATATACATACACAGCAGACTGATATACATACACACCAGACTGATATACATACACACCAGACTGATATACATACACACGGGACTGATACACATACACACCAGACTGATACACATACACACCAGACTGACATACATACACACCAGACTGATACACATACACACCAGACTGATACACATACACACCAGACTGACATACATACACACCAGACTGATATACACACACACCAGACTGATACACATACACACCAGACTGATACACATACACACCAGACTGATACACATACACACCAGACTGATATACACACACACCAGACTGATACACATACACACCAGAATGATACACATACACTCCAGACTGATATACATACACACCAGACTGATACACATACACACCAGACTGATACACATACACACCAGACTGATACACATACACACCAGACTGATACACATACACACCAGACTGATACACATACACACCAGACTGATACACATACACACCAGACTGATACACATACACACCAGACTGATACACATACACACCAGACTGATACAGATACACACCAGACTGATATACATATACACCAGACTGATACACATACACACCAGACTGATACACATACACACCAGAATGATACACATACACTCCAGACTGATATACATACACACCAGACTGATATACACACACACCAGACTGATACACATACACACCAGACTGACATACATACACACCAGACTGATATACATACACACCAGACTGATACACATACACACCAGACTGATACACATACACACCAGAGTGATATACATAAACACCAGACTGATACACATACACACCAGACTGATACACATACACACCAGACTGATACACATACACACCAGACTGATATACATACACACCAGACTGATACACATACACACCAGACTGATACACATACACACCAGACTGATACACATTCACACCAGACTGATACACATACTCACCAGACTGATACACATACACACCAGAATGATACACATACACTCCAGACTGATATACATACACACCAGACTGATATACATACACACCAGACTGATACACATACACACCAGACTGATACACATACACACCAGACTGATACACATACACACCAGACTGATACACATACACACCAGACTGATACACATACACACCAGACTGATACACATACACACCAGACTGATACACATACACACCAGACTGATACAGATACACACCAGACTGATATACATATACACCAGACTGATACACATACACACCAGACTGATATACATACACACCATACTGATACACATACACACCAGACTGATACACATACACACCAGACTGATACACATACACACCAGAATGATATACATACACACCAGACTGATACACATACACACCAGACTGATATACATACACACCAGACTGATACACATACACACCAGAATGATACACATACACACCAGACTGATATACATACACACCAGACTGATACACATACACACCAGACTGATATACATACACACCAGACTGATACACATACACACCAGACTGATATACATACACACCAGACTGATACACATACACACCAGACTGATACACATACACACCAGACTGATACACATACACACCAGACTGATACACATACACACCAGACTGATACAGATACACACCAGACTGATATACATATACACCAGACTGATACACATACACACCAGACTGATACACATACACACCAGAATGATACACATACACTCCAGACTGATATACATACACACCAGACTGATACACAGACTGATATACATACACACCAGACTGATATACATACACACCAGACTGATATACATATACACCAGACTGATACACATACACACCAGACTGATACACATAAACACCAGACTGATACACATACACACCAGACTGATATACATACACACCAGACTGATACACATAAACACCAGACTGATACACATACACACCAGACTGATACACATACACACCAGACTGATATACATACACACCAGACTGATACACATACACTCCAGACTGATACATATACACACCAGACAGATACACATACACACCAGACTGATACACATACACACCAGACTGATACACATACACTCCAGACTGATACACATAAACACCAGACTGATACACATACACACCAGACTGATACACATACACACCAGACTGATACACATACACTCCAGACTGATACACATACACACCAGACTGATATACATACACACCAGACTGATACACATAAACACCAGACTGATACACATACACACCAGACTGATACACATACACACCAGACTGATACACATACACACCAGACTTATATACATACACACCAGACTGATATACATACACACCAGACTGATACATATACACACCAGACTGATACACATACACACCAGACTGATACACATACACACTTGACTGATATACATACACACCAGAGTGATATACAAACACACCAGACTGATACACATACAGACCGGACTGATACACACACACACCAGACTGATACACATACACACCAGACTGATATACACATACACACCAGACTGATACACATACACTCCAGACTGATACACATAAACACCAGACTGATACACATACACACCAGACTGATACACATACACACCAGAATGATACACATACACTCCAGACTGATATACATACACACCAGACTGATATACACACACACCAGACTGATACACATACACACTAGACTGACATACATACACACCAGACTGATATACATACACACCAGACTGATACACATACACACCAGACTGATATACATACACACCAGACTGACATACATACACACCAGACTGATACACATACACACTTGACTGATATACATACACTCCAGACTGATACACATACACACCAGACTGATATACATACACACCAGACTGATACACATACACACCAGACTGATACACATACACACCAGACTGATATACATACACACCAGACTGATATACATACACACCAGACTGATACATATACACACCAGACTGATACACATACACACCAGACTGATACACATACACACTTGACTGATATACATACACACCAGAGTGATATACAAACACACCAGACTGATACACATACAGACCGGACTGATACACACACACACCAGACTGATACACATACACACCAGACTGATATACACATACACACCAGACTGATACACATACACTCCAGACTGATACACATAAACACCAGACTGATACACATACACACCAGACTGATACACATACACACCAGAATGATACACATACACTCCAGACTGATATACATACACACCAGACTGATATACACACACACCAGACTGATACACATACACACTAGACTGACATACATACACACCAGACTGATATACATACACACCAGACTGATACACATACACACCAGACTGATACACATACACACCAGACTGACATACATACACACCAGACTGATACACATACACACCAGACTGATACACATACACACCAGACTGATACACATACACACCAGACTGATATACACACACACCAGACTGATACACATGCACACCAGACTGATATACATACACACCAGACTGATACACATACACACCAGACTGATATACATACACACTAGACTGATATACACACACACCAGACTGATACACATGCACACCAGACTGATATACATACACACCAGACTGATACACATACACACCAGACTGATACACATACACACCAGACTGATACACATACACACCAGACTGATACACATACACACCAGACTGATATACATACACACCAGACTGATATACATACACTCCAGACTGATACACATACACACCAGACTTATACACATACACACCAGACTGATACACATACACACCAGACTGATACACATACACACCAGACTGATACACATACACTCCAGACTGATACACATAAACACCAGACTGATACACATACACACCAGACTGATATACATACACACCAGACTGATACACATACACTCCAGACTGATACATATACACACCAGACTGATACACATACACACCCGACTGATACACATACACACCAGACTGATACACATACACTCCAGACTGATACATATAAACACCAGACTGATACACATACACACCAGACTGATACACATACACACCAGACTGATACACATACACTCCAGACTGATACACATAAACACCAGACTGATACACATACACACCAGACTGATATACATACACACCAGACTGATACACATAAACACCAGACTGATACACATACACACCAGACTGATACACATACACACCAGACTGATATACATACACACCAGACTGATACACATACACTCCAGACTGATACATATACACACCAGACAGATACACATACACACCAGACTGATACACATACACACCAGACTGATACACATACACTCCAGACTGATACACATAAACACCAGACTGATACACATACACACCAGACTGATACACATACACACCAGACTGATACACATACACTCCAGACTGATACACATAAACACCAGACTGATACACATACACACCAGACTGATATACATACACACCAGACTGATACACATAAACACCAGACTGATACACATACACACTAGACTGATACACATACACACCAGACTGATACACATACACACCAGACTGATATACATACACACCAGACTGATATACATACACACCAGACTGATACATATACACACCAGACTGATACACATACACACCAGACTGATACACATACACACTTGACTGATATACATACACACCAGAGTGATATACAAACACACCAGACTGATACACATACAGACCAGACTGATACACACACACACCAGACTGATACACATACACACCAGACTGATATACACATACACACCAGACTTATACACATACACACCAGACTGATACACATACACACCAGACTGATACACATACACACCAGACTGATACACATACACACGAGACTGATATACATACACAGCAGACTGATATACATACACACCAGACTGATATACATACACACCAGACTGATATACATACACACGGGACTGATACACATACACACCAGACTGATACACATACACACCAGACTGACATACATACACACCAGACTGATACACATACACACCAGACTGATACACATACACACCAGACTGACATACATACACACCAGACTGATATACACACACACCAGACTGATACACATACACACCAGACTGATACACATACACACCAGACTGATACACATACACACCAGACTGATATACACACACACCAGACTGATACACATACACACCAGAATGATACACATACACTCCAGACTGATATACATACACACCAGACTGATACACATACACACCAGACTGATACACATACACACCAGACTGATACACATACACACCAGACTGATACACATACACACCAGACTGATACACATACACACCAGACTGATACACATACACACCAGACTGATACACATACACACCAGACTGATACACATACACACCAGACTGATACAGATACACACCAGACTGATATACATATACACCAGACTGATACACATACACACCAGACTGATACACATACACACCAGAATGATACACATACACTCCAGACTGATATACATACACACCAGACTGATATACACACACACCAGACTGATACACATACACACCAGACTGACATACATACACACCAGACTGATATACATACACACCAGACTGATACACATACACACCAGACTGATACACATACACACCAGAGTGATATACATAAACACCAGACTGATACACATACACACCAGACTGATACACATACACACCAGACTGATACACATACACACCAGACTGATATACATACACACCAGACTGATACACATACACACCAGACTGATACACATACACACCAGACTGATACACATTCACACCAGACTGATACACATACTCACCAGACTGATACACATACACACCAGAATGATACACATACACTCCAGACTGATATACATACACACCAGACTGATATACATACACACCAGACTGATACACATACACACCAGACTGATACACATACACACCAGACTGATACACATACACACCAGACTGATACACATACACACCAGACTGATACACATACACACCAGACTGATACACATACACACCAGACTGATACACATACACACCAGACTGATACAGATACACACCAGACTGATATACATATACACCAGACTGATACACATACACACCAGACTGATATACATACACACCATACTGATACACATACACACCAGACTGATACACATACACACCAGACTGATACACATACACACCAGAATGATATACATACACACCAGACTGATACACATACACACCAGACTGATATACATACACACCAGACTGATACACATACACACCAGAATGATACACATACACACCAGACTGATATACATACACACCAGACTGATACACATACACACCAGACTGATATACATACACACCAGACTGATACACATACACACCAGACTGATATACATACACACCAGACTGATACACATACACACCAGACTGATACACATACACACCAGACTGATACACATACACACCAGACTGATACACATACACACCAGACTGATACAGATACACACCAGACTGATATACATATACACCAGACTGATACACATACACACCAGACTGATACACATACACACCAGAATGATACACATACACTCCAGACTGATATACATACACACCAGACTGATACACAGACTGATATACATACACACCAGACTGATATACATACACACCAGACTGATATACATATACACCAGACTGATACACATACACACCAGACTGATACACATAAACACCAGACTGATACACATACACACCAGACTGATATACATACACACCAGACTGATACACATAAACACCAGACTGATACACATACACACCAGACTGATACACATACACACCAGACTGATATACATACACACCAGACTGATACACATACACTCCAGACTGATACATATACACACCAGACAGATACACATAGACACCAGACTGATACACATACACACCAGACTGATACACATACACTCCAGACTGATACACATAAACACCAGACTGATACACATACACACCAGACTGATACACATACACACCAGACTGATACACATACACTCCAGACTGATACACATACACACCAGACTGATATACATACACACCAGACTGATACACATAAACACCAGACTGATACACATACACACCAGACTGATACACATACACACCAGACTGATACACATACACACCAGACTGATATACATACACACCAGACTGATATACATACACACCAGACTGATACATATACACACCAGACTGATACACATACACACCAGACTGATACACATACACACTTGACTGATATACATACACACCAGAGTGATATACAAACACACCAGACTGATACACATACAGACCGGACTGATACACACACACACCAGACTGATACACATACACACCAGACTGATATACACATACACACCAGACTGATACACATACACTCCAGACTGATACACATAAACACCAGACTGATACACATACACACCAGACTGATACACATACACACCAGACTGATACACATACACTCCAGACTGATACACATAAACACCAGACTGATACACATACACACCAGACTGATATACATACACACCAGACTGATACACATAAACACCGGAATGATACACATACACACCAGACTGATACACATACACACCAGACTGATACACATACACACCAGACTGATATACATACACACCAGACTGATACACATACACACCAGACTGATACACATACACACCAGACTGATACACATACACACTTGACTGATATACATACACACCAGAATGATACACATACACTCCAGACTGATATACATGCACACCAGAGTGATATACATAAACACCAGACTGATACACATACACACCAGACTGATACACATACAGACCAGACTGATACACACACACACCAGACTGATACACATACACACCAGACTGATATACACATACACACCAGACTTATACACATACACACCAGACTGATACACATACACACCAGACTGATACACATACACACCAGACTGATACACATACACACGAGACTGATATACATACACACCAGACTGATATACATACACACCAGACTGATATACATACACACCAGACTGATATACATACACACGGGACTGATACACATACACACCAGACTGATACACATACACACCAGACTGATTCACATACACACCAGACAGATACACATACACACCAGACTGATACACATACACACCAGACTGATACACATACACACCAGACTGATATACATACACAGCAGACTGATACACATACACACCAGAATGATACACATACACACCAGACTGATATACATACACACCAGACTGATACACATACGCACCAGACTGAAACACATACACACCAGACTGATAAACATACACACAAGACTGATATACACATTCACACCAGACTGATACACATACACACCACACTGATAAACATACACACCAGACTGATAAACATACACACAAGACTGATTGATATACATACACGCCAGACTGATACACATACACACCAGACTGATACACATACACACCAGACTGATAAACATACACACAAGACTGATATACACATACACACCAGACTGATACACATACACACCAGACTGATACACATACACACCAGACTGATAAACATACACACCAGAGTGATATACACACACACCAGACTGATACATATACACACCAGACTGATATACATACACACCAGACTGATACACATATATACCAGACTGATACAAATACACACCTGATTGATATACATACACACCAGACTGATACACATACACACCAGAATGATACACATACACACCAGACTGATACACATACACACCAGACTGATACACATGCACACCAGACTGATATACATACACACCAGACTGATACACATACACACCAGACTGATATACATACACACCAGACTGATATACACACACACCAGACTGATACACATACACACTAGACTGACATACATACACACCAGACTGATATACATACACACCAGACTGATACACATACACATCGGACTGATACACATACACACCAGACTGACATACATACACACCAGACTGATACACATACACACCAGACTGATACACATACTCACCAGACTGACATACATACACACCAGACTGATATACACACACACCAGACTGATACACATACACACCAGACTGATACACATACACACCAGACTGATACACATACACACCAGAGTGATATACATAAACACCAGACTGATACACATACACACCAGACTGATACACATACACACCAGACTGATACACATGCACACCAGACTGATATACATACACACCAGACTGATACACATACACACCAGACTGATATACATACACACCAGACTGATATACACACACACCAGACTGATACACATGCACACCAGACTGATATACATACACACCAGACTGATACACATACACACCAGACTGATACACATACACACCAGACTGATACACATACACACCAGACTGATACACATACACACCAGACTGATATACATACACACCAGACTGATACACATACACACCAGACTGATATACATACACACCAGACTGATACACATACACACCAGACTGATACACATACACACCAGAATGATACACATACACTCCAGACTGATATACATGCACACCAGAGTGATATACATAAACACCAGACTGATACACATACACACCAGACTGATACACATACACACCAGACTGATACACATACACACCAGACTGATACACATACACACCAGACTGATACACATACACACCAGACTGATACACATACACACCAGACTGATACACATACACACCAGACTGATACACATACTCACCAGACTGATACACATATACACCAGAATGATACACATACACTCCAGACTGATATACATACACACCAGACTGATATACATACACACCAGACTGATACACATACACACCAGACTGATACACATACACACCAGACTGATACACATACACACCAGACTGATACACATACACACCAGACTGATACACATACACACCAGACTGATACACATACACACCAGACTGATACACATACACACCAGACTGATACAGATACACACCAGACTGATATACATATACACCAGACTGATACACATACACACCAGACCGATATACATACACACCATACTGATACACATACACACCAGACTGATACACATACACACCAGACTGATACACATACACACCAGAATGATACACATACACACCAGACTGATATACATACACACCAGACTGATACACATACACACCAGACTGATACACATACACACCAGACTGATACACATACACACCAGACTGATACACATACACACCAGACTGATATACATACACCCCAGGCTTATATACATACACACCAGACTGATATACATACACACCAGACTGATACACATACACACCAGACTGATACACATACACCCCAGGCTTATATACATACACACCAGACTGATATACATACACACCAGACTGATACACATACACACCAGACTGATACACATACTCACCAGACTGATACACTTACACACCAGTCTGATACACATACACACCAGAATGATACACATACACACCAGACTGATACACATACACACCAGACTGATACACATACACACCAGACTGATATACATACACACCAGACTGATATACATACACACCAGACTGATATACATACAGACCAGACTGATATACATACACACCAGACTGATACACATACACACCAGACTGATACACATACACACCAGACTGATACACATACACACCAGACTGATATACATACACACCAGACTGATACACATACACACCAGACTGATATACATACACACCAGACTGATACACATACTCACCAGAATGATACACTTACACACCAGACTGATATACATACACACCAGACTGATACACATACACACCAAACTGATACACATACACACCAGACTGATACACATAAACACCAGACTGATACACATACACACAAGACTGATATACATACACACCAGACTGATACACACACACTCCAGACTGATGTACATACACACCAGACTGATACACATACACACCAGACTGATACACATACACACCAGACTGATACACATACACACCAGACTGATACACATACACACCAGACTGATATACATACACACCAGACTGATACACATACACACCAGAATGATACACATACACACCAGACTGATATACATACACACCAGACTGATACACATACACACCAGACTGATATACATACACACCAGACTGATACACATACACACCAGACTGATACAAACACACACCAGACTGATACACATACACACCAGACTGATATGCATACACCCCAGACTGATATACATACACACCAGACTGATATACACACACACCAGACTGATACAAATACACACCAGACTGATACACATACACACCAGACTGATACACATACACACCAGACTGATATACACACACACCAGACTGATATACAAACACACCAGACTGATACACATACACACCAGACTGATACACATACACACCAGACTGATACAAATACACACCAGACTGATACACATACACACCAGACTGATATACATACACACCAGACTGATACACATAAACACCAGACTAATACAGATACAAACCAAACTGATACACATACACACCAGACTGATATACACACACACCAGACTGATACACATACACACCAGACTGATATGCATACACCCCAGACTGATATACATACACACCAGACTGATACACATACACACCAGACTGATACAAATACACACCAGACTGATATACATACACACCAGACTGATACAGATACACACCAGACTGATACACATACACACCAGACTGATACACATACACACCAGACTGATACACGTACACACCAGACTGATACACATACACACCAGACTGATACACATACACACCAGACTGATATACATACATACCAGACTGATACACATACACACCAGACTGATACACATACACAGCAGACTGATATACATACACACCAGACTGATACACATACACACCAGACTGCTATACATACACACCAGACTGATATACAAACACACCAGACTGAAACACATACACACCAGTCTGATACACATACACACCAGACTGATATACATACACACCAGACTGATACACATACACACCAGACTGATACACATACACACCAGACTGATACACATACACACCAGACTGATACACATGCACACCAGACTGATATACATACACACCAGACTGATACACATACACACCAGACTGATATACATACACACCAGACTGATATACACACACACCAGACTGATACACATACACACTAGACTGACATACATACACACCAGACTGATATACATACACACCAGACTGATACACATACACATCGGACTGATACACATACACACCAGACTGACATACATACACACCAGACTGATACACATACACACCAGACTGATACACATACTCACCAGACTGACATACATACACACCAGACTGATATACACACACACCAGACTGATACACATACACACCAGACTGATACACATACACACCAGACTGATACACATACACACCAGAGTGATATACATAAACACCAGACTGATACACATACACACCAGACTGATACACATACACACCAGACTGATACACATGCACACCAGACTGATATACATACACACCAGACTGATACACATACACACCAGACTGATATACATACACACCAGACTGATATACACACACACCAGACTGATACACATGCACACCAGACTGATATACATACACACCAGACTGATACACATACACACCAGACTGATACACATACACACCAGACTGATACACATACACACCAGACTGATACACATACACACCAGACTGATATACATACACACCAGACTGATACACATACACACCAGACTGATATACATACACACCAGACTGATACACATACACACCAGACTGATACACATACACACCAGAATGATACACATACACTCCAGACTGATATACATGCACACCAGAGTGATATACATAAACACCAGACTGATACACATACACACCAGACTGATACACATACACACCAGACTGATACACATACACACCAGACTGATACACATACACACCAGACTGATACACATACACACCAGACTGATACATATACACACCAGACTGATACACATACACACCAGACTGATACACATACTCACCAGACTGATACACATATACACCAGAATGATACACATACACTCCAGACTGATATACATACACACCAGACTGATATACATACACACCAGACTGATACACATACACACCAGACTGATACACATACACACCAGACTGATACACATACACACCAGACTGATACACATACACACCAGACTGATACACATACACACCAGACTGATACACATACACACCAGACTGATACAGATACACACCAGACTGATATACATATACACCAGACTGATACACATACACACCAGACCGATATACATACACACCATACTGATACACATACACACCAGACTGATACACATACACACCAGACTGATACACATACACACCAGAATGATACACATACACACCAGACTGATATACATACACACCAGACTGATACACATACACACCAGACTGATACACATACACACCAGACTGATACACATACACACCAGACTGATACACATACACACCAGACTGATATACATACACCCCAGGCTTATATACATACACACCAGACTGATATACATACACACCAGACTGATACACATACACACCAGACTGATACACATACACCCCAGGCTTATATACATACACACCAGACTGATATACATACACACCAGACTGATACACATACACACCAGACTGATACACATACTCACCAGACTGATACACTTACACACCAGTCTGATACACATACACACCAGAATGATACACATACACACCAGACTGATACACATACACACCAGACTGATACACATACACACCAGACTGATATACATACACACCAGACTGATATACATACACACCAGACTGATATACATACAGACCAGACTGATATACATACACACCAGACTGATACACATACACACCAGACTGATACACATACACACCAGACTGATACACATACACACCAGACTGATATACATACACACCAGACTGATACACATACACACCAGACTGATATACATACACACCAGACTGATACACATACTCACCAGAATGATACACTTACACACCAGACTGATATACATACACACCAGACTGATACACATACACACCAAACTGATACACATACACACCAGACTGATACACATAAACACCAGACTGATACACATACACACAAGACTGATATACATACACACCAGACTGATACACACACACTCCAGACTGATGTACATACACACCAGACTGATACACATACACACCAGACTGATACACATACACACCAGACTGATACACATACACACCAGACTGATACACATACACACCAGACTGATATACATACACACCAGACTGATACACATACACACCAGAATGATACACATACACACCAGACTGATATACATACACACCAGACTGATACACATACACACCAGACTGATATACATACACACCAGACTGATACACATACACACCAGACTGATACAAACACACACCAGACTGATACACATACACACCAGACTGATATGCATACACCCCAGACTGATATACATACACACCAGACTGATATACACACACACCAGACTGATACAAATACACACCAGACTGATACACATACACACCAGACTGATACACATACACACCAGACTGATATACACACACACCAGACTGATATACAAACACACCAGACTGATACACATACACACCAGACTGATACACATACACACCAGACTGATACAAATACACACCAGACTGATACACATACACACCAGACTGATATACATACACACCAGACTGATACACATAAACACCAGACTAATACAGATACAAACCAAACTGATACACATACACACCAGACTGATATACACACACACCAGACTGATACACATACACACCAGACTGATATGCATACACCCCAGACTGATATACATACACACCAGACTGATACACATACACACCAGACTGATACAAATACACACCAGACTGATATACATACACACCAGACTGATACAGATACACACCAGACTGATACACATACACACCAGACTGATACACATACACACCAGACTGATACACGTACACACCAGACTGATACACATACACACCAGACTGATACACATACACACCAGACTGATATACATACATACCAGACTGATACACATACACACCAGACTGATACACATACACAGCAGACTGATATACATACACACCAGACTGATACACATACACACCAGACTGCTATACATACACACCAGACTGATATACAAACACACCAGACTGAAACACATACACACCAGTCTGATACACATACACACCAGACTGATATACATACACACCAGACTGATACACATACACACCAGACTGATACACATACACACCAGACTGATACACATACACACCAGACTGATATACATACACACCAGACTGATATACATACACACCAGACTGATACACATACACACCAGACTGATACATATACACACCAGACTGATACACAAACACACCAGACTGATATACATACACACCAGACTGATATACATACACACCAGACTGATATACATACACACCAGACTGATATACATACACACCTGACTGATACACATACACACCAGACTGATACACATACACACCAGACTGATATACATACACACCAGACTGATATACATACACACCAGACTGATACACATACACACCAGACTGATACATATACACACCAGACTGATACACATACACACCAGACTGATATACATACACACCAGACTGATATACATACACACCAGACTGATATACATACACACCAGACTGATACACATACACACCAGACTGATACATATACACACCAGACTGATACACATACACACCAGACTGATATACATACACACCAGACTGATACACATACACACCAGACTGATACACATACACACCAGACTGATACACATACACACCAGACTGATATACATACACACCAGACTGATATACATACACACCAGACTGATACACATACACACCAGACTGATACATATACACACCAGACCGATACACATACACACCAGACTGATATACATACACACCAGACTGATACACATACACACCAGACTGATACATATACACACCAGACTGATACACATACACACCAGACTGATATACATACACATCAGACTGATATACATACACACCAGACTGATACACATACACACCAGACTGATACACATACACACCAGACTGATACAGATACACACCAGACTGATATACATATACACCAGACTGATACACATACACACCAGACTGATATACATACACACCAGACTGATATACATACACACCAGACTGATACACATACACACCAGACTGATACACATACACACCAGACTGATACAAATACACACTAGACTGATACACATACACACCACACTGATATACATACACACCAGACTGATACACATACACACCAGACTGATACACATACACACCAGACTGATACACATACACACCAGACTGATATACATACACACCAGACTGATACACATACACACCAGACTGATACACATACACACCAGAATGATACACATACACTCCAGACTGATACACATACACACCAGACTGATACACATACACACCAGACTGATACACATACACACCAGACTGATATACATACACACCAGACTGATACACATACACACCAGACTGATACACATATACACCAGACTGATACACATACACACCAGACTGATATACATACACACTAGACTGATATGCATAAACACCAGACTGATACAAACACACACCAGACTGATACACATACACACCAGACTGATATGCATACACCCCAGACTGATACAAATACACACCAGACTTATACACATACACACCAGACTGATATACATACACACCAGACTGATACACATACACACCAGACTGATACACATACACACCAGACTGATACACATACACACCAGACTGATACACACACACACCAGACTGATACACATACACACCAGACTGATACACACACACACCAGACTGATACACATACACATCAGACTGATATACATACACACCAAACTGATACACATACACACCAGACTGATACACATACACACCAGACTGATACACATACACACCAGACTGATACACATACACACCAGACTGATACACATACACACCAGACTGATACACATACACACCAGACTGATACAGATACACACCAGACTGATATACATATACACCAGACTGATACACATACACACCAGACCGATATACATACACACCATACTGATACACATACACACCAGACTGATACACATACACACCAGACTGATACACATACACACCAGAATGATACACATACACACCAGACTGATACATATACACACCAGACTGATACACAAACACACCAGACTGATATACATACACACCAGACTGATATACATACACACCAGACTGATATACATACACACCAGACTGATACACATACACACCAGACTGATACATATACACACCAGACTGATACACAAACACACCAGACTGATATACATACACACCAGACTGATATACATACACACCAGACTGATATACATACACACCAGACTGATATACATACACACCTGACTGATACACATACACACCAGACTGATACACATACACACCAGACTGATATACATACACACCAGACTGATATACATACACACCAGACTGATACACATACACACCAGACTGATACATATACACACCAGACTGATACACATACACACCAGACTGATATACATACACACCAGACTGATATACATACACACCAGACTGATATACATACACACCAGACTGATACACATACACACCAGACTGATACATATACACACCAGACTGATACACATACACACCAGACTGATACACATACACACCAGACTGATACACATACACACCAGACTGATACACATACACACCAGACTGATACACATACACACCAGACTGATATACATACACACCAGACTGATATACATACACACCAGACTGATACACATACACACCAGACTGATACATATACACACCAGACCGATACACATACACACCAGACTGATATACATACACACCAGACTGATACACATACACACCAGACTGATACATATACACACCAGACTGATACACATACACACCAGACTGATATACATACACATCAGACTGATATACATACACACCAGACTGATACACATACACACCAGACTGATACACATACACACCAGACTGATACAGATACACACCAGACTGATATACATATACACCAGACTGATACACATACACACCAGACTGATATACATACACACCAGACTGATATACATACACACCAGACTGATACACATACACACCAGACTGATACACATACACACCAGACTGATACAAATACACACTAGACTGATACACATACACACCACACTGATATACATACACACCAGACTGATACACATACACACCAGACTGATACACATACACACCAGACTGATACACATACACACCAGACTGATATACATACACACCAGACTGATACACATACACACCAGACTGATACACATACACACCAGAATGATACACATACACTCCAGACTGATACACATACACACCAGACTGATACACATACACACCAGACTGATACACATACACACCAGACTGATATACATACACACCAGACTGATACACATACACACCAGACTGATACACATATACACCAGACTGATACACATACACACCAGACTGATATACATACACACTAGACTGATATGCATAAACACCAGACTGATACAAACACACACCAGACTGATACACATACACACCAGACTGATATGCATACACCCCAGACTGATACAAATACACACCAGACTTATACACATACACACCAGACTGATATACATACACACCAGACTGATACACATACACACCAGACTGATACACATACACACCAGACTGATACACATACACATCAGACTGATACACACACACACCAGACTGATACACATACACACCAGACTGATACACACACACACCAGACTGATACACATACACATCAGACTGATATACATACACACCAAACTGATACACATACACACCAGACTGATACACATACACACCAGACTGATACACATACACACCAGACTGATACACATACACACCAGACTGATACACATACACACCAGACTGATACACATACACACCAGACTGATACACATACACACCAGACTGATACAGATACACACCAGACTGATATACATATACACCAGACTGATACACATACACACCAGACCGATATACATACACACCAGACTGATACACATACACACCAGACTGATACATATACACACCAGACCGATACACATACACACCAGACTGATATACATACACACCAGACTGATACACATACACACCAGACTGATACATATACACACCAGACTGATACACATACACACCAGACTGATATACATACACATCAGACTGATATACATACACACCAGACTGATACACATACACACCAGACTGATACACATACACACCAGACTGATACAGATACACACCAGACTGATATACATATACACCAGACTGATACACATACACACCAGACTGATATACATACACACCAGACTGATATACATACACACCAGACTGATACACATACACACCAGACTGATACACATACACACCAGACTGATACAAATACACACTAGACTGATACACATACACACCACACTGATATACATACACACCAGACTGATACACATACACACCAGACTGATACACATACACACCAGACTGATACACATACACACCAGACTGATATACATACACACCAGACTGATACACATACACACCAGACTGATACACATACACACCAGAATGATACACATACACTCCAGACTGATACACATACACACCAGACTGATACACATACACACCAGACTGATACACATACACACCAGACTGATATACATACACACCAGACTGATACACATACACACCAGACTGATACACATATACACCAGACTGATACACATACACACCAGACTGATATACATACACACTAGACTGATATGCATAAACACCAGACTGATACAAACACACACCAGACTGATACACATACACACCAGACTGATATGCATACACCCCAGACTGATACAAATACACACCAGACTTATACACATACACACCAGACTGATATACATACACACCAGACTGATACACATACACACCAGACTGATACACATACACACCAGACTGATACACATACACATCAGACTGATACACACACACACCAGACTGATACACATACACACCAGACTGATACACACACACACCAGACTGATACACATACACATCAGACTGATATACATACACACCAAACTGATACACATACACACCAGACTGATACACATACACACCAGACTGATACACATACACACCAGACTGATACACATACACACCAGACTGATACACATACACACCAGACTGATACACATACACACCAGACTGATACACATACACACCAGACTGATACAGATACACACCAGACTGATATACATATACACCAGACTGATACACATACACACCAGACCGATATACATACACACCATACTGATACACATACACACCAGACTGATACACATACACACCAGACTGATACACATACACACCAGAATGATACACATACACACCAGACTGATATACATACACACCAGACTGATACACATACACACCAGACTGATACACATACACACCAGACTGATACACATACACACCAGACTGATACACATACACACCAGACTGATATACATACACCCCAGGCTTATATACATACACACCAGACTGATATACATACACACCAGACTGATACACATACACACCAGACTGATACACATACACCCCAGGCTTATATACATACACACCAGACTGATATACATACACACCAGACTGATACACATACACACCAGACTGATACACATACACACCAGACTGATACACATACACACCAGACTGATACACATACACACCAGACTGATACACATACACACCAGACTGATATACATACACACCAGACTGATACACATACACACCAGACTGATACACATACACACCAGACTGATACACATACACACCAGACTGATACACATACACACCAGACTGATATACATACACACCAGACTGATATACATACACACCAGACTGATATACATACAGACCAGACTGATATACATACACACCAGACTGATACACATACACACCAGACTGATACACATACACACCAGACTGATACACATACACACCAGACTGATATACATACACACCAGACTGATACACATACACACCAGACTGATACACATACACACCAGACTGATACACATACTCACCAGACTGATACACTTACACACCAGACTGATACACATACACACCAGACTGATACACATACACACCAAACTGATACACATACACACCAGACTGATACACATAAACACCAGACTGATACACATACACACAAGACTGATATACATACACACCAGACTGATACACACACACTCCAGACTGATGTACATACACACCAGACTGATACACATACACACCAGACTGATACACATACACACCAGACTGATACACATACACACCAGACTGATACACATACACACCAGACTGATATACATACACACCAGACTGATACACATACACACCAGAATGATACACATACACACCAGACTGATATACATACACACCAGACTGATACACATACACACCAGACTGATATACATACACACCAGACTGATACACATACACACCAGACTGATACAAACACACACCAGACTGATACACATACACACCAGACTGATATGCATACACCCCAGACTGATATACATACACACCAGACTGATATACACACACACCAGACTGATACAAATACACACCAGACTGATACACATACACACCAGACTGATACACATACACACCAGACTGATATACACACACACCAGACTGATATACAAACACACCAGACTGATACACATACACACCAGACTGATACACATACACACCAGACTGATACAAATACACACCAGACTGATACACATACACACCAGACTGATATACATACACACCAGACTGATACACATAAACACCAGACTAATACAGATACAAACCAAACTGATACACATACACACCAGACTGATATACACACACACCAGACTGATACACATACACACCAGACTGATATGCATACACCCCAGACTGATATACATACACACCAGACTGATACACATACACACCAGACTGATACAAATACACACCAGACTGATATACATACACACCAGACTGATACAGATACACACCAGACTGATACACATACACACCAGACTGATACACATACACACCAGACTGATACACGTACACACCAGACTGATATACATACATACCAGACTGATACACATACACACCAGACTGATACACATACACAGCAGACTGATATACATACACACCAGACTGATACACATACACACCAGACTGATATACAAACACACCAGACTGAAACACATACACACCAGTCTGATACACATACACACCAGACTGATATACATACACACCAGACTGATACACATACACACCAGACTGATACATATACACACCAGACTGATACACATACACACCAGACTGATATACATACACACCAGACTGATATACATACACACCAGACTGATACACATACACACCAGACTGATACATATACACACCAGACTGATACACAAACACACCAGACTGATATACATACACACCAGACTGATATACATACACACCAGACTGATATACATACACACCAGACTGATATACATACACACCTGACTGATACACATACACACCAGACTGATACACATACACACCAGACTGATATACATACACACCAGACTGATATACATACACACCAGACTGATACACATACACACCAGACTGATACATATACACACCAGACTGATACACATACACACCAGACTGATATACATACACACCAGACTGATATACATACACACAGACTGATATACATACACACCAGACTGATACACATACACACCAGACTGATACATATACACACCAGACTGATACACATACACACCAGACTGATATACATACACACCAGACTGATACACATACACACCAGACTGATACACATACACACAAGACTGATACACATACACACCAGACTGATATACATACACACCAGACTGATATACATACACACCAGACTGATACACATACACACCAGACTGATACATATACACACCAGACCGATACACATACACACCAGACTGATATACATACACACCAGACTGATACATATACACACCAGACTGATACACATACACACCAGACTGATATACATACACATCAGACTGATATACATACACACCAGACTGATACACATACACACCAGACTGATACACATACACACCAGACTGATACAGATACACACCAGACTGATATACATATACACCAGACTGATACACATACACACCAGACTGATATACATACACACCAGACTGATATACATACACACCAGACTGATACACATACACACCAGACTGATACACATACACACCAGACTGATACAAATACACACTAGACTGATACACATACACACCACACTGATATACATACACACCAGACTGATATACATACACACCAGACTGATACACATACACACCAGACTGATACACATACACACCAGACTGATATACATACACACCAGACTGATACACATACACACCAGACTGATACACATACACACCAGAATGATACACATACACTCCAGACTGATACACATACACACCAGACTGATACACATACACACCAGACTGATACACATACACACCAGACTGATATACATACACACCAGACTGATACACATACACACCAGACTGATACACATATACACCAGACTGATACACATACACACCAGACTGATATACATACACACTAGACTGATATGCATAAACACCAGACTGATACAAACACACACCAGACTGATACACATACACACCAGACTGATATGCATACACCCCAGACTGATACAAATACACACCAGACTGATATACATACACACCAGACTGATACACATACACACCAGACTGATACACATACACACCAGAATGATACACATACACACCAGACTGATATACATACACACCAGACTGATACACATACGCACCAGACTGATACACATACACACCAGACTGATAAACATACACACAAGACTGATATACACATACACACCAGACTGATACACATACACACCACACTGATAAACATACACACCAGACTGATAAACATACACACAAGACTGATTGATATACATACACGCCAGACTGATACACATACACACCAGACTGATACACATACACACCAGACTGATAAACATACACACAAGACTGATATACACATACACACCAGACTGATACACATACACACCAGACTGATACACATACACACCAGACTGATAAACATACACACCAGACTGGTATACACACACACCAGACTGTTACATATACACACCAGACTGATATGCATACACACCAGACTGATACACATATACACCAGACTGATACACATACACACCAGACTGATATACATACACACCAGACTGATATACATACACACCAGACTGATATACATACACACCAGACTGATACACATACACACCAGACTGATACATATACACACCAGACTGATACACATACACACCAGACTGATATACATACACACCAGACTGATACACATACACACCAGACTGATACACATACACACCAGACTGATACACATACACACCAGACTGATATACATACACACCAGACTGATATACATACACACCAGACTGATACACATACACACCAGACTGATACATATACACACCAGACCGATACACATACACACCAGACTGATATACATACACACCAGACTGATACACATACACACCAGACTGATACATATACACACCAGACTGATACACATACACACCAGACTGATATACATACACATCAGACTGATATACATACACACCAGACTGATACACATACACACCAGACTGATACACATACACACCAGACTGATACAGATACACACCAGACTGATATACATATACACCAGACTGATACACATACACACCAGACTGATATACATACACACCAGACTGATATACATACACACCAGACTGATACACATACACACCAGACTGATACACATACACACCAGACTGATACAAATACACACTAGACTGATACACATACACACCACACTGATATACATACACACCAGACTGATACACATACACACCAGACTGTTACACATACACACCAGACTGATACACATACACACCAGACTGATATACATACACACCAGACTGATACACATACACACCAGACTGATACACATACACACCAGAATGATACACATACACTCCAGACTGATACACATACACACCAGACTGATACACATACACACCAGACTGATACACATACACACCAGACTGATATACATACACACCAGACTGATACACATACACACCAGACTGATACACATATACACCAGACTGATACACATACACACCAGACTGATATACATACACACTAGACTGATATGCATAAACACCAGACTGATACAAACACACACCAGACTGATACACATACACACCAGACTGATATGCATACACCCCAGACTGATACAAATACACACCAGACTTATACACATACACACCAGACTGATATACATACACACCAGACTGATACACATACACACCAGACTGATACACATACACACCAGACTGATACACATACACACCAGACTGATACACACACACACCAGACTGATACACATACACACCAGACTGATACACACACACACCAGACTGATACACATACACATCAGACTGATATACATACACACCAAACTGATACACATACACACCAGACTGATACACATACACACCAGACTGATACACATACACACCAGACTGATACACATACACACCAGACTGATACACATACACACCAGACTGATACACATACACACCAGACTGATACACATACACACCAGACTGATACAGATACACACCAGACTGATATACATATACACCAGACTGATACACATACACACCAGACCGATATACATACACACCATACTGATACACATACACACCAGACTGATACACATACACACCAGACTGATACACATACACACCAGAATGATACACATACACACCAGACTGATATACATACACACCAGACTGATACACATACACACCAGACTGATACACATACACACCAGACTGATACACATACACACCAGACTGATACACATACACACCAGACTGATATACATACACCCCAGGCTTATATACATACACACCAGACTGATATACATACACACCAGACTGATACACATACACACCAGACTGATACACATACACCCCAGGCTTATATACATACACACCAGACTGATATACATACACACCAGACTGATACACATACACACCAGACTGATACACATACTCACCAGACTGATACACTTACACACCAGTCTGATACACATACACACCAGAATGATACACATACACACCAGACTGATACACATACACACCAGACTGATACACATACACACCAGACTGATATACATACACACCAGACTGATACACATACACACCAGACTGATACACATATACACCAGACTGATACACATACACACCAGACTGATATACATACACACTAGACTGATATGCATAAACACCAGACTGATACAAACACACACCAGACTGATACACATACACACCAGACTGATATGCATACACCCCAGACTGATACAAATACACACCAGACTGATATACATACACACCAGACTGATACACATACACACCAGACTGATACACATACACACCAGAATGATACACATACACACCAGACTGATATACATACACACCAGACTGATACACATACGCACCAGACTGATACACATACACACCAGACTGATAAACATACACACAAGACTGATATACACATACACACCAGACTGATACACATACACACCACACTGATAAACATACACACCAGACTGATAAACATACACACAAGACTGATTGATATACATACACGCCAGACTGATACACATACACACCAGACTGATACACATACACACCAGACTGATAAACATACACACAAGACTGATATACACATACACACCAGACTGATACACATACACACCAGACTGATACACATACACACCAGACTGATAAACATACACACCAGACTGGTATACACACACACCAGACTGTTACATATACACACCAGACTGATATGCATACACACCAGACTGATACACATATACACCAGACTGATACACATACACACCAGACTGATATACATACACACCAGACTGATATACATACACACCAGACTGATATACATACACACCAGACTGATACACATACACACCAGACTGATACATATACACACCAGACTGATACACATACACACCAGACTGATATACATACACACCAGACTGATACACATACACACCAGACTGATACACATACACACCAGACTGATACACATACACACCAGACTGATATACATACACACCAGACTGATATACATACACACCAGACTGATACACATACACACCAGACTGATACATATACACACCAGACCGATACACATACACACCAGACTGATATACATACACACCAGACTGATACACATACACACCAGACTGATACATATACACACCAGACTGATACACATACACACCAGACTGATATACATACACATCAGACTGATATACATACACACCAGACTGATACACATACACACCAGACTGATACACATACACACCAGACTGATACAGATACACACCAGACTGATATACATATACACCAGACTGATACACATACACACCAGACTGATATACATACACACCAGACTGATATACATACACACCAGACTGATACACATACACACCAGACTGATACACATACACACCAGACTGATACAAATACACACTAGACTGATACACATACACACCACACTGATATACATACACACCAGACTGATACACATACACACCAGACTGATACACATACACACCAGACTGATACACATACACACCAGACTGATATACATACACACCAGACTGATACACATACACACCAGACTGATACACATACACACCAGAATGATACACATACACTCCAGACTGATACACATACACACCAGACTGATACACATACACACCAGACTGATACACATACACACCAGACTGATATACATACACACCAGACTGATACACATACACACCAGACTGATACACATATACACCAGACTGATACACATACACACCAGACTGATATACATACACACTAGACTGATATGCATAAACACCAGACTGATACAAACACACACCAGACTGATACACATACACACCAGACTGATATGCATACACCCCAGACTGATACAAATACACACCAGACTTATACACATACACACCAGACTGATATACATACACACCAGACTGATACACATACACACCAGACTGATACACATACACACCAGACTGATACACATACACACCAGACTGATACACACACACACCAGACTGATACACATACACACCAGACTGATACACACACACACCAGACTGATACACATACACATCAGACTGATATACATACACACCAAACTGATACACATACACACCAGACTGATACACATACACACCAGACTGATACACATACACACCAGACTGATACACATACACACCAGACTGATACACATACACACCAGACTGATACACATACACACCAGACTGATACACATACACACCAGACTGATACAGATACACACCAGACTGATATACATATACACCAGACTGATACACATACACACCAGACCGATATACATACACACCATACTGATACACATACACACCAGACTGATACACATACACACCAGACTGATACACATACACACCAGAATGATACACATACACACCAGACTGATATACATACACACCAGACTGATACACATACACACCAGACTGATACACATACACACCAGACTGATACACATACACACCAGACTGATACACATACACACCAGACTGATATACATACACCCCAGGCTTATATACATACACACCAGACTGATATACATACACACCAGACTGATACACATACACACCAGACTGATACACATACACCCCAGGCTTATATACATACACACCAGACTGATATACATACACACCAGACTGATACACATACACACCAGACTGATACACATACTCACCAGACTGATACACTTACACACCAGTCTGATACACATACACACCAGAATGATACACATACACACCAGACTGATACACATACACACCAGACTGATACACATACACACCAGACTGATATACATACACACCAGACTGATATACATACACACCAGACTGATATACATACAGACCAGACTGATATACATACACACCAGACTGATACACATACACACCAGACTGATACACATACACACCAGACTGATACACATACACACCAGACTGATATACATACACACCAGACTGATACACATACACACCAGACTGATACACATACACACCAGACTGATACACATACTCACCAGACTGATACACTTACACACCAGACTGATACACATACACACCAGACTGATACACATACACACCAAACTGATACACATACACACCAGACTGATACACATAAACACCAGACTGATACACATACACACAAGACTGATATACATACACACCAGACTGATACACACACACTCCAGACTGATGTACATACACACCAGACTGATACACATACACACCAGACTGATACACATACACACCAGACTGATACACATACACACCAGACTGATACACATACACACCAGACTGATATACATACACACCAGACTGATACACATACACACCAGAATGATACACATACACACCAGACTGATATACATACACACCAGACTGATACACATACACACCAGACTGATATACATACACACCAGACTGATACACATACACACCAGACTGATACAAACACACACCAGACTGATACACATACACACCAGACTGATATGCATACACCCCAGACTGATATACATACACACCAGACTGATATACACACACACCAGACTGATACAAATACACACCAGACTGATACACATACACACCAGACTGATACACATACACACCAGACTGATATACACACACACCAGACTGATATACAAACACACCAGACTGATACACATACACACCAGACTGATACACATACACACCAGACTTATACAAATACACACCAGACTGATACACATACACACCAGACTGATATACATACACACCAGACTGATACACATAAACACCAGACTAATACAGATACAAACCAAACTGATACACATACACACCAGACTGATATACACACACAACAGACTGATACACATACACACCAGACTGATATGCATACACCCCAGACTGATATACATACACACCAGACTGATACACATACACACCAGACTGATACAAATACACACCAGACTGATATACATACACACCAGACTGATACAGATACACACCAGACTGATACACATACACACCAGACTGATACACATACACACCAGACTGATACACGTACACACCAGACTGATATACATACATACCAGACTGATACACATACACACCAGACTGATACACATACACAGCAGACTGATATACATACACACCAGACTGATACACATACACACCAGACTGCTATACATACACACCAGACTAATATACAAACACACCAGACTGAAACACATACACACCAGTCTGATACACATACACACCAGACTGATATACATACACACCAGACTGATACACATACACACCAGACTGATACATATACACACCAGACTGATACACATACACACCAGACTGATATACATACACACCAGACTGATATACATACACACCAGACTGATACACATACACACCAGACTGATACATATACACACCAGACTGATACACAAACACACCAGACTGATATACATACACACCAGACTGATATACATACACACCAGACTGATATACATACACACCAGACTGATATACATACACACCTGACTGATACACATACACACCAGACTGATACACATACACACCAGACTGATATACATACACACCAGACTGATATACATACACACCAGACTGATACACATACACACCAGACTGATACATATACACACCAGACTGATACACATACACACCAGACTGATATACATACACACCAGACTGATATACATACACACAGACTGATATACATACACACCAGACTGATACACATACACACCAGACTGATACATATACACACCAGACTGATACACATACACACCAGACTGATATACATACACACCAGACTGATACACATACACACCAGACTGATACACATACACACCAGACTGATACACATACACACCAGACTGATATACATACACACCAGACTGATATACATACACACCAGACTGATACACATACACACCAGACTGATACATATACACACCAGACCGATACACATACACACCAGACTGATATACATACACACCAGACTGATACATATACACACCAGACTGATACACATACACACCAGACTGATATACATACACACCAGACTGATACACATACACACCAGACTGATACATATACACACCAGACTGATACACATACACACCAGACTGATATACATACACATCAGACTGATATACATACACACCAGACTGATACACATACACACCAGACTGATACACATACACACCAGACTGATACAGATACACACCAGACTGATATACATATACACCAGACTGATACACATACACACCAGACTGATATACATACACACCAGACTGATATACATACACACCAGACTGATACACATACACACCAGACTGATACACATACACACCAGACTGATACAAATACACACTAGACTGATACACATACACACCACACTGATATACATACACACCAGACTGATATACATACACACCAGACTGATACACATACACACCAGACTGATACACATACACACCAGACTGATATACATACACACCAGACTGATACACATACACACCAGACTGATACACATACACACCAGAATGATACACATACACTCCAGACTGATACACATACACACCAGACTGATACACATACACACCAGACTGATACACATACACACCAGACTGATATACATACACACCAGACTGATACACATACACACCAGACTGATACACATATACACCAGACTGATACACATACACACCAGACTGATATACATACACACTAAACTGATATGCATAAACACCAGACTGATACAAACACACACCAGACTGATACACATACACACCAGACTGATATGCATACACCCCAGACTGATACAAATACACACCAGACTGATATACATACACACCAGACTGATACACATACACACCAGACTGATACACATACACACCAGAATGATACACATACACACCAGACTGATATACATACACACCAGACTGATACACATACGCACCAGACTGATACACATACACACCAGACTGATAAACATACACACAAGACTGATATACACATACACACCAGACTGATACACATACACACCACACTGATAAACATACACACCAGACTGATAAACATACACACAAGACTGATTGATATACATACACGCCAGACTGATACACATACACACCAGACTGATACACATACACACCAGACTGATAAACATACACACAAGACTGATATACACATACACACCAGACTGATACACATACACACCAGACTGATACACATACACACCAGACTGATAAACATACACACCAGACTGATATACACACACACCAGACTGTTACATATACACACCAGACTGATATGCATACACACCAGACTGATACACATATACACCAGACTGATACAAATACACACCTGATTGATATACATACACACCAGTCTGATACACATACACACCAGAATGATACACATACACACCAGACTGATACACATACACACCAGACTGATACACATACACACCAGACTGATATACATACACACCAGACTGATACACATACACACCAGACTGATATACATACACACCAGACTGATATACACACACACCAGACTGATACACATACACACTAGACTGACATACATACACACCAGACTGATATACATACACACCAGACTGATACACATACACACCGGACTGATACACATACACACCAGACTGACATACATACACACCAGACTGATACACATACACACCAGACTGATACACATACACACCAGACTGACATACATACACACCAGACTGATATACACACACACTAGACTGATACACATACACACCAGACTGATACACATACACACCAGACTGATACACATACACACCAGACTGATATACACACACACCAGACTGATACACATGCACACCAGACTGATATACATACACACCAGACTGATACACATACACACCAGACTGATACACATACACACCAGACTGATACACATACACACCAGACTGATACACATACACACCAGACTGATATACATACACACCAGACTGATACACATACACACCAGACTGATATACATACACACCAGACTGATACACATACACACCAGACTGATACACATACACACCAGAATGATACACATACACTCCAGACTGATATACATACACACCAGACTGATATACATACACACCAGACTGATACACATACACACCAGACTGATACACATACACACCAGACTGATACACATACACACCAGACTGGTACAGATACACACCAGACTGATATACATATACACCAGACTGATACACATACACACCAGACTGATATACATACACACCATACTGATACACATACACACCAGACTGATACACATACACACCAGACTGATACACATACACACCAGAATGATACACATACACACCAGACTGATATACATACACACCAGACTGATACATATACACACCAGACTGATACACATACACACCAGACTGATACATATACACACCAGTCTGATACACATACACACCAGAATGATACACATACACACCAGACTGATACACATACACACCAGACTGATACACATACACACAAGACTGAAACACATACACACCAGACTGATACACATACACACCAGACTGATACACATACACACCAGACTGATACACATACACACCAGACTGATACACATACACACCAGACTGATATACATACACACCAGACTGATACACATACACACCAGAATGATACACATACACACCAGACTGATATACATACACACCAGACTGATACACATACACACCAGACTGATATACATACACACCAGACTGATACACATACACACCAGACTGATATACCTACACACCAGACTGATACACATACACACCAGACTGATACAAACACACACCAGACTGATATACACACACACCAGACTGATACACATGCACACCAGACTGATATACATACACATCAGACTGATACACATACACACCAGACTGATACACATACACACCAGACTGATATACATACACACCAGACTGATACACATACACACCAGACTGATACACATACACACCAGACTGTTAAACATACACACCAGACTGATATACACACACACCAGACTGATACATATACACACCAGACTGATACACATACACACCAGTCTGATACACATACACACCAGAATGATACACATACACACCAGACTGATACACATACACACCAGACTGATACACATACACACAAGACTGAAACACATACACACCAGACTGATACACATACACACCAGACTGATACACATACACACCAGACTGATACACATACACACCAGACTGATACACATACACACCAGACTGATATACATACACACCAGACTGATACACATACACACCAGAATGATACACATACACACCAGACTGATATACATACACACCAGACTGATACACATACACACCAGACTGATATACATACACATCAGACTGATACACATACACACCAGACTGATATACCTACACACCAGACTGATACACATACACACCAGACTGATACAAACACACACCAGACTGATATACACACACACCAGACTGATACACATGCACACCAGACTGATATACATACACATCAGAATGATACACATACACACCAGACTGATACACATACAAACCAGACTGATATACATACACACCAGACTGATACACATACACACCCGACTGATACACATACACACCAGACTGTTAAACATACACACCAGACTGATACACACACACACCAGACTGATACATATACACACCAGACTGATATACATACACACCAGACTGATACACATATACACCAGACTGATACAAATACACACCTGATTGATATACATACACACCAGACTGATACACATACACACCAGAATGATACACATACACACCAGACTGATACACATACACACCAGACTGATACACATACACACCAGACTGATATACATACACACCAGACTGATACACATACACACCAGACTGATATATATACACACCAGACTGATATACACACACACCAGACTGATACACATACACATTAGACTGACATACATACACACCAGACTGATATACATACACACCAGACTGATACACATACACACCAGACTGATACACATACACACCAGACTGACATACATACACACCAGACTGATACACATACACACCAGACTGATACACATACACACCCGACTGACATACATACATACCAGACTGATATACACACACACCAGACTGATACACATACACACCAGACTGATACACATACACACCAGACTGATACACATACACACCAGACTGATATACACACACACCAGACTGATACACATGCACACCAGACTGATATACATACACACCAGACTGATACACATACACACCAGACTGATACACATACACACCAGGCTGATACACATACACACCAGACTGATACACATACACACCAGACTGATATACATACACACCAGACTGATACACATACACACCAGAATGATACACATACACTCCAGACTGATATACATACACACCAGACTGATATACATAAACACCAGACTGATACACATACACACCAGACTGATACACATACACACCAGACTGATACACATACACACCAGACTGATACACATACACACCAGACTGATACACATACACACCAGACTGATACACATACACACCAGACTGATACACATACACACCAGACTGATACAGATACACACCAGACTGATATACATATACACCAGACTGATACACATACTCACCAGACTGATATACATACACACCAGACTGATACACATACACACCAGACTGATACAGATACACACCAGACTGATATACATATACACCAGACTGATACAGATACACACCAGACTGATACACATACACACCAGAATGATACACATACACACCAGACTGATATACATACACACCAGACTGATACACATACACACCAGACTGATACACATACACACCAGACTGATACACATACACACCAGACTGATACACATACACACCAGACTGATACACATACACACCAGACTGATACACATACACACCAGACTGATACACATACACACCAGACTGATACACATACACACCAGACTGATATACATACACACCAGACTGATACACATACACACCAGAATGATACACATACACACCAGACTGATATACATACACACCAGACTGATACACATACACACCAGACTGATATACATACACACCAGACTGATACACATACACACCAGACTGATATACCTACACACCAGACTGATACACATACACACCACACTGATACAAACACACACCAGACTGATATATACACACACCAGACTGATACACATGCACACCAGACTGATATACATACACACCAGACTGATACACATACACACCAGACTGATACACATACACACCAGACTGATACACATACACACCAGACTGATACACATACACACCAGACTGATATACATACACACCAGACTGATACACATACACACCAGACTGATATACATACACACCAGACTGATACACATACACACCAGACTGATACACATACACACCAGAATGATACACATACACTCCAGACTGATATACATACACACCAGACTGATATACACACACACCAGACTGATACACATACACACTAGACTGACATACATACACACCAGACTGATATACATACACACCAGACTGATACACATACACACCAGACTGATACACATACACACCAGACTGACATACATACACACCAGACTGATACACATACACACCAGACTGATACACATACACACCAGACTGATACACATACACACCAGACTGATATTCATACACACTAGACTGATATACACACACACCAGACTGATACACATGCACACCAGACTGATATACATACACACCAGACTGATACACATACACACCAGACTGATACACATACACACCAGACTGATACACATACACACCAGACTGATACACATACACACCAGACTGATATACATACACACCAGACTGATATACATACACTCCAGACTGATACACATACACACCAGACTTATACACATACACACCAGACTGATACACATACACACCAGACTGATACACATACACACCAGACTGATACACATACACTCCAGACTGATACACATAAACACCAGACTGATACACATACACACCAGACTGATATACATACACACCAGACTGATACACATACACTCCAGACTGATACATATACACACCAGACTGATACACATACACACCCGACTGATACACATACACACCAGACTGATACACATACACTCCAGACTGATACATATAAACACCAGACTGATACACATACACACCAGACTGATACACATACACACCAGACTGATACACATACACTCCAGACTGATACACATAAACACCAGACTGATACACATACACACCAGACTGATATACATACACACCAGACTGATACACATAAACACCAGACTGATACACATACACACCAGACTGATACACATACACACCAGACTGATATACATACACACCAGACTGATACACATACACTCCAGACTGATACATATACACACCAGACAGATACACATACACACCAGACTGATACACATACACACCAGACTGATACACATACACTCCAGACTGATACACATAAACACCAGACTGATACACATACACACCAGACTGATACACATACACACCAGACTGATACACATACACTCCAGACTGATACACATAAACACCAGACTGATACACATACACACCAGACTGATATACATACACATCAGACTGATACACATAAACACCAGACTGATACACATACACACCAGACTGGTACACATACACACCAGACTGATACACATACACACCAGACTGATATACATACACACCAGACTGATATACATACACACCAGACTGATACATATACACACCAGACTGATACACATACACACCAGACTGATACACATACACACTTGACTGATATACATACACACCAGAGTGATATACAAACACACCAGACTGATACACATACAGACCAGACTGATACACACACACACCAGACTGATACACATACACACCAGACTGATATACACACACACCAGACTGATACACATACACACCAGAATGATACACATACACTCCAGACTGATATACATACACACCAGACTGATATACACACACACCAGACTGATACACATACACACTAGACTGACATACATACACACCAGACTGATATACATACACACCAGACTGATACACATACACACCAGACTGATACACATACACACCAGACTGACATACATACACACCAGACTGATACACATACACACCAGACTGATACACATACACACCAGACTGATACACATACACACCAGACTGATATTCATACACACTAGACTGATATACACACACACCAGACTGATACACATGCACACCAGACTGATATACATACACACCAGACTGATACACATACACACCAGACTGATACACATACACACCAGACTGATACACATACACACCAGACTGATACACATACACACCAGACTGATATACATACACACCAGACTGATATACATACACTCCAGACTGATACACATACACACCAGACTTATACACATACACACCAGACTGATACACATACACACCAGACTGATACACATACGCACCAGACTGATACACATACACTCCAGACTGATACACATAAACACCAGACTGATACACATACACACCAGACTGATATACATACACACCAGACTGATACACATACACTCCAGACTGATACATATACACACCAGACTGATACACATACACACCCGACTGATACACATACACACCAGACTGATACACATACACTCCAGACTGATACATATAAACACCAGACTGATACACATACACACCAGACTGATACACATACACACCAGACTGATACACATACACTCCAGACTGATACACATAAACACCAGACTGATACACATACACACCAGACTGATATACATACACACCAGACTGATACACATAAACACCAGACTGATACACATACACACCAGACTGATACACATACACACCAGACTGATATACATACACACCAGACTGATACACATACACTCCAGACTGATACACATACACACCAGACTGATACACATACACACCAGACTGATACACATACACACCAGACTGATACACATACACTCCAGACTGATACACATAAACACCAGACTGATACACATACACACCAGACTGATATACATACACATCAGACTGATACACATACACTCCAGACTGATACATATACACACCAGACTGATACACATACACACCCGACTGATACACATACACACCAGACTGATACACATACACTCCAGACTGATACATATAAACACCAGACTGATACACATACACACCAGACTGATACACATACACACCAGACTGATACACATACACTCCAGACTGATACACATAAACACCAGACTGATACACATACACACCAGACTGATATACATACACACCAGACTGATACACATAAACACCAGACTGATACACATACACACCAGACTGATACACATACACACCAGACTGATATACATACACACCAGACTGATACACATACACTCCAGACTGATACATATACACACCAGACAGATACACATACACACCAGACTGATACACATACACACCAGACTGATACACATACACTCCAGACTGATACACATAAACACCAGACTGATACACATACACACCAGACTGATACACATACACACCAGACTGATACACATACACTCCAGACTGATACACATAAACACCAGACTGATACACATACACACCAGACTGATATACATACACATCAGACTGATACACATAAACACCAGACTGATACACATACACACCAGACTGGTACACATACACACCAGACTGATACACATACACACCAGACTGATATACATACACACCAGACTGATATACATACACACCAGACTGATACATATACACACCAGACTGATACACATACACACCAGACTGATACACATACACACTTGACTGATATACATACACACCAGAGTGATATACAAACACACCAGACTGATACACATACAGACCAGACTGATACACACACACACCAGACTGATACACATACACACCAGACTGATATACACACACACCAGACTGATACACATACACACCAGAATGATACACATACACTCCAGACTGATATACATACACACCAGACTGATATACACACACACCAGACTGATACACATACACACTAGACTGACATACATACACACCAGACTGATATACATACACACCAGACTGATACACATACACACCAGACTGATACACATACACACCAGACTGACATACATACACACCAGACTGATACACATACACACCAGACTGATACACATACACACCAGACTGATACACATACACACCAGACTGATATTCATACACACTAGACTGATATACACACACACCAGACTGATACACATGCACACCAGACTGATATACATACACACCAGACTGATACACATACACACCAGACTGATACACATACACACCAGACTGATACACATACACACCAGACTGATACACATACACACCAGACTGATATACATACACACCAGACTGATATACATACACTCCAGACTGATACACATACACACCAGACTTATACACATACACACCAGACTGATACACATACACACCAGACTGATACACATACGCACCAGACTGATACACATACACTCCAGACTGATACACATAAACACCAGACTGATACACATACACACCAGACTGATATACATACACACCAGACTGATACACATACACTCCAGACTGATACATATACACACCAGACTGATACACATACACACCCGACTGATACACATACACACCAGACTGATACACATACACTCCAGACTGATACATATAAACACCAGACTGATACACATACACACCAGACTGATACACATACACACCAGACTGATACACATACACTCCAGACTGATACACATAAACACCAGACTGATACACATACACACCAGACTGATATACATACACACCAGACTGATACACATAAACACCAGACTGATACACATACACACCAGACTGATACACATACACACCAGACTGATATACATACACACCAGACTGATACACATACACTCCAGACTGATACATATACACACCAGACAGATACACATACACACCAGACTGATACACATACACACCAGACTGATACACATACACTCCAGACTGATACACATAAACACCAGACTGATACACATACACACCAGACTGATACACATACACACCAGACTGATACACATACACTCCAGACTGATACACATAAACACCAGACTGATACACATACACACCAGACTGATATACATACACATCAGACTGATACACATAAACACCAGACTGATACACATACACACCAGACTGATACACATACACACCAGACTGATACACATACACACCAGACTGATATACATACACACCAGACTGATATACATACACACCAGACTGATACATATACACACCAGACTGATACACATACACACCAGACTGATACACATACACACTTGACTGATATACATACACACCAGAGTGATATACAAACACACCAGACTGATACACATACAGACCAGACTGATACACACACACACCAGACTGATACACATACACACCAGACTGATATACACATACACACCAGACTTATACACATACACACCAGACTGATACACATACACACCAGACTGATACACATACACACCAGACTGATACACATACACACGAGACTGATATACATACACAGCAGACTGATATACATACACACCAGACTGATATACATACACACCAGACTGATATACATACACACGGGACTGATACACATACACACCAGACTGATACACATACACACCAGACTGACATACATACACACCAGACTGATACACATACACACCAGACTGATACACATACACACCAGACTGACATACATACACACCAGACTGATATACACACACACCAGACTGATACACATACACACCAGACTGATACACATACACACCAGACTGATACACATACACACCAGACTGATATACACACACACCAGACTGATACACATACACACCAGAATGATACACATACACTCCAGACTGATATACATACACACCAGACTGATACACATACACACCAGACTGATACACATACACACCAGACTGATACACATACACACCAGACTGATACACATACACACCAGACTGATACACATACACACCAGACTGATACACATACACACCAGACTGATACACATACACACCAGACTGATACAGATACACACCAGACTGATATACATATACACCAGACTGATACACATACACACCAGACTGATACACATACACACCAGAATGATACACATACACTCCAGACTGATATACATACACACCAGACTGATATACACACACACCAGACTGATACACATACACACCAGACTGACATACATACACACCAGACTGATATACATACACACCAGACTGATACACATACACACCAGACTGATACACATACACACCAGAGTGATATACATAAACACCAGACTGATACACATACACACCAGACTGATACACATACACACCAGACTGATACACATACACACCAGACTGATATACATACACACCAGACTGATACACATACACACCAGACTGATACACATACACACCAGACTGATACACATACACACCAGACTGATACACATACTCACCAGACTGATACACATACACACCAGAATGATACACATACACTCCAGACTGATATACATACACACCAGACTGATATACATACACACCAGACTGATACACATACACACCAGACTGATACACATACACACCAGACTGATACACATACACACCAGACTGATACACATACACACCAGACTGATACACATACACACCAGACTGATACACATACACACCAGACTGATACACATACACACCAGACTGATACAGATACACACCAGACTGATATACATATACACCAGACTGATACACATACACACCAGACTGATATACATACACACCATACTGATACACATACACACCAGACTGATACACATACACACCAGACTGATACACATACACACCAGAATGATATACATACACACCAGACTGATACACATACACACCAGACTGATATACATACACACCAGACTGATACACATACACACCAGAATGATACACATACACACCAGACTGATATACATACACACCAGACTGATACACATACACACCAGACTGATATACATACACACCAGACTGATACACATACACACCAGACTGATATACATACACACCAGACTGATACACATACACACCAGACTGATACACATACACACCAGACTGATACACATACACACCAGACTGATACACATACACACCAGACTGATACAGATACACACCAGACTGATATACATATACACCAGACTGATACACATACACACCAGACTGATACACATACACACCAGAATGATACACATACACTCCAGACTGATATACATACACACCAGACTGATACACAGACTGATATACATACACACCAGACTGATATACATACACACCAGACTGATATACATATACACCAGACTGATACACATACACACCAGACTGATACACATAAACACCAGACTGATACACATACACACCAGACTGATATACATACACACCAGACTGATACACATAAACACCAGACTGATACACATACACACCAGACTGATACACATACACACCAGACTGATATACATACACACCAGACTGATACACATACACTCCAGACTGATACATATACACACCAGACAGATACACATACACACCAGACTGATACACATACACACCAGACTGATACACATACACTCCAGACTGATACACATAAACACCAGACTGATACACATACACACCAGACTGATACACATACACACCAGACTGATACACATACACTCCAGACTGATACACATACACACCAGACTGATATACATACACACCAGACTGATACACATAAACACCAGACTGATACACATACACACCAGACTGATACACATACACACCAGACTGATACACATACACACCAGACTGATATACATACACACCAGACTGATATACATACACACCAGACTGATACATATACACACCAGACTGATACACATACACACCAGACTGATACACATACACACTTGACTGATATACATACACACCAGAGTGATATACAAACACACCAGACTGATACACATACAGACCAGACTGATACACACACACACCAGACTGATACACATACACACCAGACTGATATACACATACACACCAGACTGATACACATACACTCCAGACTGATACACATAAACACCAGACTGATACACATACACACCAGACTGATACACATACACACCAGACTGATACACATATACTCCAGACTGATACACATAAACACCAGACTGATACACATACACACCAGACTGATATACATACACACCAGACTGATACACATAAACACCAGACTGATACACATACACACCAGACTGATACACATACACACCAGACTGATACACATACACACCAGACTGATATACATACACACCAGACTGATACACATACACACCAGACTGATACACATACACACCAGACTGATACACATACACACTTGACTGATATACATACACACCAGAGTGATATACAAACACACCAGACTGATACACATACAGACCAGACTGATACACACACACACCAGACTGATACACATACACACCAGACTGATATACACATACACACCAGACTTATACACATACACACCAGACTGATACACATACACACCAGACTGATACACATACACACCAGACTGATACACATACACACGAGACTGATATACATACACACCAGACTGATATACATACACACCAGACTGATATACATACACACCAGACTGATATACATACACACGGGACTGATACACATACACACCAGACTGATACACATACACACCAGACTGATTCACATACACACCAGACAGATACACATACACACCAGACTGATACACATACACACCAGACTGATACACATACACACCAGACTGATATACATACACAGCAGACTGATACACATACACACCAGAATGATACACATACACACCAAACTGATATACATACACACCAGACTGATACACATACGCACCAGACTGAAACACATACACACCAGACTGATAAACATACACACAAGACTGATATACACATTCACACCAGACTGATACACATACACACCACACTGATAAACATACACACCAGACTGATAAACATACACACAAGACTGATTGATATACATACACGCCAGACTGATACACATACACACCAGACTGATACACATACACACCAGACTGATAAACATACACACAAGACTGATATACACATACACACCAGACTGATACACATACACACCAGACTGATACACATACACACCAGACTGATAAACATACACACCAGAGTGATATACACACACACCAGACTGATACATATACACACCAGACTGATATACATACACACCAGACTGATACACATATATACCAGACTGATACAAATACACACCTGATTGATATACATACACACCAGACTGATACACATACACACCAGAATGATACACATACACACCAGACTGATACACATACACACCAGACTGATACACATACACACCAGACTGATATACATACACACCAGACTGATACACATACACACCAGACTGATATACATACACACCAGACTGATATACACACACACCAGACTGATACACATACACACTAGACTGACATACATACACACAAGACTGATATACATACACACCAGACTGATACACATACACACCGGACTGATACACATACACACCAGACTGACATACATACACACCAGACTGATACACATACACACCAGACTGATACACATACTCACCAGACTGACATACATACACACCAGACTGATATACACACACACCAGACTGATACACATACACACCAGACTGATACACATACACACCAGACTGATACACATACACACCAGACTGATATACACACACACCAGACTGATACACATGCACACCAGACTGATATACATACACACCAGACTGATACACATACACACCAGACTGATACACATACACACCAGACTGATACACATACACACCAGACTGATACACATACACACCAGACTGATATACATACACACCAGACTGATACACATACACACCAGACTGATATACATACACACCAGACTGATACACATACACACCAGACTGATACACATACACACCAGAATGATACACATACACTCCAGACTGATATACATGCACACCAGAGTGATATACATAAACACCAGACTGATACACATACACACCAGACTGATACACATACACACCAGACTGATACACATACACACCAGACTGATACACATACACACCAGACTGATACACATACACACCAGACTGATACACATACACACCAGACTGATACACATACACACCAGACTGATACACATACTCACCAGACTGATACACATACACACCAGAATGATACACATACACTCCAGACTGATATACATACACACCAGACTGATATACATACACACCAGACTGATACACATACACACCAGACTGATACACATACACACCAGACTGATACACATACACACCAGACTGATACACATACACACCAGACTGATACACATACACACCAGACTGATACACATACACACCAGACTGATACACATACACACCAGACTGATACAGATACACACCAGACTGATATACATATACACCAGACTGATACACATACACACCAGACCGATATACATACACACCATACTGATACACATACACACCAGACTGATACACATACACACCAGACTGATACACATACACACCAGAATGATACACATACACACCAGACTGATATACATACACACCAGACTGATACACATACACACCAGACTGATACACATACACACCAGACTGATACACATACACACCAGACTGATACACATACACACCAGACTGATATACATACACCCCAGGCTTATATACATACATACCAGACTGATATACATACACACCAGACTGATACACATACACACCAGACTGATACACATACACACCAGACTGATACACATACTCACCAGACTGATACACTTACACACCAGTCTGATACACATACACACCAGAATGATACACATACACACCAGACTGATATACATACACACCAGACTGATATACATACACACCAGACTGATATACATACAGACCAGACTGATATACATACACACCAGACTGATACACATACACACCAGACTGATACACATACACACCAGACTGATACACATACACACCAGACTGATATACATACACACCAGACTGATACACATACACACCAGACTGATATACATACACACCAGACTGATACACATACTCACCAGAATGATACACTTACACACCAGACTGATATACATACACACCAGACTGATACACATACACACCAAACTGATACACATACACACCAGACTGATACACATAAACACCAGACTGATACACATACACACAAGACTGATATACATACACACCAGACTGATACACACACACTCCAGACTGATGTACATACACACCAGACTGATACACATACACACCAGACTGATACACATACACACCAGACTGATACACATACACACCAGACTGATACACATACACACCAGACTGATATACATACACACCAGACTGATACACATACACACCAGAATGATACACATACACACCAGACTGATATACATACACACCAGACTGATACACATACACACCAGACTGATATACATACACACCAGACTGATACACATACACACCAGACTGATACAAACACACACCAGACTGATACACATACACACCAGACTGATATGCATACACCCCAGACTGATATACATACACACCAGACTGATATACACACACACCAGACTGATACAAATACACACCAGACTGATACACATACACACCAGACTGATACACATACACACCAGACTGATATACACACACACCAGACTGATATACAAACACACCAGACTGATACACATACACACCAGACTGATACACATACACACCAGACTGATACAAATACACACCAGACTGATACACATACACACCAGACTGATATACATACACACCAGACTGATACACATAAACACCAGACTAATACAGATACAAACCAAACTGATACACATACACACCAGACTGATATACACACACACCAGACTGATACACATACACACCAGACTGATATGCATACACCCCAGACTGATATACATACACACCAGACTGATACACATACACACCAGACTGATACAAATACACACCAGACTGATATACATACACACCAGACTGATACAGATACACACCAGACTGATACACATACACACCAGACTGATACACATACACACCAGACTGATACACGTACACACCAGACTGATACACATACACACCAGACTGATACACATACACACCAGACTGATATACATACATACCAGACTGATACACATACACACCAGACTGATACACATACACAGCAGACTGATATACATACACACCAGACTGATACACATACACACCAGACTGCTATACATACACACCAGACTGATATACAAACACACCAGACTGAAACACATACACACCAGTCTGATACACATACACACCAGACTGATATACATACACACCAGACTGATACACATACACACCAGACTGATACACATACACACCAGACTGATACACATACACACCAGACTGATATACATACACACCAGACTGATATACATACACACCAGACTGATACACATACACACCAGACTGATACATATACACACCAGACTGATACACAAACACACCAGACTGATATACATACACACCAGACTGATATACATACACACCAGACTGATATACATACACACCAGACTGATATACATACACACCTGACTGATACACATACACACCAGACTGATACACATACACACCAGACTGATATACATACACACCAGACTGATATACATACACACCAGACTGATACACATACACACCAGACTGATACATATACACACCAGACTGATACACATACACACCAGACTGATATACATACACACCAGACTGATATACATACACACCAGACTGATATACATACACACCAGACTGATACACATACACACCAGACTGATACATATACACACCAGACTGATACACATACACACCAGACTGATATACATACACACCAGACTGATACACATACACACCAGACTGATACACATACACACCAGACTGATACACATACACACCAGACTGATATACATACACACCAGACTGATATACATACACACCAGACTGATACACATACACACCAGACTGATACATATACACACCAGACCGATACACATACACACCAGACTGATATACATACACACCAGACTGATACATATACACACCAGACTGATACACATACACACCAGACTGATATACATACACACCAGACTGATACACATACACACCAGACTGATACATATACACACCAGACTGATACACATACACACCAGACTGATATACATACACATCAGACTGATATACATACACACCAGACTGATACACATACACACCAGACTGATACACATACACACCAGACTGATACAGATACACACCAGACTGATATACATATACACCAGACTGATACACATACACACCAGACTGATATACATACACACCAGACTGATATACATACACACCAGACTGATACACATACACACCAGACTGATACACATACACACCAGACTGATACAAATACACACTAGACTGATACACATACACACCACACTGATATACATACACACCAGACTGATACACATACACACCAGACTGATACACATACACACCAGACTGATACACATACACACCAGACTGATATACATACACACCAGACTGATACACATACACACCAGACTGATACACATACACACCAGAATGATACACATACACACCAGACTGATACACATACACACCAGACTGATACACATACACACCAGACTGATACACATACACACCAGACTGATATACATACACACCAGACTGATACACATACACACCAGACTGATACACATATACACCAGGCTGATACACATACACACCAGACTGATATACATACACACTAGACTGATATGCATAAACACCAGACTGATACAAACACACACCAGACTGATACACATACACACCAGACTGATATGCATACACCCCAGACTGATACAAATACACACCAGACTTATACACATACACACCAGACTGATATACATACACACCAGACTGATACACATACACACCAGACTGATACACATACACACCAGACTGATACACATACACACCAGACTGATACACACACACACCAGACTGATACACATACACACCAGACTGATACACACACACACCAGACTGATACACATACACATCAGACTGATATACATACACACCAAACTGATACACATACACACCAGACTGATACACATACACACCAGACTGATACACATACACACCAGACTGATACACATACACACCAGACTGATACACATACACACCAGACTGATACACATACACACCAGACTGATACACATACACACCAGACTGATACAGATACACACCAGACTGATATACATATACACCAGACTGATACACATACACACCAGACCGATATACATACACACCATACTGATACACATACACACCAGACTGATACACATACACACCAGACTGATACACATACACACCAGAATGATACACATACACACCAGACTGATATACATACACACCAGACTGATACACATACACACCAGACTGATACACATACACACCAGACTGATACACATACACACCAGACTGATACACATACACACCAGACTGATATACATACACCCCAGGCTTATATACATACACACCAGACTGATATACATACACACCAGACTGATACACATACACACCAGACTGATACACATACACCCCAGGCTTATATACATACACACCAGACTGATATACATACACACCAGACTGATACACATACACACCAGACTGATTCACATACTCACCAGACTGATACACTTACACACCAGTCTGATACACATACACACCAGAATGATACACATACACACCAGACTGATACACATACACACCAGACTGATACACATACACACCAGACTGATATACATACACACCAGACTGATATACATACACACCAGACTGATATACATACAGACCAGACTGATATACATACACACCAGACTGATACACATACACACCAGACTGATACACATACACACCAGACTGATACACATACACACCAGACTGATATACATACACACCAGACTGATACACATACACACCAGACTGATATACATACACACCAGACTGATACACATACTCACCAGACTGATACACTTACACACCAGACTGATATACATACACACCAGACTGATACACATACCCACCAAACTGATACACATACACACCAGACTGATACACATAAACACCAGACTGATACACATACACACAAGACTGATATACATACACACCAGACTGATACACACACACTCCAGACTGATGTACATACACACCAGACTGATACACATACACACCAGACTGATACACATACACACCAGACTGATACACATACACACCAGACTGATACACATACACACCAGACTGATATACATACACACCAGACTGAGACACATACACACCAGAATGATACACATACACACCAGACTGATATACATACACACCAGACTGATACACATACACACCAGACTGATATACATACACACCAGACTGATACACATACACACCAGACTGATACAAACACACACCAGACTGATACACATACACACCAGACTGATATGCATACACCCCAGACTGATATACATACACACCAGACTGATATACACACACACCAGACTGATACAAATACACACCAGACTGATACACATACACACCAGACTGATACACATACACACCAGACTGATATACACACACACCAGACTGATATACAAACACACCAGACTGATACACATACACACCAGACTGATACACATACACACCAGACTGATACAAATACACACCAGACTGATACACATACACACCAGACTGATATACATACACACCAGACTGATACACATAAACACCAGACTAATACAGATACAAACCAAACTGATACACATACACACCAGACTGATATACACACACACCAGACTGATACACATACACACCAGACTGATATGCATACACCCCAGACTGATATACATACACACCAGACTGATACACATACACACCAGACTGATACAAATACACACCAGACTGATATACATACACACCAGACTGATACAGATACACACCAGACTGATACACATACACACCAGACTGATACACATACACACCAGACTGATACACGTACACACCAGACTGATACACATACACACCAGACTGATACACATACACACCAGACTGATATACATACATACCAGACTGATACACATACACACCAGACTGATACACATACACAGCAGACTGATATACATACACACCAGACTGATACACATACACACCAGACTGCTATACATACACACCAGACTGATATACAAACACACCAGACTGAAACACATACACACCAGTCTGATACACATACACACCAGACTGATATACATACACACCAGACTGATACACATACACACCAGACTGATACACATACACACCAGACTGATACACATACACACCAGACTGATATACATACACACCAGACTGATATACATACACACCAGACTGATACACATACACACCAGACTGATACATATACACACCAGACTGATACACAAACACACCAGACTGATATACATACACACCAGACTGATATACATACACACCAGACTGATATACATACACACCAGACTGATCTACATACACACCTGACTGATACACATACACACCAGACTGATACACATACACACCAGACTGATATACATACACACCAGACTGATATACATACACACCAGACTGATACACATACACACCAGACTGATACATATCACACCAGACTGATACACATACACACCAGACTGATATACATACACACCAGACTGATATACATACACACCAGACTGATATACATACACACCAGACTGATACACATACACACCAGACTGATACATATACACACCAGACTGATACACATACACACCAGACTGATATACATACACACCAGACTGATACACATACACACCAGACTGATACACATACACACCAGACTGATACACATACACACCAGACTGATATACATACACACCAGACTGATATACATACACACCAGACTGATACACATACACACCAGACTGATACATATACACACCAGACCGATACACATACACACCAGACTGATATACATACACACCAGACTGATACATATACACACCAGACTGATACACATACACACCAGACTGATATACATACACACCAGACTGATACACATACACACCAGACTGATACATATACACACCAGACTGATACACATACACACCAGACTGATATACATACACATCAGACTGATATACATACACACCAGACTGATACACATACACACCAGACTGATACACATACACACCAGACTGATACAGATACACACCAGACTGATATACATATACACCAGACTGATACACATACACACCAGACTGATATACATACACACCAGACTGATATACATACACAGCAGACTGATACACATACACACCAGACTGATACACATACACACCAGACTGATACAAATACACACTAGACTGATACACATACACACCACACTGATATACATACACACCAGACTGATATACATACACACCAGACTGATACACATACACACCAGACTGATACACATACACACCAGACTGATATACATACACACCAGACTGATACACATACACACCAGACTGATACACATACACACCAGAATGATACACATACACTCCAGACTGATACACATACACACCAGACTGATACACATACACACCAGACTGATACACATACACACCAGACTGATATAAAGACACACCAGACTGATACACATACACACCAGACTGATACACATATACACCAGACTGATACACATACACACCATACTGATATACATACACACTAGACTGATATGCATAAACACCAGACTGATACAAACACACACCAGACTGATACACATACACACCAGACTGATATGCATACACCCCAGACTGATACAAATACACACCAGACTTATACACATACACACCAGACTGATATACATACACACCAGACTGATACACATACACACCAGACTGATACACATACACACCAGACTGATACACATACACACCAGACTGATACACACACACACCAGACTGATACACATACACACCAGACTGATACACACACACACCAGACTGATACACATACACATCAGACTGATATACATACACACCAAACTGATACACATACACACCAGACTGATACACATACACACCAGACTGATATACATACACACCAGACTGATTCACATACACACCATACTGATATACATACACACCAGACTGATATACATACACACAAGACTGATACACATACACACCAGACTGATACACATACACACCAGACTGATACACATTCACACCAGACTGATATACATACACACCAGACTGATTCACATACACACCATACTGATATACATACACACCATACTGATATACATACACACCAGACTGATATACATACACACCAGACTGATACACATACACATCAGACTGATACACATACACACCAGACTGATATACATACACACCAGACTGATACACATACACACCAGACTGATATACACACACACCAGACTGATACACACACACACAAGACTGATACACATACACACCAGACTGATACACATACACATCAGACTGATACACATACACACCAAACTGATACACATACACACCAGACTGATACACATACACACCAGACTGATACACATACACATCAGACTGATATACATACACACCAAACTGATATACACACACACCAGACTGATACACATACACACCAGACTGATACACACACACACACCAGACTGATACACATACACATCAGACTGATATACATACACACCAAACTGATACACATACACACCAGACTGATACACAAACACACCAGACTGATACACATACACACCAGACTGATACACATACACACCAGACTGATACAGATACACACCAGACTGATACACATACACACCAGACTGATACACATACACACCAGACTGATACACATACATACCAGACTGATATACATACACATCAGACTGATATACATACACACCAGACTGATACACATACACACCAGACTGATACATATGCACACCAGACTGATACACGTACACACCAGACTGATATACATACACACCAGACTGATATACATACACACCAGACTGATATACATACACACCAGTCAGATACACATACACACCAGACTGATACATATACACACCAGACTGATATACATAAACACCAGACTGATATACATACACACCAGACTGATACACATACACACCAGAATGATACACATACACTCCAGACTGATATACATACACACCAGACTGATACACATACCCACCAGACTGATACACATACACACCAGACTGATATACATACACACCAGACTGATACACATACACACCAGACTGATACACATACACACCAGACTGATATACATACACACTAGACTGATATACATACACACCAGACTGATACACATACAGTCCAGACTGATATACATACACACCAGACTGATATACATACACACCAGACTGATACACATACACACCAGACTGATACACATACACACCAGACTGATACACATACATACCAGACTGATATACATACACATCAGACTGATACACATACACACCAGACTGATACACATACACATCAGACTGATACACATACACACCAGACTGATACAAATACACACCAGACTGATACACATACACACCAGACTGATATACATACACATCAGACTGATACACATACACACCAGACTGATATACATACACACTAGACTGATATGCATACACACCAGACTGATACAAACACACACCAGACTGATACACATACACATCAGACTGATATACATACACACCAAACTGATACACATACACACCAGACTGATACACATACACACCAGACTGATATACATACACACCAGACTGATTCACATACACACCATACTGATATACATACACACCAGACTGATATACATACACACAAGACTGATACACATACACACCAGACTGATACACATACACACCAGACTGATACACATACACAGCAGACTGATATACATACACACCAGACTGATTCACATACACACCATACTGATATACATACACACCATACTGATATACATACACACCAGACTGATATACATACACACCAGACTGATACACATACACATCAGACTGATACACATACACACCAGACTGATATACATACACACCAGACTGATACACATACACACAAGACTGATATACACACACACCAGACTGATACACACACACACACAAGACTAATACACATACACACCAGACTGTTACACATACACATCAGACTTATACATATACACACCAAACTGATACACATACACACCAGACTGATACACATACACACCAGACTGATACACATACACATCAGACTGATATACATACACACCAAACTGATATACACACACACCAGACTGATACACATACACACCAGACTGATACACACACACACACCAGACTGATACACATACACATCAGACTGATATACATACACACCAAACTGATACACATACACACCAGACTGATACACAAACACACCAGACTGATACACATACAAACCAGACTGATACACATACACACCAGACTGATACAGATACACACCAGACTGATACACATACACACCAGACTGATATACATACACACCAGACTGATATACATACACACCAGACTGATACACATACACACCAGACTGATACACATACACACCAGACTGATACACATACATACCAGACTGATATACATACACACCAGACTGATATACATACACACCAGACTGATACACATACACACCAGACTGATACATATACACACCAGACTGATACACATACACACCAGACTGATATACATACACACCAGACTGATATACATACACACCAGACTGATATACATACACACCAGACTGATACACATACACACCAGACTGATACATATACACACCAGACTGATATACATAAACACCAGACTGATATACATACACACCAGACTGATACACATACACACCAGAATGATACACATACACTCCAGACTGATATACATACACACCAGACTGATACACATACACACCAGACTGATACACATACACACCAGACTGATATACATACACACCAGACTGATACACATACACACCAGACTGATACACATACACACCAGACTGATATACATACACACTAGACTGATATACATACACACCAGACTGATACACATACACTCCAGACTGATATACATACACACCAGACTGATATACATACATACCAGACTGATACACATACACACCAGACTGATACACATACACACCAGACTGATACAAATACACACCAGACTGATACACATACACACCAGACTGATATACATACACATCAGACTGATACACATACACACCAGACTGATACACATACACACCAGACTGATACACATACACACCAGACTGTTACAAATACACACCAGACTGATACACATACACACCAGACTGATATACATACACATCAGACTGATACACATACACACCAGACTTATACACATACACATCAGACTGATACACATACACACCAGACTGATACAAATACACACCAGACTGATACACATACACACCAGACTGATATACATACACATCAGACTGATACACATACACACCAGACTGATACACATACACACCAGACTGATACACATACACACCAGACTGATATGCATACACACCAGACTGATACAAACACACACCAGACTGATACACATACACACCAGACTGATATGCATACACCCCAGACTGATACAAATACACACCAGACTGATACACATACACACCAGACTGATATACATACACACCAGACTGATATACATACACACCAGACTGATACACATACACACCGGACTGATACACATACACACCAGACTGATACACACACACACCAGACTGATACACATACACACCAGACTGATACACACACACACCAGACTGATACACATACACATCAGACTGATATACATACACACCAAACTGATACACATACACACCAGACTGATACACATACACACCAGACTGATATACATACACACCAGACTGATTCACATACACACCATACTGATATACATACACACCAGACTGATATACATACACACAAGACTGATACACATACACACCAGACTGATACACATACACACCAGACTGATATACATACACACCAGAATGATTCACATACACACCATACTGATATACATACACACCATACTGATATACATACACACCAGACTGATATACATACACACCAGACTGATACACATACACATCAGACTGATACACATACACACCAGACTGATATACATACACACCAGACTGATACACATACACACCAGACTGATATACACACACACCAGACTGATACACACCCACACAAGACTGATACACATACACACCAGACTGATACACATACACATCAGACTGATATACATACACACCAGACTGATTCACATACACACCATACTGATATACATACACACCAGACTGATATACATACACACCAGACTGATACACATACACACCAGACTGATACACATATACACCAGACTGATACACATACACACCAGACTGATATACATACACACTAGACTGATATGCATAAACACCAGACTGATACAAACACACACCAGACTGATACACATACACACCAGACTGATATGCATACACCCCAGACTGATACAAATACACACCAGACTTATACACATACACACCAGACTGATATACATACACACCAGACTGATACACATACACACCAGACTGATACACATACACACCAGACTGATACACATACACACCAGACTGATACACACACACACCAGACTGATACACATACACACCAGACTGATACACACACACACCAGACTGATACACATACACATCAGACTGATATACATACACACCAAACTGATACACATACACACCAGACTGATACACATACACACCAGACTGATATACATACACACCAGACTGATTCACATACACACCATACTGATATACATACACACCAGACTGATATACATACACACAAGACTGATACACATACACACCAGACTGATACACATACACACCAGACTGATACACATACACACCAGACTGATATACATACACACCAGACTGATTCACATACACACCATACTGATATACATACACACCATACTGATATACATACACACCAGACTGATATACATACACACCAGACTGATACACATACACATCAGACTGATACACATACACACCAGACTGATATACATACACACCAGACTGATACACATACACACCAGACTGATATACACACACACCAGACTGATACACACACACACAAGACTGATACACATACACACCAGACTGATACACATACACATCAGACTGATACACATACACACCAAACTGATACACATACACACCAGACTGATACACATACACACCAGACTGATACACATACACATCAGACTGATATACATACACACCAAACTGATATACACACACACCAGACTGATACACATACACACCAGACTGATACACACACACACACCAGACTGATACACATACACATCAGACTGATATACATACACACCAAACTGATACACATACACACCAGACTGATACACAAACACGCCAGACTGATACACATACACACCAGACTGATACACATACACACCAGACTGATACAGATACACACCAGACTGATACACATACACACCAGACTGATACACATACACACCAGACTGATACACATACATACCAGACTGATATACATACACACCAGACTGATATACATACACACCAGACTGATACACATACACACCAGACTGATACATATGCACACCAGACTGATACACATACACACCAGACTGATATACATACACACCAGACTGATATACATACACACCAGACTGATATACATACACACCAGTCTGATACACATACACACCAGACTGATACATATACACACCAGACTGATATACATAAACACCAGACTGATATACATACACACCAGACTGATACACATACATACCAGAATGATACACATACACTCCAGACTGATATACATACACACCAGACTGATACACATACACACCAGACTGATACACATACACACCAGACTGATATACATACACACCAGACTGATACACATACACAGCAGACTGATACACATACACACCAGACTGATATACATACACACTAGACTGATATACATACACACCAGACTGATACACATACACTCCAGACTGATATACATACACACCAGACTGATATACATACACACCAGACTGATACACATACACACCAGACTGATACACATACACACCAGACTGATACACATACACACCAGACTGATATACATACACATCAGACTGATACACATACACACCAGACTGATACACATACACATCAGACTGATACACATACACACCAGACTGATACAAATACACACCAGACTGATACACATACACACCAGACTGATATACATACACATCAGACTGATACACATACACACCAGACTGATATACATACACACTAGACTGATATGCATACACACCAGACTGATACAAACACACACCAGACTGATACACATACACACCAGACTGATATGCATACACCCCAGACTGATACAAATACACACCAGACTTATACACATACACACCAGACTGATATACATACACACCAGACTGATACACATACACACCAGACTGATACACATACACACCAGACTGATACACATACACACCAGACTGATACACACACACACCAGACTGATACACATACACACCAGACTGATACACACACACACCAGACTGATACACATACACATCAGACTGATATACATACACACCAAACTGATACACATACACACCAGACTGATACACATACACACCAGACTGATATACATACACACCAGACTGATTCACATACACACCATACTGATATACATACACACCAGACTGATATACATACACACAAGACTGATACACATACACACCAGACTGATACACATACACACCAGACTGATACACATACACAGCAGACTGATATACATACACACCAGACTGATTCACATACACACCATACTGATATACATACACACCATACTGATATACATACACACCAGACTGATATACATACACACCAGACTGATACACATACACATCAGACTGATACACATACACACCAGACTGATATACATACACACCAGACTGATACACATACACACAAGACTGATATACACACACACCAGACTGATACACACACACACAAGACTAATACACATACACACCAGACTGTTACACATACACATCAGACTTATACATATACACACCAAACTGATACACATACACACCAGACTGATACACATACACACCAGACTGATACACATACACATCAGACTGATATACATACACACCAAACTGATATACACACACACCAGACTGATACACATACACACCAGACTGATACACACACACACACCAGACTGATACACATACACATCAGACTGATATACATACACACCAAACTGATACACATACACACCAGACTGATACACAAACACACCAGACTGATACACATACACACCAGACTGATACACATACACACCAGACTGATACAGATACACACCAGACTGATACACATACACACCAGACTGATATACATACACACCAGACTGATATACATACACACCAGACTGATACACATACACACCAGACTGATACACATACACACCAGACTGATACACATACATACCAGACTGATATACATACACACCAGACTGATATACATACACACCAGACTGATACACATACACACCAGACTGATACATATACACACCAGACTGATACACATACACACCAGACTGATATACATACACACCAGACTGATATACATACACACCAGACTGATATACATACACACCAGACTGATACACTTACACACCAGACTGATACATATACACACCAGACTGATATACATAAACACCAGACTGATACACATACACACCAGACTGATACACATACACACCAGACTGATACCCATACACACCAGACTGATATACATACACACTAGACTGATATACATACACACCAGACTGATACACATACACTCCAGACTGATATACATACACACCAGACTGATATACATACATACCAGACTGATACACATACACACCAGACTGATACACATACACACCAGACTGATACAAATACACACCAGACTGATACACATACACACCAGACTGATATACATACACATCAGACTGATACTCATACACACCAGACTGATACACATACACACCAGACTGATACACATACACACCAGACTGATACAAATACACACCAGACTGATACACATACACACCAGTCTGATATACATACACATCAGACTGATACACATACACACCAGACTTATACACATACACATCAGACTGATACACATACACACCAGACTGATACAAATACACACCAGACTGATACACATACACACCAGACTGATATACATACACATCAGACTGATACACATACACACCAGACTGATACACATACACACCAGACTGATACACATACACACCAGACTGATATGCATACACACCAGACTGATACAAACACACACCAGACTGATACACATACACACCAGACTGATATGCATACACCCCAGACTGATACAAATACACACCAGACTGATACACATACACACCAGACTGATATACATACACACCAGACTGATATACATACACACCAGACTGATACACATACACACCGGACTGATACACATACACACCAGACTGATACACACACACACCAGACTGATACACATACACACCAGACTGATACACACACACACCAGACTGATACACATACACATCAGACTGATATACATACACACCAAACTGATACACATACACACCAGACTGATACACATACACACCAGACTGATATACATACACACCAGACTGATTCACATACACACCATACTGATATACATACACACCAGACTGATATACATACACACAAGACTGATACACATACACACCAGACTGATACACATACACACCAGACTGATATACATACACACCAGAATGATTCACATACACACCATACTGATATACATACACACCATACTGATATACATACACACCAGACTGATATACATACACACCAGACTGATACACATACACATCAGACTGATACACATACACACGAGACTGATATACATACACACCAGACTGATACACATACACACCAGACTGATATACACACACACCAGACTGATAAACACCCACACAAGACTGATACACATACACACCAGACTGATACACATACACATCAGACTGATACACATACACACCAAACTGATACACATACACACCAGACTGATACACATACACACCAGACTGATACACATACACATCAGACTGATATACATACACCCCAAACTGATATACACACACACCAGACTGATACACATACACACCAGACTGATACACACACACACACCAGACTTATACACATACACATCAGACTGATATACATACACACCAAACTGATACACATACACACCAGACTGATACACAAACACACCAGACTGATACACATACACACCAGACTGATACACATACACACCAGACTGATACAGATACACACCAGACTGATACACTTACACACCAGACTGATACACATACACACCAGACTGATATACATACACACCAGACTGATATACATACACACTAGACTGATACACATACACACCAGACTGATACACATACACACCAGACTGATACACATACATACCAGACTGATATACATACACACCAGACTGATACACATACACACCAGACTGATACATATACACACCAGACTGATACACATACACACCAGACTGATATACATACACACCAGACTGATATACATACACACCAGACTGATATACATACACACCAGACTGATACACATACACACCAGACTGATACATATACACACCAGACTGATATACATAAACACCAGACTGATATACATACACACCAGACTGATACACATACACACCAGACTGATACACATATACACCAGACTGATACACATACACACCAGACTGATATACATACACACCAGACTGATATACATACACACCAGACTGATACACATACACACCAGACTGATACATATACACACCAGACTGATACACATACACACCAGACTGATATACATACACACCAGACTGATACATATACACACCAGACTGATACACATACACACCAGACTGATATACATACACACCAGACTGATATACATACACACCAGACTGATACACATACACACCAGACTGATACATATACACACCAGACTGATACACATACACACCAGACTGATATACATACACACCAGACTGATATACATACACACCAGACTGATACACATACACACCAGACTGATATACATACACACCAGACTGATACATATACACACCAGACTGATACACATACACACCAGACTGATACACATACACACCAGACTGATATACATACACACCAGACTGATACATATACACACCAGACTGATACATATACACACCAGACTGATACACATACACAACAGACTGATATACATACACACCAGACTGATATACATACACACCAGACTGATACACATACACACCAGACTGATACACATACACACCAGACTGATACACATACATACCAGACTGATATACATACACACCAGACTGATACACATACACACCAGACTGATACACATACACACCAGACTGATACACATACATACCAGACTGATATACATACACACCAGACTGATATACATACACACCAGACTGATACACATACACACCAGACTGATATACATACACACTAGACTGATATGCATACACACCAGACTGATACAAACACACACCAGACTGATACACATACACACCAGGCTGATATGCATACACCGCAGACTGATACAAATACACACCAGACTTATACACATACACACCAAACTGATATACATACACACCAGACTGATACACATACACACCAGACTGATACACACACACACCAGACTGATACACATACACACCAGACTGATACACACACACACCAGACTGATACACATACACATCAGACTGATATACATACACACCAAACTGATACACATACACACCAGACTGATACACATACACACCAGACTGATATACATACACACCAGACTGATTCACATACACAGCATACTGATATACATACACACCAGACTGATTCACATACACACCATACTGATATACATACACACCATACTGATATACATACACACCAGACTGATATACATACACACCAGACTGATACACATACACATCAGACTGATACACATACACACCAGACTGATATACATACACACCAGACTGATACACATACACACAAGACTGATATACACACACACCAGACTGATACACACACACACAAGACTAATACACATACACACCAGACTGTTACACATAGACATCAGACTTATACATATACACACCAAACTGATACACATACACACCAGACTGATACACATACACACCAGACTGATACACATACACATCAGACTGATATACATACACACCAAACTGATATACACACACACCAGACTGATACACATACACACCAGACTGATACACACACACACACCAGACTGATACACATACACATCAGACTGATATACATACACACCAAACTGATACACATACACACCAGACTGATACACAAACACACCAGACTGATACACATACACACCAGACTGATACACATACACACCAGACTGATACAGATACACACCAGACTGATACACATACACACCAGACTGATATACATACACACCAGACTGATATACATACACACCAGACTGATACACATACACACCAGACTGATACACATACACACCAGACTGATACACATACATACCAGACTGATATACATACACACCAGACTGATATACATACACACCAGACTGATACACATACACACCAGACTGATACATATACACACCAGACTGATACACATACACACCAGACTGATATACATACACACCAGACTGATATACATACACACCAGACTGATATACATACACACCAGACTGATACACATACACACCAGACTGATACATATACACACCAGACTGATATACATAAACACCAGACTGATATACATACACACCAGACTGATACACATACACACCAGAATGATACACATACACTCCAGACTGATATACATGCACACCAGACTGATACACATACACACCAGACTGATACACATACACACCAGACTGATATACATACACACCAGACTGATACACATACACACCAATCTGATATACATACACACTAGACTGATATACATACACACCAGACTGATACACATACACTCCAGACTGATATACATACACACCAGACTGATATACATACACACCAGACTGATACACATACACACCAGACTGATACACATACACACCAGACTGATACAAATACACACCAGACTGATACACATACACACCAGACTGATATACATACACATCAGACTGATACACATACACACCAGACTGATACACATACACACCAGACTGATACACATACACACCAGACTGATACAAATACACACCAGACTGATACACATACACACCAGACTGATATACATACACATCAGACTGATACACATACACACCAGACTTATACACATACACATCAGACTGATACACATACACACCAGACTGATACAAATACACACCAGACTGATACACATACACACCAGACTGATATACATACACATCAGACTGATACACATACACACCAGACTGATACACATACACACCAGACTGATACACATACACACCAGACTGATATGCATACACCCCAGACTGATACAAATACACACCAGACTGATACACATACACACCAGACTGATATACATACACACCAGACTGATATACATACACACCAGACTGATACACATACACACCGGACTGATACACATACACACCAGACTGATACACACACACACCAGACTGATACACATACACACCAGACTGATACACACACACACCAGACTGATACACATACACATCAGACTGATATACATACACACCAAACTGATACACATACACACCAGACTGATACACATACACACCAGACTGATATACATACACACCAGACTGATTCACATACACACCATACTGATATACATACACACCAGACTGATATACATACACACAAGACTGATACACATACACACCAGACTGATACACATACACACCAGACTGATATACATACACACCAGAATGATTCACATACACACCATACTGATATACATACACACCATACTGATATACATACACACCAGACTGATATACATACACACCAGACTGATACACATACACATCAGACTGATACACATACACACCAGACTGATATACATACACACCAGACTGATACACATACACACCAGACTGATATACACACACACCAGACTGATACACACCCACACAAGACTGATACACATACACACCAGACTGATACACATACACATCAGACTGATACACATACACACCAAACTGATACACATACACACCAGACTGATACACATACACACCAGACTGATACACATACACATCAGACTGATATACATACACACCAAACTGATATACACACACACCAGACTGATACACATACACACCAGACTGATACACACACACACACCAGACTTATACACATACACATCAGACTGATATACATATACACCAAACTGATACACATACACACCAGACTGATACACAAACACACCAGACTGATACACATACACACCAGACTGATACACATACACACCAGACTGATACAGATACACACCAGACTGATACACTTACACACCAGACTGATACACATACACACCAGACTGATATACATACACACCAGACTGATATACATACACACTAGACTGATACACATACACACCAGACTGATACACATACACACCAGACTGATACACATACATACCAGACTGATACACATACACACCAGACTGATACACATACACACCAGACTGATACACATACACACCAGACTGATATGCATACACACCAGACTGATACAAACACACACCAGACTGATACACATACACACCAGACTGATATGCATACACCCCAGACTGATACAAATACACACCAGACTGATACACATACACACCAGACTGATATACATACACACCAGATTGATATACATACACACCAGACTGATACACATACACACCGGACTGATACACATACACACCAGACTGATACACACACACACCAGACTGATACACATACACACCAGACTGATACACACACACACCAGACTGATACACATACACATCAGACTGATATACATACACACCAAACTGATACACATACACACCAGACTGATACACATACACACCAGACTGATATACATACACACCAGACTGATTCACATACACACCATACTGATATACATACACACCAGACTGATATACATACACACAAGACTGATACACATACACACCAGACTGATACACATACACACCAGACTGATATACATACACACCAGAATGATTCACATACACACCATACTGATATACATACACACCATACTGATATACATACACACCAGACTGATATACATACACACCAGACTGATACATATACACACCAGACTGATACACATACACACCAGACTGATATACATACACACCAGACTGATATACATACACACCAGACTGATACACATACACACCAGACTGATATACATACACACCAGACTGATACATATACACACCAGACTGATACACATACACACCAGACTGATACACATACACACCAGACTGATATACATACACACCAGACTGATACATATACACACCAGACTGATACACATACACACCAGACTGATACACATACATACCAGACTGATATACATACACACCAGACTGATACACATACACACCAGACTGATACATATACACACCAGACTGATACACATACACACCAGACTGATATACATACACACCAGACTGATATACATACACACCAGACTGATACACATACACACCAGACTGATACACATACACACCAGACTGATACACATACATACCAGACTGATATACATACACACCAGACTGATACACATACACACCAGACTGATACACATACACACCAGACTGATACACATACATACCAGACTGATATACATACACACCAGACTGATATACATACACACCAGACTGATACACATACACACCAGACTGATACATATACACACCAGACTGATACACATACACACCAGACTGATATACATACACATCAGACTGATACACATACACACCAGACTGATACACATACACACCAGACTGATACACATACACACCAGACTGATACAAATACACACCAGACTGATATGCATACACACCAGACTGATATACATACACATCAGACTGATACACATACACACCAGACTTATACACATACACATCAGACTGATACACATACACACGAGACTGATACAAATACACACCAGACTGATACACATTCACACCAGACTGATATACATACACATCAGACTGATACACATACACACCAGACTGATACACATACACACCAGACTGATACACATACACACCAGACTGATATGCATACCCACCAGACTGATACAAACACACACCAGACTGATACACATACACACCAGACTGATATGCATACACCCCAGACTGATACAAATACACACCAGACTGATACACATACACACCAGACTGATATACATACACACCAGATTGATATACATACACACCAGACTGATACACATACACACCGGACTGATACACATACACACCAGACTGATACACACACACACCAGACTGATACACATACACACCAGACTGATACACACACACACCAGACTGATACACATACACATCAGACTGATATACATACACACCAAACTGATACACATACACACCAGACTGATACACATACACACCAGACTGATACAGATACACACCAGACTGATACACTTACACACCAGACTGATACACATACACACCAGACTGATATACATACACACCAGGCTGATATACATACACACTAGACTGATACACATACACACCAGACTGATACACATACACACCAGACTGATACACATACATACCAGACTGATATACATACACACCAGACTGATATACATACACACCAGACTGATACACATACACACCAGACTGATACATATACACACCAGACTGATACACATACACACCAGACTGATATACATACACACCAGACTGATATACATACACACCAGACTGATATACATACACACCAGACTGATACACATACACACCAGACTGATACATATACACACCAGACTGATATACATAAACACCAGACTGATATACATACACACCAGACTGATACACATACACACCAGACTGATACACATATACACCAGACTGATACACATACACACCAGACTGATATACATACACACCAGACTGATATACATACACACCAGACTGATACACATACACACCAGACTGATACATATACACACCAGACTGATACACATACACACCAGACTGATATACATACACACCAGACTGATACATATACACACCAGACTGATACACATACACACCAGACTGATATACATACACACCAGACTGATACACATACACACCAGACTGATACACATATACACCAGACTGATACACATACACACCAGACTGATATACATACACACCAGACTGATATACATACACACCAGACTGATACACATACACACCAGACTGATACATATACACACCAGACTGATACACATACACACCAGACTGATATACATACACACCAGACTGATACATATACACACCAGACTGATACACATACACACCAGACTGATATACATACACACCAGACTGATATACATACACACCAGACTGATACACATACACACCAGACTGATACATATACACACCAGACTGATACACATACACACCAGACTGATATACATACACACCAGACTGATATACATACACACCAGACTGATACACATACACACCAGACTGATATACATACACACCAGACTGATACATATACACACCAGACTGATACACATACACACCAGACTGATACACATACACACCAGACTGATATACATACACACCAGACTGATACATATACACACCAGACTGATACACATACACACCAGACTGATACACATACATACCAGACTGATATACATACACACCAGACTGATACACATACACACCAGACTGATACATATACACACCAGACTGATACACATACACACCAGACTGATATACATACACACCAGACTGATATACATACACACCAGACTGATACACATACACACCAGACTGATACACATACACACCAGACTGATACACATACATACCAGACTGATATACATACACACCAGACTGATACACATACACACCAGACTGATACACATACACACCAGACTGATACACATACATACCAGACTGATATACATACACACCAGACTGATATACATACACACCAGACTGATACACATACACACCAGACTGATACATATACACACCAGACTGATACACATACACACCAGACTGATATACATACACATCAGACTGATACACATACACACCAGACTGATACACATACACACCAGACTGATACACATACACACCAGACTGATACAAATACACACCAGACTGATATGCATACACACCAGACTGATATACATACACATCAGACTGATACACATACACACCAGACTTATACACATACACATCAGACTGATACACATACACACGAGACTGATACAAATACACACCAGACTGATACACATTCACACCAGACTGATATACATACACATCAGACTGATACACATACACACCAGACTGATACACATACACACCAGACTGATACACATACACACCAGACTGATATGCATACACACCAGACTGATACAAACACACACCAGACTGATACACATACACACCAGACTGATATGCATACACCCCAGACTGATACAAATACACACCAGACTGATACACATACACACCAGACTGATATACATACACACCAGATTGATATACATACACACCAGACTGATACACATACACACCGGACTGATACACATACACACCAGACTGATACACACACACACCAGACTGATACACATACACACCAGACTGATACACACACACACCAGACTGATACACATACACATCAGACTGATATACATACACACCAAACTGATACACATACACACCAGACTGATACACATACACACCAGACTGATATACATACACACCAGACTGATTCACATACACACCATACTGATATACATACACACCAGACTGATATACATACACACAAGACTGATACACATACACACCAGACTGATACACATACACACCAGACTGATATACATACACACCAGAATGATTCACATACACACCATACTGATATACATACACACCATACTGATATACATACACACCAGACTGATATACATACACACCAGACTGATACATATACACACCAGACTGATACACATACACACCAGACTGATATACATACACACCAGACTGATATACATACACACCAGACTGATACACATACACACCAGACTGATATACATACACACCAGACTGATACATATACACACCAGACTGATACACATACACACCAGACTGATACACACACACACCAGACTGATACACATACACACCAGACTGATACATATACACACCAGACTGATACACATACACACCAGACTGATACACATACATACCAGACTGATATACATACACACCAGACTGATACACATACACACCAGACTGATACATATACACACCAGACTGATACACATACACACCAGACTGATATACATACACACCAGACTGATATACATACACACCAGACTGATACACATACACACCAGACTGATACACATACACACCAGACTGATACACATACATACCAGACTGATATACATACACACCAGACTGATACACATACACACCAGACTGATACACATACACACCAGACTGATACACATACATACCAGACTGATATACATACACACCAGACTGATATACATACACACCAGACTGATACACATACACACCAGACTGATACATATACACACCAGACTGATACACATACACACCAGACTGATATACATACACATCAGACTGATACACATACACACCAGACTGATACACATACACACCAGACTGATACACATACACACCAGACTGATACAAATACACACCAGACTGATATGCATACACACCAGACTGATATACATACACATCAGACTGATACACATACACACCAGACTTATACACATACACATCAGACTGATACACATACACACGAGACTGATACAAATACACACCAGACTGATACACATTCACACCAGACTGATATACATACACATCAGACTGATACACATACACACCAGACTGATACACATACACACCAGACTGATACACATACACACCAGACTGATATGCATACCCACCAGACTGATACAAACACACACCAGACTGATACACATACACACCAGACTGATATGCATACACCCCAGACTGATACAAATACACACCAGACTGATACACATACACACCAGACTGATATACATACACACCAGATTGATATACATACACACCAGACTGATACACATACACACCGGACTGATACACATACACACCAGACTGATACACACACACACCAGACTGATACACATACACACCAGACTGATACACACACACACCAGACTGATACACATACACATCAGACTGATATACATACACACCAAACTGATACACATACACACCAGACTGATACACATACACACCAGACTGATATACATACACACCAGACTGATTCACATACACACCATACTGATATACATACACACCAGACTGATATACATACACACAAGACTGATACACATACACACCAGACTGATACACATACACACCAGACTGATATACATACACACCAGAATGATTCACATACACACCATACTGATATACATACACACCATACTGATATACATACACACCAGACTGATATACATACACACCAGACTGATACACATACACATCAGACTGATACACATACACACCAGACTGATATACATACACACCAGACTGATACACATACACACCAGACTGATATACACACACACCAGACTGATACACACCCACACAAGACTGATACACATACACACCAGACTGATACAGATACACATCAGACTGATACACATACACACCAAACTGATACACATACACACCAGACTGATACACATACACACCAGACTGATACACATACACATCAGACTGATATACATACACACCAAACTGATATACACACACACCAGACTGATACACATACACACCAGACTGATACACACACACACACCAGACTTATACACATACACATCAGACTGATATACATATACACCAAACTGATACACATACACACCAGACTGATACACAAACACACCAGACTGATACACATACACACCAGACTGATACACATACACACCAGACTGATACAGATACACACCAGACTGATACACTTACACACCAGACTGATACACATACACACCAGACTGATATACATACACACCAGACTGATATACATACACACTAGACTGATACACATACACACCAGACTGATACACATACACACCAGACTGATACACATACATACCAGACTGATATACATACACACCAGACTGATATACATACACACCAGACTGATACACATACACACCAGAATGATACATATACACACCAGACTGATACACATACACACCAGACTGATATACATACACACCAGACTGATATACATACACACCATACTGATATACATACACACCAGACTGATACACATACACACCAGACTGATACATATACACACCAGACTGATATACATAAACACCAGACTGATATACATACACACCAGACTGATACACATACACACCAGACTGATACACATATACACCAGACTGATACACATACACACCAGACTGATATACATACACACCAGACTGATATACATACACACCAGACTGATACACATACACACCAGTCTGATACATATACACACCAGACTGATACACATACACACCAGACTGATATACATACACACCAGACTGATACATATACACACCAGACTGATACACATACACACCAGACTGATATACATACACACCAGACTGATATACATACACACCAGACTGATACACATACACACCAGACTGATACATATACACACCAGACTGATACACATACACACCAGACTGATATACATACACACCAGACTGATATACATACACACCAGACTGATACACATACACACCAGACTGATATACATACACACCAGACTGATACATATACACACCAGACTGATACACATACACACCAGACTGATACACATACACACCAGACTGATATACATACACACCAGACTGATACATATACACACCAGACTGATACATATACACACCAGACTGATACACATACACACCAGACTGATATACATACACACCAGACTGATATACATACACACCAGACTGATACACATACACACCAGACTGATACACATACACACCAGACTGATACACATACATACCAGACTGATATACATACACACCAGACTGATACACACACACACCAGACTGATACACATACACATCAGACTGATATACATACACACCAAACTGATACACATACACACCAGACTGATACACATACACACCAGACTGATATACATACACACCAGACTGATTCACATACACACCATACTGATATACATACACACCAGACTGATATACATACACACAAGACTGATACACATACACACCAGACTGATACACATACACACCAGACTGATATACATACACACCAGAATGATTCACATACACACCATACTGATATACATACACACCATACTGATATACATACACACCAGACTGATATACATACACACCAGACTGATACACATACACATCAGACTGATACACATACACACCAGACTGATATACATACACACCAGACTGATACACATACACACCAGACTGATATACACACACACCAGACTGATACACACCCACACAAGACTGATACACATACACACCAGACTGATACAGATACACATCAGACTGATACACATACACACCAAACTGATACACATACACACCAGACTGATACACATACACACCAGACTGATACACATACACATCAGACTGATATACATACACACCAAACTGATATACACACACACCAGACTGATACACATACACACCAGACTGATACACACACACACACCAGACTTATACACATACACATCAGACTGATATACATATACACCAAACTGATACACATACACACCAGACTGATACACAAACACACCAGACTGATACACATACACACCAGACTGATACACATACACACCAGACTGATACAGATACACACCAGACTGATACACTTACACACCAGACTGATACACATACACACCAGACTGATATACATACACACCAGACTGATATACATACACACTAGACTGATACACATACACACCAGACTGATACACATACACACCAGACTGATACACATACATACCAGACTGATATACATACACACCAGACTGATATACATACACACCAGACTGATACACATACACACCAGAATGATACATATACACACCAGACTGATACACATACACACCAGACTGATATACATACACACCAGACTGATATACATACACACCAGACTGATATACATACACACCAGACTGATACACATACACACCAGACTGATACATATACACACCAGACTGATATACATAAACACCAGACTGATATACATACACACCAGACTGATACACATACACACCAGACTGATACACATATACACCAGACTGATACACATACACACCAGACTGATATACATACACACCAGACTGATATACATACACACCAGACTGATACACATACACACCAGTCTGATACATATACACACCAGACTGATACACATACACACCAGACTGATATACATACACACCAGACTGATACATATACACACCAGACTGATACACATACACACCAGACTGATATACATACACACCAGACTGATATACATACACACCAGACTGATACACATACACACCAGACTGATACATATACACACCAGACTGATACACATACACACCAGACTGATATACATACACACCAGACTGATATACATACACACCAGACTGATACACATACACACCAGACTGATATACATACACACCAGACTGATACATATACACACCAGACTGATACACATACACACCAGACTGATACACATACACACCAGACTGATATACATACACACCAGACTGATACATATACACACCAGACTGATACATATACACACCAGACTGATACACATACACACCAGACTGATATACATACACACCAGACTGATATACATACACACCAGACTGATACACATACACACCAGACTGATACACATACACACCAGACTGATACACATACATACCAGACTGATATACATACACACCAGACTGATACACATACACACCAGACTGATACACATACACACCAGACTGATACACATACATACCAGACTGATATACATACACACCAGACTGATATACATACACACCAGACTGATACACATACACACCAGACTGATACATATACACACCAGACTGATACACATACACACCAGACTGATATACATACACACCAGACTGATATACATACACACCAGACTGATATACATACACACCAGACTGATACACATACACACCAGACTGATACATATACACACCAGACTGATATACATAAACACCAGACTGATATACATACACACCAGACTGATACACATACACACCAGAATGATACACATACACTCCAGACTGATATACATACACACCAGACTGATACACATACACACCAGACTGATACACATACACACCAGACTGATATACATACACACCAGACTGATACACATACACACCAGACTGATACACATACACACCAGACTGATATACATACACACTAGACTGATATACATACACACCAGACTGATACACATACACTCCAGACTGATATACATACACACCAGACTGATATACATACACACCAGACTGATACACATACACACCAGACTGATACACATACACACCAGACTGATACAAATACACACCAGACAGATACACATACACACCAGACTGATATACATACACATCAGACTGATACACATACACACCAGACTGATACACATACACACCAGACTGATACACATACACACCAGACTGATACAAATACACACCAGACTGATACACATACACACCAGACTGATATACATACACATCAGACTGATACACATACACACCAGACTGATACACATACACATCAGACTGATACACATACACACCAGACTGATACAAATACACACCAGACTGATACACATACACACCAGACTGATATACATACACATCAGACTGATACACATACACACCAGACTGATACACATACACACCAGACTGATACACATACACACCAGACTGATATGCATACACACCAGACTGATACAAACACACACCAGACTGATACACATACACACCAGACTGATATGAATACACCCCAGACTGATACAAATACACACCAGACTGATACACATACACACCAGACTGATATACATACACACCAGAGTGATATACATACACACCAGACTGATACACATACACACCAGACTGATACACATACACACCAGACTGATACACACACACACCAGAATGATACACATACACACCAGACTGATACACACACACACCAGACTGATACACATACACATCAGACTGATATACATACACACCAAACTGATACACATACACACCAGACTGATACACATACACACCAGACTGATATACATACACACCAGACTGATTCACATACACACCATACTGATATACATACACACCAGACTGATATACATACACACAAGACTGATACACATACACACCAGACTGATACACATACACACCAGACTGATATACATACACACCAGACTGATTCACATACACACCATACTGATATACATACACACCATACTGATATACATACACACCAGACTGATATACATACACACCAGACTGATACACATACACATCAGACTGATACACATACACATCAGACTGATACACATACACACCAGACTGATATACATACACACCAGACTGATACACATACACACCAGACTGATATACACACACACCAGACTGATACACACCCACACAAGACTGATACACATACACACCAGACTGATACACATACACACCAGACTGATACACATACACACCAAACTGATACACATACACACCAGACTGATACACATACACACCAGACTGATACACATACACATCAGACTGATATACATACACACCAAACTGATATACACACACACCAGACTGATACACATACACACCAGACTGATACACACACACACACCAGACTGATACACATACACATCAGACTGATATACATACACACCAAACTGATACACATACTCACCAGACTGATACACAAACACACCAGACTGATACACATACACACCAGACTGATACACATACACACCAGACTGATACAGATACACACCAGACTGATACACATACACACCAGACTGATACACATACACACCAGACTGATATACATACACACCAGACTGATATACATACACACCAGACTGATACACATACACACCAGACTGATACACATACACACCAGACTGATACACATACATACCAGACTGATATACATACACACCAGACTGATATACATACACACCAGACTGATACACATACACACCAGACTGATACATATACACACCAGACTGATACACATACACACCAGACTGATATACATACACACCAGACTGATATACATACACACCAGACTGATATACATACACACCAGACTGATACACATACACACCAGACTGATACATATACACACCAGACTGATATACATAAACACCAGACTGATAGACATACACACCAGACTGATACACATACACACCAGACTGATACACATACACACCAGACTGATACACATACACACCAGACTGATATACATACACACCAGACTGATATACATACACACCAGACTGATACACATACACACCAGACTGATACATATACACACCAGACTGATACACATACACACCAGACTGATATACATACACACCAGACTGATATACATACACACCAGACTGATACACATACACACCAGACTGATACATATACACACCAGACTGATACACATACACACCAGACTGATATACATACACACCAGACTGATACATATACACACCAGACTGATACACATACACACCAGACTGATATACATACACACCAGACTGATATACATACACACCAGACTGATACACATACACACCAGACTGATACATATACACACCAGACTGATACCCATACACACCAGACTGATATACATACACACCAGACTGATATACATACACACCAGACTGATACACATACACACCAGACTGATATACATACACACCAGACTGATACATATACACACCAGACTGATACACATACACACCAGACTGATACACATACACACCAGACTGATATACATACACACCAGACTGATACATATACACACCAGACTGATACATATACACACCAGACTGATACACATACACACCAGACTGATATACATACACACCAGACTGATATACATACACACCAGACTGATACACATACACACCAGACTGATACACATACACACCAGACTGATACACATACATACCAGACTGATATACATACACACCAGACTGATACACATACACACCAGACTGATACACATACACACCAGACTGATACACATACATACCAGACTGATATACATACACACCAGACTGATATACATACACACCAGACTGATACACATACACACCAGACTGATACATATACACACCAGACTGATACACATACACACCAGACTGATATACATACACACCAGACTGATATACATACACACCAGACTGATATACATACACACCAGACTGATACACATACACACCAGACTGATACATATACACACCAGACTGATATACATAAACACCAGACTGATATACATACACACCAGACTGATACACATACACACCAGAATGATACACATACACTCCAGACTGATATACATACACACCAGACTGATACACATACACACCAGACTGATACACATACACACCAGACTGATATACATAAACACCAGACTGATACACATACACACCAGACTGATACACATACACACCAGACTGATATACATACACACTAGACTGATATACATACACACCAGACTGATACACATACACTCCAGACTGATATACATACACACCAGACTGATATACATACACACCAGACTGATACACATACACACCAGACTGATACACATACACACCAGACTGATACAAATACACACCAGACTGATACACATACACACCAGACTGATATACATACACATCAGACTGATACACATACACACCAGACTGATACACATACACACCAGACTGATACACATACACACCAGACTGATACAAATACACACCAGACTGATACACATACACACCAGACTGATATACATACACATCAGACTGATACACATACACACCAGACTGATACACATACACATCAGACTGATACACATACACACCAGACTGATACAAATACACACCAGACTGATACACATACACACCAGACTGATATACATACACATCAGACTGATACACATACACACCAGACTGATACACATACACACCAGACTGATACACATACACACCAGACTGATATGCATACACACCAGACTGATACAAACACACACCAGACTGATACACATACACACCAGACTGATATGAATACACCCCAGACTGATACAAATACACACCAGACTGATACACATACACACCAGACTGATATACATACACACCAGAGTGATATACATACACACCAGACTGATACACATACACACCAGACTGATACACATACACACCAGACTGATACACACACACACCAGACTGATACACATACACACCAGACTGATACACACACACACCAGACTGATACACATACACATCAGACTGATATACATACACACCAAACTGATACACATACACACCAGACTGATACACATACACACCAGACTGATATACATACACACCAGACTGATTCACATACACACCATACTGATATACATACACACCAGACTGATATACATACACACAAGACTGATACACATACACACCAGACTGATACACATACACACCAGACTGATATACATACACACCAGACTGATTCACATACACACCATACTGATATACATACACACCATACTGATATACATACACACCAGACTGATATACATACACACCAGACTGATACACATACACATCAGACTGATACACATACACATCAGACTGATACACATACACATCAGACTGATACACATACACACCAAACTGATACACATACACACCAGACTGATACACATACACACCAGACTGATACACATACACATCAGACTGATATACATACACACCAAACTGATATACACACACACCAGACTGATACACATACACACCAGACTGATATACATACACACCAAACTGATACACATACTCACCAGACTGCTACACAAACACACCAGACTGATACACATACACACCAGACTGATACACATACACACCAGACTGATACAGATACACAACAGACTGATACACATACACACCAGACTGATACACATACACACCAGACTGATATACATACACACCAGACTGATATACATACACACCAGACTGATACACATACACACCAGACTGATACACATACACACCAGACTGATACACATACATACCAGACTGATATACATACACACCAGACTGATATACATACACACCAGACTGATACACATACACACCAGACTGATACATATACACACCAGACTGATACACATACACACCAGACTGATATACATACACACCAGACTGATATACATACACACCAGACTGATATACATACACACCAGACTGATACACATACACACCAGACTGATACATATACACACCAGACTGATATACATAAACACCAGACTGATAGACATACACACCAGTCTGATACACATACACACCAGACTGATACACATACACACCAGACTGATATACATACACATCAGACTGATACACATACACACCAGACTGATACACATACACACCAGACTGATACACATACACACCAGACTGATACACATACACACCAGACTGATATACATACACACCAGACTGATATACATACACACCAGACTGATACACATACACACCAGACTGATACATATACACACCAGACTGATACACATACACACCAGACTGATATACATACACACCAGACTGATATACATACACACCAGACTGATACACATACACACCAGACTGATACATATACACACCAGACTGATACACATACACACCAGACTGATATACATACACACCAGACTGATACATATACACACCAGACTGATACACATACACACCAGACTGATATACATACACACCAGACTGATATACATACACACCAGACTGATACACATACACACCAGACTGATACATATACACACCAGACTGATACCCATACACACCAGACTGATATACATACACACCAGACTGATATACATACACACCAGACTGATACACATACACACCAGACTGATATACATACACACCAGACTGATACATATACACACCAGACTGATACACATACACACCAGACTGATACACATACACACCAGACTGATATACATACACACCAGACTGATACATATACACACCAGACTGATACATATACACACCAGACTGATACACATACACACCAGACTGATATACATACACACCAGACTGATATACATACACACCAGACTGATACACATACACACCAGACTGATACACATACACACCAGACTGATACACATACATACCAGACTGATATACATACACACCAGACTGATACACATACACACCAGACTGATACACATACACACCAGACTGATATACATACACATCAGACTGATACACATACACACCAGACTGATACACATACACATCAGACTGATACACATACACACCAGACTGATACAAATACACACCAGACTGATACACATACACACCAGACTGATATACATACACATCAGACTGATACACATACACACCAGACTGATACACATACACACCAGACTGATACACATACACACCAGACTGATATGCATACACACCAGACTGATACAAACACACACCAGACTGATACACATACACACCAGACTGATATGAATACACCCCAGACTGATACAAATACACACCAGACTGATACACATACACACCAGACTGATATACATACACACCAGAGTGATATACATACACACCAGACTGATACACATACACACCAGACTGATACACATACACACCAGACTGATACACACACACACCAGACTGATACACATACACACCAGACTGATATACACACACACCAGACTGATACACATACACATCAGACTGATAAACATACACACCAAACTGATACACATACACACCAGACTGATACACATACACACCAGACTGATATACATACACACCAGACTGATTCACATACACACCATACTGATATACATACACACCAGACTGATATACATACACACAAGACTGATACACATACACACCAGACTGATACATATACACACCAGACTGATATACATAAACACCAGACTGATATACATACACACCAGACTGATACACATACACACCAGAATGATACACATACACTCCAGACTGATATACATACACACCAGACTGATACACATACACACCAGACTGATACACATACACACCAGACTGATATACATACACACCAGACTGATACACATACAGACCAGACTGATACACATACACACCAGACTGATATACATACACACTAGACTGATATACATACACACCAGACTGATACACATACACTCCAGACTGATATACATACACACCAGACTGATATACATACACACCAGACTGATACACATACACACCAGACTGATACACATACACACCAGACTGATACAAATACACACCAGACTGATACACATACACACCAGACTGATATACATACACATCAGACTGATACACATACACACCAGACTGATACACATACACACCAGACTGATACACATACACACCAGACTGATACAAATACACACCAGACTGATACACATACACACCAGACTGATATACATACACATCAGACTGATACACATACACACCAGACTGATACACATACACATCAGACTGATACACATACACACCAGACTGATACAAATACACACCAGACTGATACACATACACACCAGACTGATATACATACACATCAGACTGATACACATACACACCAGACTGATACACATACACACCAGACTGATACACATACACACCAGACTGATATGCATACACACCAGACTGATACAAACACACACCAGACTGATACACATACACACCAGACTGATATGAATACACCCCAGACTGATACAAATACACACCAGACTGATACACATACACACCAGACTGATATACATACACACCAGAGTGATATACATACACACCAGACTGATACACATACACACCAGACTGATACACATACACACCAGACTGATACACACACACCAGACTGATACACATACACACCAGACTGATACACACACACACCAGACTGATACACATACACATCAGACTGATAAACATACACACCAAACTGATACACATACACACCAGACTGATACACATACACACCAGACTGATATACATACACACCAGACTGATTCACATACACACCATACTGATATACATACACACCAGACTGATATACATACACACAAGACTGATACACATACACACCAGACTGATACACATACACACCAGACTGATATACATACACACCAGACTGATTCACATACACACCATACTGATATACATACACACCATACTGATATACATACACACCAGACTGATATACATACACACCAGACTGATACACATACACATCAGACTGATACACATACACATCAGACTGATACACATACACACCAGACTGATATACATACACACCAGACTGATACACATACACACCAGACTGATATACACACACACCAGACTGATACACACCCACACAAGACTGATACACATACACACCAGACTGATACACATACACATCAGACTGATACACATACACACCAAACTGATACACATACACACCAGACTGATACACATACACACCAGACTGATACACATACACATCAGACTGATATACATACACACCAAACTGATATACACACACACCAGACTCATACACATACACACCAGACTGATACACACACACACACCAGACTGATACACATACACATCAGACTGATATACATACACACCAAACTGATACACATACTCACCAGACTGCTACACAAACACACCAGACTGATACACATACACACCAGACTGATACACATACACACCAGACTGATACAGATACACAACAGACTGATACACATACACACCAGACTGATACACATACACACCAGACTGATATACATACACACCAGACTGATATACATACACACCAGACTGATACACATACACACCAGACTGATACACATACACACCAGACTGATACACATACATACCAGACTGATATACATACACACCAGACTGATATACATACACACCAGACTGATACACATACACACCAGACTGATACATATACACACCAGACTGATACACATACACACCAGACTGATATACATACACACCAGACTGATATACATACACACCAGACTGATATACATACACACCAGACTGATACACATACACACCAGACTGATACATATACACACCAGACTGATATACATAAACACCAGACTGATAGACATACACACCAGACTGATACACATACACACCAGACTGATACACATACACACCAGACTGATACACATACACACCAGACTGATATACATACACACCAGACTGATATACATACACACCAGACTGATACACATACACACCAGACTGATACATATACACACCAGACTGATACACATACACACCAGACTGATATACATACACACCAGACTGATACATATACACACCAGACTGATACACATACACACCAGACTGATATACATACACACCAGACTGATATACATACACACCAGACTGATACACATACACACCAGACTGATACATATACACACCAGACTGATACACATACACACCAGACTGATATACATACACACCAGACTGATATACATACACACCAGACTGATACACATACACACCAGACTGATATACATACACACCAGACTGATACATATACACACCAGACTGATACACATACACACCAGACTGATACACATACACACCAGACTGATACACATACACACCAGACTGATATACATACACAGCAGACTGATACACATACACACCAGACTGATACACATACACACCAGACTGATACACATACACACCAGACTGATATACATACACACCAGACTGATGCATATACACACCAGACTGATATACATACACACCAGACTGATACACATACACACCAGACTGATACACATACACACCAGAATGATACACATACACTCCAGACTGATATACATACACACCAGACTGATACACATACACACCAGACTGATACACATACACACCAGACTGATATACATACACACCAGACTGATACACATACACACCAGACTGATACATATACACACCAGACTGATATACATAAACACCAGACTGATATACATACACACCAGACTGATACACATACACACCAGACTGATACACATACTCACCAGACTGATACACATACACACCAGACTGATATACATACACACCAGACGGATACATATACACACCAGACTGATACACATACACACCAGACTGATAAACATACACACCAGACTGATATACATACACACCAGACTGATACACATACACACCAGACTGATACATATACACACCAGACTGATACACATACACACCAGACTGATATACATACACACCAGACTGATATACATACACACCAGACTGATACACATACACACCAGACTGATATACATACACACCAGACTGATACATATACACACCAGACTGATACACATACACACCAGACTGATACACATACACACCAGACTGATACACATACACACCAGACTGATATACATACACACCAGACTGATACACATACACACCAGACTGATACACATACACACCAGACTGATACACATACACACCAGACTGATATACATACACACTAGACTGATATACATACACACCAGACTGATACACATACACTCCAGACTGATATACATACACACCAGACTGATACACATACACACCAGACTGATATACATACACACCAGACTGATACACATACACACCAGACTGATACACATACACACCAGACTGATACACATACACACCAGACTGATATACATACACACCAGACTGATACACATACACACCAGACTGATACACATACACACCAGACTGATACAAATACACACCAGACTGATACACATACACACCAGACTGATATACATACACATCAGACTGATACACATACACACCAGACTGATACACATACACACCAGACTGATACACATACACACCAGACTGATACAAATACACACCAGACTGATACACATACACACCAGACTGATATACATACACATCAGACTGATACACATACACACCAGACTGATACACATACACATCAGACTGATACACATACACACCAGACTGATATGCATACACACCAGACTGATACAAACACACACCAGACTGATACACATACACACCAGACTGATATGCATACACCCCAGACTGATACAAATACACACCAGACTGATACACATACACACCAGACTGATACACACACACACCAGACTGATACACATACACATCAGACTGATATACATACACACCAAACTGATACACATACACACCAGACTGATACACATACACACCAGACTGATATACATACACACCAGACTGATTCACATACACACCATACTGATATACATACACATCAGACTGATACACATACACACCAGACTGATACACACACACACCAGACTGATACACATACACACCAGACTGATACACACACACACCAGACTGATACACATACACATCAGACTGATATACATACACACCAAACTGATACACATACACACCAGACTGATACACATACACACCAGACTGATATACATACACACCAGACTGATTCACATACACACCATACTGATATACATACACACCAGACTGATATACATACACACAAGACTGATACACATACACACCAGACTGATACACATACACACCAGACTGATATACATACACACCAGACTGATTCACATACACACCATACTGATATACATACACACCATACTGATATACATACACACCAGACTGATATACATACACACCAGACTGATACACATACACATCAGACTGATACACATACACATCAGACTGATACACATACACACCAGACTGATATACATACACACCAGACTGATACACATACACACCAGACTGATATACACACACACCAGACTGATACACACCCACACAAGACTGATACACATACACACCAGACTGATACACATACACATCAGACTGATACACATACACACCAAACTGATACACTTACACACCAGACTGATACACATACACACCAGACTGATACACATACACATCAGACTGATATACATACACACCAAACTGATATACACACACACCAGACTGATACACATACACACCAGACTGATACACACACACACACCAGACTGATACACATACACATCAGACTGATATACATACACACCAAACTGATACACATACTCACCAGACTGATACACAAACACACCAGACTGATACACATACACACCAGACTGATACACATACACACCAGACTGATACAGATACACACCAGACTGATACACATACACACCAGACTGATACACATACACACCAGACTGATACAGATACACACCAGACTGATATACATACACACCAGACTGATACACATACACACCAGACTGATACACATACACACCAGACTGATACACATACATACCAGACTGATATACATACACACCAGACTGATATACATACACACCAGACTGATACACATACACACCAGACTGATACATATACACACCAGACTGATACACATACACACCAGACTGATATACTTACACACCAGACTGATATACATACACACCAGACTGATATACATACACACCAGACTGATACACATACACACCAGACTGATACATATACACACCAGACTGATATACATAAACACCAGACTGATAGACATACACACCAGACTGATACACATACACACCAGACTGATACACATACACACCAGACTGATACACATACACACCAGACTGATATACATACACACCAGACTGATATACATACACACCAGACTGATACACATACACACCAGACTGATACATATACACACCAGACTGATACACACACACACCAGACTGATATACATACACACCAGACTGATACATATACACACCAGACTGATACACATACACACCAGACTGATATACATACACACCAGACTGATATACATACACACCAGACTGATACACATACACACCAGACTGATACATATACACACCAGACTGATACACATACACACCAGACTGATATACATACACACCAGACTGATATACATACACACCAGACTGATACACATGCACACCAGACTGATATACATACACACCAGACTGATACATATACACACCAGACTGATACACATACACACCAGACTGATACACATACACACCAGACTGATACACATACACACCAGACTGATATACATACACACCAGACTGATACACATACACACCAGACTGATATACATACACACCAGACTGATACACATACACACCAGACTGATATACATACACACCAGACTGATGCATATACACACCAGACTGATATACATACACACCAGACTGATACACATACACACCAGACTGATACACATACACACCAGAATGATACACATACACTCCAGACTGATATACATACACACCAGACTGATACACATACACACCAGACTGATACACATACACACCAGACTGATATACATACACACCAGACTGATACACATACACACCAGACTGATACATATACACACCAGACTGATATACATAAACACCAGACTGATATACATACACACCAGACTGATACACATACACACCAGACTGATACACATACACACCAGACTGATACACATACACACCAGACTGATATACATACACACCAGACGGATACATATACACACCAGACTGATACACATACACACCAGACTGATAAACATACACACCAGACTGATATACATACACACCAGACTGATACACATACACACCAGACTGATACATATACACACCAGACTGATACACATACACACCAGACTGATATACATACACACCAGACTGATATACATACACACCAGACTGATACAGATACACACCAGACTGATATACATACACACCAGACTGATACATATACACACCAGACTGATACACATACACACCAGACTGATACACATACACACCAGACTGATACACATACACACCAGACTGATATACATACACACCAGACTGATACACATACACACCAGACTGATACACATACACACCAGACTGATACACATACACACCAGACTGATATACATACACACTAGACTGATATACATACACACCAGACTGATACACATACACTCCAGACTGATATACATACACACCTAGACTGATACACATACACACCAGACTGATATACATACACACCAGACTGATACACATACACACCAGACTGATACACATACACACCAGACTGATACACATACACACCAGACTGATATACATACACACCAGACTGATACACATACATACCAGACTGATACACATACACACCAGACTGATACAAATACACACCAGACTGATACACATACACACCAGACTGATATACATACACATCAGACTGATACACATACACACCAGACTGATACACATACACACCAAACTGATACACATACACACCAGACTGATACAAATACACACCAGACTGATACACATACACACCAGACTGATATACATACACATCAGACTGATACACATACACACCAGACTGATACACATACACATCAGACTGATACACATACACACCAGACTGATATGCATACACACCAAACTGATACACATACACACCAGACTGATACACATACACACCAGACTGATATACATACACACCAGACTGATTCACATACACACCATACTGATATACATACACACCAGACTGATATACATACACACAAGACTGATACACATACACACCAGACTGATACACATACACACCAGACTGATATACATACACACCAGACTGATTCACATACACACCATACTGATATACATACACACCATACTGATATACATACACACCAGACTGATATACATACACACCAGACTGATACACATACACATCAGACTGATACACATACACACCAGACTGATATACATACACACCAGACTGATACACATACACACCAGACTGATATACACACACACCAGACTGATACACACCCACACAAGACTGATACACATACACACCAGACTGATACACATACACATCAGACTGATACACATACACACCAAACTGATACACATACACACCAGACTGATACACATACACACCAGACTGATACACATACACATCAGACTGATATACATACACACCAAACTGATATACACACACACCAGACTGATACACATACACACCAGACTGATACACACACACACACCAGACTGATACACATACACATCAGACTGATATACATACACACCAAACTGATACACATACACACCAGACTGATACACAAACACACCAGACTGATACACATACACACCAGACTGATACACATACACACCAGACTGATACAGATACACACCAGACTGATACACATACACACCAGACTGATACACATACACACCAGACTAATATACATACACACCAGACTGATATACATACACACCAGACTGATACACATACACACCAGCCTGATACACATACACACCAGACTGATACACATACATACCAGACTGATATACATACACACCAGACTGATATACATACACACCAGACTGATACACATACACACCAGACTGATACATATACACACCAGACTGATACACATACACACCAGACTGATATACATACACACCAGACTGATATACATACACACCAGACTGATATACATACACACCAGACTGATACACATACACACCAGACTGATACATATACACACCAGACTGATGCACATACACACCAGACTGATATACATACACACCAGACTGATACACATACACACCAGACTGATATACACACACACCAGACTGATACACACCCACACAAGACTGATACACATACACACCAGACTGATACACATACACATCAGACTGATACACATACACACCAAACTGATACACATACACACCAGACTGATACACATACACACCAGACTGATACACATACACATCAGACTGATATACATACACACCAAACTGATATACACACACACCAGACTGATACACATACACACCAGACTGATACACACACACACACCAGACTTATACACATACACTTCAGACTGATATACATACACACCAAACTGATACACATACACACCAGACTGATACACAAACACACCAGACTGATACACATACACACCAGACTGATACACATACACACCAGACTGATACAGATACACACCAGACTGATACACTTACACACCAGACTGATACACATACACACCAGACTGATATACATACACACCAGACTGATATACATACACACTAGACTGATACACATACACACCAGATTGATACACATACACACCAGACTGATACACATACATACCAGACTGATATACATACACACCAGACTGATATACATACACACCAGACTGATACACATACACAGCAGACTGATACATATACACACCAGACTGATACACATACACACCAGACTGATATACATACACACCAGACTGATATACATACACACCAGACTGATATACATACACACCAGACTGATACACATACACACCAGACTGATACATATACACACCAGACTGATACACATACACACCAGACTGATATACATACACACCAGACTGATACACATACACACCAGACTGATATACATAAACACCAGACTGATATACATACACCCCAGACTGATACACATACACACCAGACTGATACACATATACACCAGACTGATACACATACACACCAGACTGATATACATACACACCAGACTGATACACATACACACCAGACTGATATACATACACACCAGACTGATATACATACACACCAGACTGATACACATACACACCAGACTGATATACATACACACCAGACTGATACATATACACACCAGACTGATACACATACAACCAGACTGATACACATACACACCAGACTGATACACATACACACCAGACTGATATACATACACAATAGACTGATACACATACACACCAGACTGATACACATACACACCAGACTGATACACATACACACCAGACTGATATACATACACACTAGACTGATATACATACACACCAGACTGATACACATACACTCCAGACTGATATACATACACACCAGACTGATACACATACACACCAGACTGATATACATACACACCAGACTGATACACATACACACCAGACTGATACACATACACACCAGACTGATACACATACACACCAGACTGATATACATACACACCAGACTGATACACATACACACCAGTCTGATACACATACACACCAGACTGATACAAATACACACCAGACTGATACACATACACACCAGACTGATATACATACACATCAGACTGATACACATACACACCAGACTGATACACATACACACCAGACTGATACACATACACACCAGACTGATACAAATACACACCAGACTGATACACATACACACCAGACTGATATACATACACATCAGACTGATACACATACACACCAGACTGATACACATACACATCAGACTGATACACATACACACCAGACTGATATGCATACACACCAGACTGATACAAACACACACCAGACTGATACACATACACACCAGACTGATATGCATACACCCCAGACTGATACAAATACACACCAGACTGATACACATACACACCAGACTGATATACATACACACCAGACTGATATACATACACACCAGACTGATACACATACACACCAGACTGATACACATACACACCAGACTGATACACACACACACCAGACTGATACACATACACATCAGACTGATATACATACACACCAAACTGATACACATACACACCAGACTAATACACATACACACCAGACTGATATACATACACACCAGACTGATTCACATACACACCATACTGATATACATACACACCAGACTGATATACATACACACAAGACTGATACACATACACACCAGACTGATACACATACACACCAGACTGATATACATACACACCAGACTGATTCACATACACATCATACTGATATACATACACACCATACTGATATACATACACACCAGACTGATATACATACACACCAGACGGATACACATACACATCAGACTGATACACATACACACCAGACTGATATACATACACACCAGACTGATACACATACACACCAGACTGATATACACACACACCAGACTGATACACACCCACACAAGACTGATACACATACACACCAGACTGATACACATACACATCAGACTGATACACATACACACAAGACTGATACACATACACACCAGACTGATACACATACACACCAGACTGATACACATACACATCAGACTGATATACATACACACCAAACTGATATACACACACACCAGACTGATACACATACACACCAGACTGATACACACACACACACCAGACTGATACACATACACATCAGACTGATATACATACACACCAAACTGATACACATACACACCAGACTGATACACAAACACACCAGACTGATACACATACACACCAGACTGATACACATACACACCAGACTGATACAGATACACACCAGACTGATACACATACACACCAGACTGATACACATACACACCAGACTAATATACATACACACCAGACTGATATACATACACACCAGACTGATACACATACACACCAGCCTGATACACATACACACCAGACTGATACACATACATACCAGACTGATATACATACACACCAGACTGATATACATACACACCAGACTGATACACATACACACCAGACTGATACATATACACACCAGACTGATACACATACACACCAGACTGATATACATACACACCAGACTGATATACATACACACCAGACTGATATACATACACACCAGACTGATACACATACACACCAGACTGATACATATACACACCAGACTGATATACATAAACACCAGACTGATATACATACACACCAGACTGATACACATACACACCAGACTGATACACATACACACCAGACTGATACACATACACACCAGACTGATATACATACACACCAGACTGATATACATACACACCAGACTGATACACATACACACCAGACTGATACATATACACACCAGACTGATACACATACACACCACACTGATATACATACACACCAGACTGATACATATACACACCAGACTGATACACATACACTCCAGACTGATATACATACACACCAGACTGATACACATACACACCAGACTGATACACATACACACCAGACTGATACATATACACACCAGACTGATACACATACACACCAGATTGATATACATACACACCGGACTGATACACGTACACCCCAGGCTTATATACATACACACCTGACTGATATACATACACACCAGACTGATATACGCATACACACCAGACTGATACACATACACACCAGACTGATACACATACACACCAGACTGATATACATACACACCAGACTGATATACACACACACCAGACTAATATACATACACATCAGACTGATATACATACACACCAGACTGATATACATACACACCAGACTGATACACATACACACCAGACTGATACACATACACACCAGACTGATATACATACACACCAGACTGATACACATATACACCAGACTGATACACATATACACCAGACTGATACACATACACACCAGACTGATATACATACACACCAGACTGATTCACATACACACCATACTGATATACATACACACCAGACTGATACACATACACACCAGACGGATATACATATACACACCAGACTGATACACATACACACCAGACTGATATACATACACACCAGACTGATATACATACACACCAGACTGATATACATACACACCAGACTGATATACACACCCACCGGACTGATACACATACACACCAGGCTGATATACATACACACCAGACTGATAACCATACACACCAGATTGATATACATACACACCAGACTGATATACATACACACCAGGCTGATATACATACACACCAGACTGATAACCATACACACCAGATTGATATACATACACACCAGGCTGATATACATACTCACCAGACTGATACACATATACACACCAGACTGATACACATACACACCAGACTGATACACATACACACCAGACTGATACACATACACACCAGACTGATATACATACACACCAGACTGATATACATACTCACCAGACTGATACACATATACACACCAGACTGATACACATACACACCAGACTGATACACATACACACCAGACTGATACACATACACACCAGACTGATACACATACACACCAGACTGATACACATACTCACCAGACTGATACACATACACACCAGGCTGATATACATACACACCAGACTGATAACCATACACACCAGATTGATATACATACACACCAGACTGACACATATACACACCAGACTGATACACATACACACCAGACTGATATACATACACACCAGACTGATACATATACACACCAGACTGATACACATACACACCAGACTGATATACATACACACCAGACTGATATACATACACACCAGACTGATACACATACACACCAGACTGATACACATATACACCAGACTGATACACATACACACCAGACTGATATGCATACACACCAGACTGATACAAACACACACCAGACTGATACACATACACACCAGACTGATATCCATACACCCCACACTGATACAAATACACACCAGACTGATACACATACACACCAGACTGATACACATACACACCAGACTGATATACACACACACCAGATTGATATACAAACACACCAGACTGATACACATACACACCAGACTGATTCACATACACACCAGACTGACGTACATACACACCAGACTGATATACATACACACCAGACTGATATACATACACACCAGACTGATACACATACACACCAGACTGATACACATACACACCAGACTGATACACATACACACCAGACTGATATACATACACACCAGACTGATACACATACACACCAGACTGATACACATACAGACCAGACTGATATACATACACACCAGACTGATACACATACACACCAGACTGATACACATACACTCCAGACTAATACAAATACACACCAGAATGATACACATACACACCAGACTGATACAAATACACACCAGACTGATACACATACACACCAGACTGATACACATACACACCAGACTGATACACATACACACCAGACTGATATACATACACACCACACTAATATACATACACACCAGACTGATATACATACACACCAGACTGATACACATACACACCAGACTGATACACATACAGACCAGACTGATATACATACAGACCAGACTGATACACATACACACCAGACTGATACACATACACACCAGACTGATACAAATACACACCAGACTGATACACATACACACCAGACTGATACACATACACACCAGACTGATATACATACACACCAGACTGATACACATACACACCAGACTGATACACATACACACCAGACTGATATACATACACACCAGACTGATACACATACACACCAGACTGATTCACATACACACCAGACTGATATACATACACATCAGACTGATACATATACACACCAGACTGATACACATACACACCAGACTGATACACATACACACCAGACTGATTCACATACACACCAGACTGATATACATACACACCAGACTGATACACATACACACCAGACAGATACACATACACACCAGACTGATTCACATACACACCAGACTGATACACATACACACCAGACTGATATACATACACACCAGACTGATATACATACACACCAGACTGATACACATACACACCAGACTGATATACATACACACCAGACTGATACACATACACACCAGACTAATATACATACACACCAGACTGATACACATACACACCAGACTGATATACATACACACCAGACTGATACACATACACACCAGACTGATACACATACACACCAGACTGATACACATGCAGACCAGACTGATATACATACACACCAGACTGATACACATACACACCAGACTGATATACATACACACCAGACTGATACACATACACACCAGACTGATACACATACACACCAGACTGATATGCATACTCACCAGACTGATACACATACACACCAGACTGATACAAATACACACCAGACTGATACACATACACACCAGACTGATATCGATACACACCAGACTGATACACATACACACCAGACTGATATACATACACACCAGAGTGATACACATACACACCAGACTGATACACATACACACCAGTCTGATACAGATACACACCAGACTGATACACATACACACCAGACTGATACACATACACACCAGACTGATACACATACACATCAGACTGATATACATACACACCAAACTGATATACACACACACCAGACTGATACACATACACACCAGACTGATACACACACACACCAGACTGATACACATACACATCAGACTGATATACACACACACCAGACTGATATACATACACACCAGACTGATATACATACACATCAGACTGATACACATACACATCAGACTGATATACATACACATCAGACTGATTCACATACACACCAGACTGATACACATACACACAAGACTGATACACATACACACCAGACTGATATACATACAAACCAGAATGATACATATACACACCAGACTGATACATATACACACCAGACTGATACACATACACACCAGACTGATATACATACACACCAGACTGATACACATACACACCAGACTGATACACATACACACCAGACTGATTCACATACACACCAGACTGATACACACACACACCAGACTGATATACGTACACACCAGACTGATACACATACACACCAGACTGATATACATACACACCAGACTGATACACATACACACCAGACTGATTCACATACACACCAGCCTGATACACATACACACCAGACTGATACATATACACACCAGACTGATACACATACACACCAGACTGATACACATACACACCAGACTGATACATATACACACCAGACTGATACACATACACACCAGACTGATATACATACACACCAGACTGATACACATACGCATCAGACTGATATACATACACACCAGAGTGACACACATACACAGCAGACTGATTCACATACACACCAGCCTGATACACATACACACCAGACTGATATACATACACACCAGACTGATATACATACACACCAGACTGATACACATACACACCAGACTGATACACATACACACCAGACTGATATATATATACATACCAGGCTGATATACATACACACCAGACTGATATACATACACACCAGACTGATACACATACACACCAGACTGATTCACATACACACCAGACTGATACACATACACACAAGACTGATACACATACACACCAGACTGATTCACATACACACCAGACTGATATACATACACACCAGACTGATATACATATACACCAGACTGATATACATACACACTAGACTGATACACATACACACCAGACTGATATACATACACACCAGACTGATATACATACACACCAGACTGATACACATACACACCAGACTGATACACATACACACCAGACTGATATATATATACACACCAGACTGATATACATACACACCAGACTGATATACATACACACCAGACTGATACACATACACACCAGACTGATTCACATACACACCAGACTGATACACATACACACCAGACTGATACACATACACACCAGACTGATTCACATACACACCAGACTGATATACATACACACCAGACTGATACACATACACACCAGACAGATACACATACACACCAGACTGATTCACATACACACCAGACTGATACACATACACACCAGACTGATATACACACACACCATACTGATACACATACACACCAGACTGATATACATACACACCAGACTGATATAAATATACACCAGACTGATACACATACACACCAGACTGACACACATACACACCAGACTGATATACATACACACCAGACTGATACACACCAGACTGATACACATACACACCAGACTGATATACATACACACCAGACTGATATACATACACACCAGACTGATACACATACACACCAGACTGATTCACATACACACCAGACTGATACACATACACACCAGACTGATACACATACACACCAGACTGATATACACACACACCATACTGATACACATACACACCAGACTGATATACATACACACCAGACTGATATAAATACACACCAGACTGATACACATACACACCAGACTGATACACATACACACCAGACTGATATACATACACACCAGACTGATACACATACACACCAGACTGATATATATACACACCAGACTGATACACATACACACCAGACTGATATACATACACACCAGACTGATACACATACACACCAGACTGATACACATACACACCAGACTGATATACATACACACCAGACTGATACACATACACACCAGACTGATTCACATACACACCAGACTGATATACATACACATCAGACTGATACACATACACACCAGACTGATACACATACACACCAGACTGATACACATACACACCAGACTGATATGCATACACACCAGACTGATACAAACACACACCACACTGATACACATACACACCAGACTGATATGCATACACCCCACACTGATACAAATACACACCAGACTGATATACATACACACCAGACTGATACACATACACACCAGACTGATATACACACACACCGGATTGATATACAAACACACCAGACTGATACACATACACACCAGACTGATATACATACACACCAGACTGATACACATACACACCAGACTGATACAGATACACACCAGACTGATACACATACACACCAGACTGATACACATACACACCAGACTGATACACGTACACACCAGACTGATACACATACACACCAGACTGATACATATACACACCAGAATGTACACATACACACCAGACTGATATACATACACACCAGACTGATACACGTACACACCAGACTGATACACATACACACCAGACTGATACATATACACACCAGAATGTACACATACACACCAGACTGATACACATACACACCAGACTGATACACATACACACCAGACTGATACACATACACACCAGACTGATACACGTACACACCAGATTGATACACATACACACCAGACTGATATACATACACACCAGACTGATACACATACACACCAGACTGATATACATACACACCAGACTGATACATATACACACCAGACTGATACACATACACACCAGACTGATACACATACACACCAGACTGATATACATACACACCAGACTGATATACATACACATCAGACTGATATACATACACACCAGACTGATACACATACACACCAGACTGATACACATACACACCAGACTGATACACATACACACCAGACTGATACACATACACACCAGACTGATATAGATACACACCAGACTGATATACATACACACCAGACTGATACACATACACACCAGACTGATATACATACACACCAGACTGATACACATACACACCAGACTGATATACATACACACCAGACTGATATACATACACACCAGACTGATATACATACACACCAGACTGATACACATACTCACCAGACTGATACACATACACACCAGACTGATTCACATACACACCAGACTGATACACATACACACAAGACTGATACACATACACACAAGACTGATACACATACACACCAGACTGATACACATACACACCAGACTGATATACACACACACCATACTGATACACATACACACCAGACTGATATACATACACACCAGACTGATATAAATACACACCAGACTGATACACATACACACCAGACTGATACACATACACACCAGACTGATATACATACACACCAGACTGATACACATACACACCAGACTGATATACATACACACCAGACTGATATACATACACACCAGACTGATATACATACACACCAGACTGATACACATACACACCAGACTGATACACATACACACCAGACAGATTCACATACACACCAGACTGATACACATACACACAAGACTGATACACATACACACAAGACTGATACACATACACACCAGACTGATACACATACACACCAGACGGATATACACACACACCATACTGATACACATACACACCAGACTGATATACATACACACCAGACTGATATAAATACACACCAGACTGATACACATACACACCAGACTGATACACATACACACCAGACTGATATACATACACACCAGACTGATACACATACACACCAGACTGATACACATACACACCAGACTGATATACATACACACCAGACTGATACACATACACACCAGACTGATTCACATACACACCAGACTGATATACATACACATCAGACTGATACACATACACACCAGACTGATACACATACACACCAGACTGATACACATACACACCAGACTGATATGCATACACACCAGACTGATACAAACACACACCAGACTGATACACATACACACCAGACTGATATGCATACACCCCACACTGATACAAATACACACCAGACTGATATACATACACACCAGACTGATACACATACACACCAGACTGATATACACACACACCGGATTGATATACAAACACACCAGACTGATACACATACACACCAGACTGATTCACATACACACCAGACTGACGTACATACACACCAGACTGATATACATACACACCAGACTGATACACATACACACCAGACTGATACACATACACACCAGACTGATACATATACACACCAGACTGATACACATACACACCAGACTAATATACATACACACCAGACTGATACACATACACACCAGACTGATATACATATACACCAGACTGATATACATACACACCAGACTGATACACATACACACCAGACTGATACACATACACACCTGACTGATACACATACACACCAGACTGATACACATACACACCAGACTAATATACATACACACCAGACTGATACACATACACACCAGACTGATATACATACACAACAGACTGATACACATACACACCAGACTGATACACATACACACCAGACTGATACACATACAGACCAGACTGATATACATACACACCAGACTGATACACATACACACCAGACTGATATACATACACACCAGACTGATACACATACACACCAGACTGATACACATACACACCAGACTGATATGCATACTCACCAGACTGATACACATACACACCAGACTGATACAAATACACACCAGACTGATACACATACACACCAGACTGATATCGATACACACCAGACTGATACACATACACACCAGACTGATATACATACACACCAGAGTGATACACATACACACCAGACTGATACACATACACACCAGTCTGATACAGATACACACCAGACTGATACACATACACACCAGACTGATACACATACACACCAGACTGATACACATACACATCAGACTGATATACATACACACCAAACTGATATACACACACACCAGACTGATACACATACACACCAGACTGATACACACACACACCAGACTGATACACATACACATCAGACTGATATACACACACACCAGACTGATATACATACACACCAGACTGATATACATACACACCAGACTGATACACATACACATCAGACTGATATACATACACATCAGACTGATTCACATACACACCAGACTGATACACATACACACAAGACTGATACACATACACACCAGACTGATATACATACACACCAGAATGATACATATACACACCAGACTGATACATATACACACCAGACTGATACAATTACACACCAGACTGATATACATACACACCAGACTGATACACATACACACCAGACTGATACACATACACACCAGACTGATTCACATACACACCAGACTGATACACACACACACCAGACTGATATACGTACACACCAGACTGATACACATACACACCAGACTGATATACATACACACCAGACTGATACACATACACACCAGACTGATTCACATACACACCAGCCTGATACACATACACACCAGACTGATACATATACACACCAGACTGATACACATACACACCAGACTGATACACATACACACCAGACTGATACATATACACACCAGACTGATACACATACACACCAGACTGATATACATACACACCAGACTGATACACATACGCATCAGACTGATATACATACACACCAGAGTGACACACATACACACCAGACTGATTCACATACACACCAGCCTGATACACATACACACCAGACTGATATACATACACACCAGACTGATATACATACACACCAGACTGATACACATACACACCAGACTGATACACATACACACCAGACTGATATATATATACACACCAGGCTGATATACATACACACCAGACTGATATACATACACACCAGACTGATACACATACACACCAGACTGATTCACATACACACCAGACTGATACACATACACACAAGACTGATACACATACACACCAGACTGATTCACATACACACCAGACTGATATACATACACACCAGACTGATATACATATACACCAGACTGATATACATACACACTAGACTGATACACATACACACCAGACTGATATACATACACACCAGACTGATATACATACACACCAGACTGATACACATACACACCAGACTGATACACATACACACCAGACTGATATATATATACACACCAGACTGATATACATACACACCAGACTGATATACATACACACCAGACTGATACACATACACACCAGACTGATTCACATACACACCAGACTGATACACATACACACCAGACTGATACACATACACACCAGACTGATTCACATACACACCAGACTGATATACATACACACCAGACTGATACACATACACACCAGACAGATACACATACACACCAGACTGATTCACATACACACCAGACTGATACACATACACACCAGACTGATATACACACACACCATACTGATACACATACACACCAGACTGATATACATACACACCAGACTGATATAAATACACACCAGACTGATACACATACACACCAGACTGACACACATACACACCAGACTGATATACATACACACCAGACTGATACACATACACACCAGACTGATACACATACACACCAGACTGATATACATACACACCAGACTGATATACATACACACCAGACTGATACACATACACACCAGACTGATTCACATACACACCAGACTGATACACATACACACCAGACTGATATACATACACATCAGACTGATACACATACACACCAGACTGATACACATACACACCAGACTGATACACATACACACCAGACTGATATGCATACACACCAGACTGATACAAACACACACCACACTGATACACATACACACCAGACTGATATGCATACACCCCACACTGATACAAATACACACCAGACTGATATACATACACACCAGACTGATACACATACACACCAGACTGATATACACACACACCGGATTGATATACAAACACACCAGACTGATACACATACACACCAGACTGATTCACATACACACCAGACTGACGTACATACACACCAAACTGATATACACACACACCAGACTGATACACATACACACCAGACTGATACACATACACATCAGACTGATATACATACACACCAAACTGATATACACACACACCAGACTGATACACATACACACCAGACTGATACACACACACACCAGACTGATACACATACACATCAGACTGATATACACACACACCAGACTGATATACATACACACCAGACTGATATACATACACACCAGACTGATACACATACACATCAGACTGATATACATACACATCAGACTGATTCACATACACACCAGACTGATACACATACACACAAGACTGATACACATACACACCAGACTGATATACATACACACCAGACTGATATACATACACACCAGACTGATACACATACACACCAGACTGATTCACATACACACCAGACTGATACACATACACACCAGACTGATACACATACACACCAGACTGATTCACATACACACCAGACTGATATACATACACACCAGACTGATACACATACACACCAGACAGATACACATACACACCAGACTGATTCACATACACACCAGACTGATACACATACACACCAGACTGATATACACACACACCATACTGATACACATACACACCAGACTGATATACATACACACCAGACTGATATAAATACACACCAGACTGATACACATACACACCAGACTGACACACATACACACCAGACTGATATACATACACACCAGACTGATACACATACACACCAGACTGATACACATACACACCAGACTGATATACATACACACCAGACTGATATACATACACACCAGACTGATACACATACACACCAGACTGATTCACATACACACCAGACTGATACACATACACACCAGACTGATATACATACACATCAGACTGATACACATACACACCAGACTGATACACATACACACCAGACTGATACACATACACACCAGACTGATATGCATACACACCAGACTGATACAAACACACACCACACTGATACACATACACACCAGACTGATATGCATACACCCCACACTGATACAAATACACACCAGACTGATATACATACACACCAGACTGATACACATACACACCAGACTGATATACACACACACCGGATTGATATACAAACACACCAGACTGATACACATACACACCAGACTGATTCACATACACACCAGACTGACGTACATACACACCAAACTGATATACACACACACCAGACTGATACACATACACACCAGACTGATACACATACACATCAGACTGATATACATACACACCAAACTGATATACACACACACCAGACTGATACACATACACACCAGACTGATACACACACACACCAGACTGATACACATACACATCAGACTGATATACACACACACCAGACTGATATACATACACACCAGACTGATATACATACACACCAGACTGATACACATACACATCAGACTGATATACATACACATCAGACTGATTCACATACACACCAGACTGATACACATACACACAAGACTGATACACATACACACCAGACTGATATACATACACACCAGAATGATACATATACACACCAGACTGATACATATACACACCAGACTGATACACATACACACCAGACTGATATACATACACACCAGACTGATACACATACACACCAGACTGATACACATACACACCAGACTGATTCACATACACACCAGACTGATACACACACACACCAGACTGATATACGTACACACCAGACTGATACACATACACACCAGACTGATATACATACACACCAGACTGATACACATACACACCAGACTGATTCACATACACACCAGCCTGATACACATACACACCAGACTGATACATATACACACCAGACTGATACACATACACACCAGACTGATACACATACACACCAGACTGATACATATACACACCAGACTGATACACATACACACCAGACTGATATACATACACACCAGACTGATACACATACGCATCAGACTGATATACATACACACCAGAGTGACACACATACACACCAGACTGATTCACATACACACCAGCCTGATACACATACACACCAGACTGATATACATACACACCAGACTGATATACATACACACCAGACTGATACACATACACACCAGACTGATACACATACACACCAGACTGATATATATATACACACCAGGCTGATATACATACACACCAGACTGATATACATACACACCAGACTGATACACATACACACCAGACTGATACACATACACACCAGACTGATACACATACACACAAGACTGATACACATACACACCAGACTGATTCACATACACACCAGACTGATATACATACACACCAGACTGATATACATATACACCAGACTGATATACATACACACTAGACTGATACACATACACACCAGACTGATATACATACACACCAGACTGATATACATACACACCAGACTGATACACATGCACACCAGACTGATACACATACACACCAGACTGATATATATATACACACCAGACTGATATACATACACACCAGACTGATATACATACACACCAGACTGATACACATACACACCAGACTGATTCACATACACACCAGACTGATACACATACACACCAGACTGATACACATACACACCAGACTGATTCACATACACACCAGACTGATATACATACACACCAGACTGATACACATACACACCAGACAGATACACATACACACCAGACTGATTCACATACACACCAGACTGATACACATACACACCAGACTGATATACACACACACCATACTGATACACATACACACCAGACTGATATACATACACACCAGACTGATATAAATACACACCAGACTGATACACATACACACCAGACTGACACACATACACACCAGACTGATATACATACACACCAGACTGATACACATACACACCAGACTGATACACATACACACCAGACTGATATACATACACACCAGACTGATATACATACACACCAGACTGATACACATACACACCAGACTGATTCACATACACACCAGACTGATACACATACACACCAGACTGATACACATACACACCAGACTGATATACACACACACCATACTGATACACATACACACCAGACTGATATACATACACACCAGACTGATATAAATACACACCAGACTGATACACATACACACCAGACTGATACACATACACACCAGACTGATATACATACACACCAGACTGATACACATACACACCAGACTGATATATATACACACCAGACTGATACACATACACACCAGACTGATATACATACACACCAGACTGATATACATACACACCAGACTGATACACATACACACCAGACTGATTCACATACACACCAGACTGATATACATACACATCAGACTGATACACATACACACCAGACTGATACACATACACACCAGACTGATACACATACACACCAGACTGATATGCATACACACCAGACTGATACAAACACACACCACACTGATACACATACACACCAGACTGATATGCATACACCCCACACTGATACAAATACACACCAGACTGATATACATACACACCAGACTGATACACATACACACCAGACTGATATACACACACACCGGATTGATATACAAACACACCAGACTGATACACATACACACCAGACTGATTCACATACACACCAGACTGACGTACATACACACCAGACTGATATACATACACACCAGACTGATACACATACACACCAGACTGATACACATACACACCAGACTGATACATATACACACCAGACTGATACACATACACACCAGACTAATATACATACACACCAGACTGATACACATACACACCAGACTGATATACATACACACCAGACTGATATACATACACACCAGACTGATACACATACACACCAGACTGATACACATACACACCTGACTGATACACATACACACCAGACTGATACACATACACACCAGACTAATATACATACACACCAGACTGATACACATACACACCAGACTGATATACATACACACCAGACTGATACACATACACACCAGACTGATACACATACACACCAGACTGATACACATACAGACCAGACTGATATACATACACACCAGACTGATACACATACACACCAGACTGATATACATACACACCAGAGTGATACACATACACACCAGACTGATACACATACACAGCAGTCTGATACAGATACACACCAGACTGATACACATACACACCAGACTGATATACATACACACCAGACTGATACACTTACGCATCAGACTGATATACATACACACCAGAGTGATACACATACACACCAGACTGATTCACATACACACCAGCCTGATACACATACACACCAGACTGATATACATACACACCAGACTGATATACATACACACCAGACTGATACACATACACACCAGACTGATACACATACACACCAGACTGATATATATATACACACCAGGCTGATATACATACACACCAGACTGATACACATACACACCAGACTGATACACATACACACCTGACTGATACACATACACACCAGACTGATACACATACACACCAGACTAATATACATACACACCAGACTGATACACATACACACCAGACTGATTCACATACACACCAGACTGATACACATACACACAAGACTGATACACATACACACCAGACTGATATACACACACACCATACTGATACACATACACACCAGACTGATATACATACACACCAGACTGATATAAATACACACCAGACTGATACACATACACACCAGACTGACACACATACACACCAGACTGATATACATACACACCAGACTGATACACATACACACCAGACTGATACACATACACACCAGACTGATATACATACACACCAGACTGATATACATACACACCAGACTGATACACATACACACCAGACTGATTCACATCCACACCAGACTGATACACATACACACCAGACTGATACACATACACACCAGACTGATATACACACACACCATACTGATACACATACACACCAGACTGATATACATACACACCAGACTGATATAAATACACACCAGACTGATACACATACACACCAGACTGATACACATACACACCAGACTGATATACATACACACCAGACTGATACACATACACACCAGACTGATATATATACACACCAGACTGATACACATACACACCAGACTGATATACATACACACCAGACTGATACACATACACACCAGACTGATACACATACACACCAGACTGATATACATACACACCAGACTGATACACATACACACCAGACTGATTCACATACACACCAGACTGATATACATACACATCAGACTGATACACATACACACCAGACTGATACACATACACACCAGACTGATACACATACACACCAGACTGATATGCATACACACCAGACTGATACAAACACACACCACACTGATACACATACACACCAGACTGATACACATACACACCAGACTGATATACATACACACCAGACTGATACACATACGCATCAGACTGATATACATACACACCAGAGTGACACACATACACACCAGACTGATTCACATACACACCAGCCTGATACACATACACACCAGACTGATATACATACACACCAGACTGATATACATACACACCAGACTGATACACATACACACCAGACTGATACACATACACACCAGACTGATATATATATACACACCAGGCTGATATACATACACACCAGACTGATATACATACACACCAGACTGATACACATACACACCAGACTGATTCACATACACACCAGACTGATACACATACACACAAGACTGATACACATACACACCAGACTGATTCACATACACACCAGACTGATATACATACACACCAGACTGATATACATATACACCAGACTGATATACATACACACTAGACTGATACACATACACACCAGACTGATATACATACACACCAGACTGATATACATACACACCAGACTGATACACATACACACCAGACTGATACACATACACACCAGACTGATATATATATACACACCAGACTGATATACATACACACCAGACTGATATACATACACACCAGACTGATACACATACACACCAGACTGATTCACATACACACCAGACTGATACACATACACACCAGACTGATACACATACACACCAGACTGATTCACATACACACCAGACTGATATACATACACACCAGACTGATAAACATACACACCAGACAGATACACATACACACCAGACTGATTCACATACACACCAGACTGATACACATACACACCAGACTGATATACACACACACCATACTGATACACATACACACCAGACTGATATACATACACACCAGACTGATATAAATACACACCAGACTGATACACATACACACCAGACTGACACACATACACACCAGACTGATATACATACACACCAGACTGATACACATACACACCAGACTGATACACATACACACCAGACTGATATACATACACACCAGACTGATATACATACACACCAGACTGATACACATACACACCAGACTGATTCACATACACACCAGACTGATACACATACACACCAGACTGATACACATACACACCAGACTGATATACACACACACCATACTGATACACATACACACCAGACTGATATACATACACACCAGACTGATATAAATACACACCAGACTGATACACATACACACCAGACTGATACACATACACACCAGACTGATATACATACACACCAGACTGATACACATACACACCAGACTGATATATATACACACCAGACTGATACACATACACACCAGACTGATATACATACACACCAGACTGATACACATACACACCAGACTGATACACATACACACCAGACTGATATACATACACACCAGACTGATACACATACACACCAGACTGATTCACATACACACCAGACTGATATACATACACATCAGACTGATACACATACACACCAGACTGATACACATACACACCAGACTGATACACATACACACCAGACTGATATGCATACACACCAGACTGATACAAACACACACCACACTGATACACATACACACCAGACTGATATGCATACACCCCACACTGATACAAATACACACCAGACTGATATACATACACACCAGACTGATACACATACACACCAGACTGATATACACACACACCGGATTGATATACAAACACACCAGACTGATACACATACACACCAGACTGATTCACATACACACCAGACTGACGTACATACACACCAGACTGATATACATACACACCAGACTGATACACATACACACCAGACTGATACACATACACACCAGACTGATACATATACACACCAGACTGATACACATACACACCAGACTAATATACATACACACCAGACTGATACACATACACACCAGACTGATATACATACACACCAGACTGATATACATACACACCAGACTGATACACATACACACCAGACTGATACACATACACACCTGACTGATACACATACACACCAGACTGATACACATACACACCAGACTAATATACATACACACCAGACTGATACACATACACACCAGACTGATATACATACACACCAGACTGATACACATACACACCAGACTGATACACATACACACCAGACTGATACACATACAGACCAGACTGATATACATACACACCAGACTGATACACATACACACCAGACTGATATACATACACACCAGAGTGATACACATACACACCAGACTGATACACATACACAGCAGTCTGATACAGATACACACCAGACTGATACACATACACACCAGACTGATATACATACACACCAGACTGATACACATACGCATCAGACTGATATACATACACACCAGAGTGATACACATACACACCAGACTGATTCACATACACACCAGCCTGATACACATACACACCAGACTGATATACATACACACCAGACTGATATACATACACACCAGACTGATACACATACACACCAGACTGATACACATACACACCAGACTGATATATATATACACACCAGGCTGATATACATACACACCAGACTGATACACATACACTCCAGACTGATACACATACACGCCTGACTGATACACATACACACCAGACTGATACACATACACACCAGACTAATATACATACACACCAGACTGATACACATACACACCAGACTGATTTACATACACACCAGACTGATACACATACACACAAGACTGATACACATACACACCAGACTGATATACACACACACCATACTGATACACATACACACCAGACTGATATACATACACACCAGACTGATATAAATACACACCAGACTGATACACATACACACCAGACTGACACACATACACACCAGACTGATATACATACACACCAGACTGATACACATACACACCAGACTGATACACATACACACCAGACTGATATACATACACACCAGACTGATATACATACACACCAGACTGATACACATACACACCAGACTGATTCACATACACACCAGACTGATACACATACACACCAGACTGATACACATACACACCAGACTGATATACACACACACCATACTGATACACATACACACCAGACTGATATACATACACACCAGACTGATATAAATACACACCAGACTGATACACATACACACCAGACTGATACACATACACACCAGACTGATATACATACACACCAGACTGATACACATACACACCAGACTGATATATATACACACCAGACTGATACACATACACACCAGACTGATATACATACACACCAGACTGATACACATACACACCAGACTGATACACATACACACCAGACTGATATACATACACACCAGACTGATACACATACACACCAGACTGATTCACATACACACCAGACTGATATACATACACATCAGACTGATACACATACACACCAGACTGATACACATACACACCAGACTGATACACATACACACCAGACTGATATGCATACACACCAGACTGATACAAACACACACCACACTGATACACATACACACCAGACTGATATGCATACACCCCACACTGATACAAATACACACCAGACTGATATACATACACACCAGACTGATACACATACACACCAGACTGATATACACACACACCGGATTGATATACAAACACACCAGACTGATACACATACACACCAGACTGATTCACATACACACCAGACTGACGTACATACACACCAGACTGATATACATACACACCAGACTGATACACATACACACCAGACTGATACACATACACACCAGACTGATACATATACACACCAGACTGATACACATACACACCAGACTAATATACATACACACCAGACTGATACACATACACACCAGACTGATATACATACACACCAGACTGATATACATACACACCAGACTGATACACATACACACCAGACTGATACACATACACACATGACTGATACACATACACACCAGACTGATACACATACACACCAGACTAATATACATACACACCAGACTGATACACATACACACCAGACTGATATACATACACACCAGACTGATACACATACACACCAGACTGATACACATACACACCAGACTGATACACATACAGACCAGACTGATATACATACACACCAGACTGATACACATACACACCAGACTGATATACATACACACCAGAGTGATACACATACACACCAGACTGATACACATACACAGCAGTCTGATACAGATACACACCAGACTGATACACATGCACACCAGACTGATATACATACACACCAGACTGATACACATACGCATCAGACTGATATACACACACACCAGAGTGATACACATACACACCAGACTGATTCACATACACACCAGCCTGATACACATACACACCAGACTGATATACATACACACCAGACTGATATACATACACACCAGACTGATACACATACACACCAGACTGATACACATACACACCAGACTGATATATATATACACACCAGGCTGATATACATACACACCAGACTGATACACATACACACCAGACTGATACACATACACACCTGACTGATACACATACACACCAGACTGATACACATACACACCAGACTAATATACATACACACCAGACTGATACACATACACACCAGACTGATTCACATACACACCAGACTGATACACATACACACAAGACTGATACACATACACACCAGACTGATATACACACACACCATACTGATACACATACACACCAGACTGATATACATACACACCAGACTGATATAAATACACACCAGACTGATACACATACACACCAGACTGACACACATACACACCAGACTGATATACATACACACCAGACTGATACACATACACACCAGACTGATACACATACACACCAGACTGATATACATACACACCAGACTGATATACATACACACCAGACTGATACACATACACACCAGACTGATTCACATACACACCAGACTGATACACATACACACCAGACTGATACACATACACACCAGACTGATATACACACACACCATACTGATACACATACACACCAGACTGATATACATACACACCAGACTGATATAAATACACACCAGACTGATACACATACACACCAGACTGATACACATACACACCAGACTGATATACATACACACCAGACTGATACACATACACACCAGACTGATATATATACACACCAGACTGATACACATACACACCAGACTGATATACATACACACCAGACTGATACACATACACACCAGACTGATACACATACACACCAGACTGATATACATACACACCAGACTGATACACATACACACCAGACTGATTCACATACACACCAGACTGATATACATACACATCAGACTGATACACATACACACCAGACTGATACACATACACACCAGACTGATACACATACACACCAGACTGATATGCATACACACCAGACTGATACAAACACACACCACACTGATACACATACACACCAGACTGATATGCATACACCCCACACTGATACAAATACACACCAGACTGATATACATACACACCAGACTGATACACATACACACCAGACTGATATACACACACACCGGATTGATATACAAACACCCCAGACTGATACACATACACACCAGACTGATTCACATACACACCAGACTGACGTACATACACACCAGACTGATATACATACACACCAGACTGATACACATACACACCAGACTGATACACATACACACCAGACTGATACATATACACACCAGACTGATACACATACACACCAGACTAATATACATACACACCAGACTGATACACATACACACCAGACTGATATACATACACACCAGACTGATATACATACACACCAGACTGATACACATACACACCAGACTGATACACATACACACCTGACTGATACACATACACACCAGACTGATACACATACACACCAGACTAATATACATACACACCAGACTGATACACATACACACCAGACTGATATACATACACACCAGACTGATACACATACACACCTGACTGATACACATACACACCAGACTGATACACATACAGACCAGACTGATATACATACACACCAGACTGATACACATACACACCTGACTGATACACATACACACCAGACTGATACACATACACACCAGACTAATATACATACACACCAGACTGATACACATACACACCAGACTGATTCACATACACACCAGACTGATACACATACACACAAGACTGATACACATACACACCAGACTGATTCACATACACACCAGACTGATATACATACACACCAGACTGATATACATATACACCAGACTGATATACATACACACTAGACTGATACACATACACACCAGACTGATATACATACACACCAGACTGATATACATACACACCAGACTGATACACATACACACCAGACTGATACACATACACACCAGACTGATATATATATACACACCAGACTGATATACATACACACCAGACTGATATACATACACACCAGACTGATACACATACACACCAGACTGATTCACATACACACCAGACTGATACACATACACACCAGACTGATACACATACACACCAGACTGATTCACATACACACCAGACTGATATACATACACACCAGACTGATACACATACACACCAGACAGATACACATACACACCAGACTGATTCACATACACACCAGACTGATACACATACACACCAGACTGATATACATACACACCAGACTGATATACATACACACCAGACTGATACACATACACACCAGACTGATTCACATACACACCAGACTGATACACATACACACCAGACTGATACACATACACACCAGACTGATATACACACACACCATACTGATACACATACACACCAGACTGATATACATACACACCAGACTGATATAAATACACACCAGACTGATACACATACACACCAGACTGACACACATACACACCAGACTGATATACATACACACCAGACTGATACACATACACACCAGACTGATACACATACACACCAGACTGATATACATACACACCAGACTGATATACATACACACCAGACTGATACACATACACACCAGACTGATTCACATACACACCAGACTGATACACATACACACCAGACTGATACACATACACACCAGACTGATATACACACACACCATACTGATACACATACACACCAGACTGATATACATACACACCAGACTGATATAAATACACACCAGACTGATACACATACACACCAGACTGATACACATACACACCAGACTGATATACATACACACCAGACTGATACACATACACACCAGACTGATACACATACACACCAGACTGATATATATACACACCAGACTGATACACGTACACACCAGACTGATACACATACACACCAGACTGATACACTTACACACCAGACTGATACACATACACACCAGACTGATACATATACACACCAGAATGTACACATACACACCAGACTGATATACATACACACCAGACTGATACACGTACACACCAGACTGATACACATACACACCAGACTGATACATATACACACCAGAATGTACACATACACACCAGACTGATACACATACACACCAGACTGATACACATACACACCAGACTGATACACATACACACCAGACTGATACACGTACACACCAGATTGATACACATACACACCAGACTGATATACATACACACCAGACTGATACACATACACACCAGACTAATATACATACACACCAGACTGATACACATACACTCCAGACTGATACACATACACACCAGACTGATATACATACACACCAGACTGATATACATACACATCAGACTGATATACATACACACCAGACTGATACACATACACACCAGACTGATACACATACACACCAGACTGATACACATACACACCAGACTGATACACATACACACCAGACTGATATAGATACACACCAGACTGATATACATACACACCAGACTGATACACATACACACCAGACTGATATACATACACACCAGACTGATACACATACACACCAGACTGATATACATACACACCAGACTGATATACATACACACCAGACTGATATACATATACACCAGACTGATACACATACACACCAGACTTATACACATACACACCAGACTGATTCACATACACACCAGACTGATACACATACACACAAGACTGATACACATACACACAAGACTGATACACATACACACCAGACTGATACACATACACACCAGACTGATATACACAGACACCATACTGATACACATACACACCAGACTGATATACATACACACCAGACTGATATAAATACACACCAGACTGATACACATACACACCAGACTGATACACATACACACCAGACTGATATACATACACACCAGACTGATACACATACACACCAGACTGATACACATACACACCAGACTGATATACATACACACCAGACTGATACACATACACACCAGACTGATTCACATACACACCAGACTGATATACATACACATCAGACTGATACACATACACACCAGACTGATACACATACACACCAGACTGATACACATACACACCAGACTGATATGCATACACACCAGACTGATACAAACACACACCAGACTGATACACATACACACCAGACTGATATGCATACACCCCACACTGATACAAATACACACCAGACTGATATACATACACACCAGACTGATACACATACACACCAGACTGATATACACACACACCGGATTGATATACAAACACACCAGACTGATACACATACACACCAGACTGATTCACATACACACCAGACTGACGTACATACACACCAGACTGATATACATACACACCAGACTGATACACATACACACCAGACTGATACACATACACACCAGACTGATACATATACACACCAGACTGATACACATACACACCAGACTAATATACATACACACCAGACTGATACACATACACACCAGACTGATATACATACACACCAGACTGATATACATACACACCAGACTGATACACATACACACCAGACTGATACACATACACACCTGACTGATACACATACACACCAGACTGATACACATACACACCAGACTAATATACATACACACCAGACTGATACACATACACACCAGACTGATATACATACACACCAGACTGATACACATACACACCAGACTGATACACATACACACCAGACTGATACACATACAGACCAGACTGATATACATACACACCAGACTGATACACATACACACCAGACTGATATACATACACACCAGACTGATACACATACACACCAGACTGATATACATACACACCAGACTGATATGCATACTCACCAGACTGATACACATACACACCAGACTGATACAAATACACACCAGACTGATACACATACACACCAGACTGATATCGATACACACCAGACTGATACACATACACACCAGACTGATATACATACACACCAGAGTGATACACATACACACCAGACTGATACACATACACACCAGTCTGATACAGATACACACCAGACTGATACACATACACACCAGACTGATACACATACACACCAGACTGATACACATACACATCAGACTGATATACATACACACCAAACTGATATACACACACACCAGACTGATACACATACACACCAGACTGATACACACACACACCAGACTGATACACATACACATCAGACTGATATACACACACACCAGACTGATATACATACACACCAGATTGATATACATACACACCAGACTGATACACATACACATCAGACTGATATACATACACATCAGACTGATTCACATACACACCAGACTGATACACATACACACAAGACTGATACACATACACACCAGACTGATATACATACACACCAGAATGATACATATACACACCAGACTGATACATATACACACCAGACTGATACACATACACACCAGACTGATATACATACACACCAGACTGATACACATACACACCAGACTGATACACATACACACCAGACTGATATATATATACACACCAGACTGATATACATACACACCAGACTGATACACATACACACCAGACTGATACACATACACACCAGACTGATTCACATACACACCAGACTATTACACACACACACCAGACTGATATACGTACACACCAGACTGATACACATACACACCAGACTGATATACATACACACCAGACTGATACACATACACACCAGACTGATTCACATACACACCAGCCTGATACACATACACACCAGACTGATACATATACACACCAGACTGATACACATACACACCAGACTGATACACATACACACCAGACTGATACATATACACACCAGACTGATACACATACACACCAGACTGATATAAATACACACCAGACTGATACACATACGCACCAGACTGATTTACATACACACCAGACTGATACACATACACACCAGACTAATACACATACACACCAGCCTGATACACATACACACCAGACTGATATACATACACAGCAGACTGATATACATACACACCAGACTGATACACATACACACCAGACTGATACACATACACACCAGACTGATATATATATACACACCAGGCTGATATACATACACACCAGACTGATATACATACACACCAGACTGATACACATACACACCAGACTGATTCACATACACACCAGACTGATACACATACACACAAGACTGATACACATACACACCAGACTGATTCACATACACACCAGACTGATATACATACACACCAGACTGATATACATATACACCAGACTGATATACATACACACTAGACTGATACACATACACACCAGACTGATATACATACACACCAGACTGATATACATACACACCAGACTGATACACATACACACCAGACTGATACACATACACACCAGACTGATATATATATACACACCAGACTGATATACATACACACCAGACTGATATACATACACACCAGACTGATACACATACACACCAGACTGATTCACATACAGACCAGACTGATTCACATACACACCAGACTGATATACATACACACCAGACTGATACACATACACACCAGACTGATACACATACACACCAGACTGATTCACATACACACCAGACTGATATACATACACACCAGACTGATACACATACACACCAGACAGATACACATACACACCAGACTGCTTCACATACACACCAGACTGATACACATACACACCAGACTGATATACATACACACCAGACTGATATACATACACACCAGACTGATACACATACACACCAGACTGATTCACATACACACCAGACTGATTCACATACACACCAGACTGATATACATACACACCAGACTGATACACATACACACCAGACTGATACACATACACACCAGACTGATTCACATACACACCAGACTGATATACATACACACCAGACTGATACACATACACACCAGACAGATACACATACACACCAGACTGCTTCACATACACACCAGACTGATACACATACACACCAGACTGATACACATACACACCAGACTGATACACATACACACCAGACTGATATACACACACACCATACTGATACACATACACACCAGACTGATATACATACACACCAGACTGATATAAATACACACCAGACTGATACACATACACACCAGACTGATACACATACACACCAGACTGATATACATACACACCAGACTGATACACATACACACCAGACTGATACACATACACACCAGACTGATATACATACACACCAGACTGATACACATACACACCAGACTGATTCACATACACACCAGACTGATATACATACACATCAGACTGATACACATACACACCAGACTGATACACATACACACCAGACTGATACACATACACACCAGACTGATATGCATACACACCAGACTGATACAAATACACACCAGACTGATACAAATACACACCAGACTGATATGCATACACCCCACACTGATACAAATACACACCAGACTGATATACATACACACCAGACTGATACACATACACACCAGACTGATATACACACACACCGGATTGATATACAAACACACCAGACTGATACACATACACACCAGACTGATTCACATACACACCAGACTGACGTACATACACACCAGACTGATATACATACACACCAGACTGATACACATACACACCAGACTGATACACATACACACCAGACTGATACACATACACACCAGACTGATACATATACACACCAGACTGATACACATACACACCAGACTAATATACATACACACCAGACTGATACACATACACACCAGACTGATATACATACACACCAGACTGATATACATACACACCAGACTGATACACATACACACCAGACTGATACACATACACACCTGACTGATACACATACACACCAGACTGATACACATACACACCAGACTAATATACATACACACCAGACTGATACACATACACACCAGACTGATATACATACACACCAGACTGATACACATACACACCAGACTGATACACATACACACCAGACTGATACACATACAGACCAGACTGATATACATACACACCAGACTGATACACATACACACCAGACTGATATACATACACACCGGACTGATACACATACACACCAGACTGATATACATACACACCAGACTGATATGCATACTCACCAGACTGATACACATACACACCAGACTGATACAAATACACACCAGACTGATATCGATACACACCAGACTGATACACATACACACCAGACTGATATACATACACACCAGAGTGATACACATACACACCAGACTGATACACATACACACCAGTCTGATACAGATACACACCAGACTGATACACATACACACCAGACTGATACACATACACACCAGACTGATACACATACACATCAGACTGATATACATACACACCAAACTTATATACACACACACCAGACTGATACACATACACACCAGACTGATACACACACACACCAGACTGATACACATACACATCAGACTGATATACACACACACCAGACTGATATACATACACACCAGACTGATATACATACACACCAGACTGATACACATACACATCAGACTGATATACATACACATCAGACTGATTCACATACACACCAGACTGATACACATACACACAAGACTGATACACATACACACCAGACTGATATACATACACACCAGAATGATACATATACACACCAGACTGATACATATACACACCAGACTGATAAACATACACACCAGACTGATACACATACACACCAGACTGATATATATATACACACCAGACTGATATACATACACACCAGACTGATACACATACACACCAGACTGATACACATACACACCAGACTGATATATATATACACACCAGACTGATATACATACACACCAGACTGATACACATACACACCAGACTGATACACATACACACCAGACTGATTCACATACACACCAGACTGATACACACACACACCAGACTGATATACATACACACCAGACTGATACACATACACACCAGACTGATACACATACACACCAGACTGATATATATACACACGAGACTGATATACATACACACCAGACTGATACACATACACACCAGACTGATATATATACACACCAGACTGATACACGTACACACCAGACTGATACACATACACACCAGACTGATATACATACACACCAGACTGATACACATACACACCAGACTGATTCACATACACACCAGCCTGATACACATACACACCAGACTGATACATATACACACCAGACTGATACACATACACACCAGACTGATACACATACACACCAGACTGATACATATACACACCACACTGATATACATACACACCAGACTGATACACATACGCACCAGACTGATATACATACACACCAGAGTGATACACATACACACCAGACTGATTCACATACACACCACCCTGATACACATACACACCAGAATGATATACATACACACCAGACTGATATACATACACACCAGACTGATACACATACACACCAGACTGATACACATACACACCAGACTGATATATATATACACACCAGGCTGATACACATACACACCAGACTGATATACATACACACCAGACTGATACACATACACACCAGACTGATTCACATACACACCAGACTGATACACATACACACAAGACTGATACACATACACACCAGACTGATTCACATACACACCAGACTGATATAAAATACACACCAGACTGATATACATATACACCAGACTGATATACATACACACTAGACTGATACACATACACACCAGACTGATATACATACACACCAGACTGATATACATACACACCAGACTGATACACATACACACCAGACTGATACACATACACACCAGACTGATATATATATACACACCAGACTGATATACATACACACCAGACTGATATACATACACACCAGACTGATACACATACACACCAGACTGATTCACATACACACCAGACTGATACACATACACACCAGACTGATACACATACACACCAGACTGATTCACATACACACCAGACTGATATACATACACACCAGACTGATACACATACACACCAGACAGATACACATACACACCAGACTGATTCACATACACACCAGACTGATACACATACACACCAGACTGATATACATACACACCAGACTGATATACATACACACCAGACTGATACACATACACACCAGACTGATACACATACACACCAGACTGATATACATACACACCAGACTGATACACATACACACCAGACTGATACAGATACACACCAGACTGATACACATACACACCAGACTGATACACATACACACCAGACAGATAGACGTACACACCAGACTGATACACATACACACCAGACTGATACATATACACACCAGAATGTACACATACACACCAGACTGATATACATACACACCAGACTGATACACGTACACACCAGACTGATACACATACACACCAGACTGATACATATACACACCAGAATGTACACATACACACCAGACTGATACACATACACACCAGACTGATACACATACACACCAGACTGATACACATACACACCAGACTGATACACATACACACCAGACTGATACACATACACACCAGACTGATTCACATACACACCAGACTGATATACATACACACCAGACTGATACACATACACACCAGACAGATACACATACACACCAGACTGCTTCACATACACACCAGACTGATACACATACACACCAGACTGATATACATACACACCAGACTGATATACATACACACCAGACTGATACACATACACACCAGACTGATTCACATACACACCAGACTGATTCACATACACACCAGACTGATATACATACACACCAGACTGATACACATACACACCAGACTGATACACATACACACCAGACTGATTCACATACACACCAGACTGATATACATACACACCAGACTGATACACATACACACCAGACAGATACACATACACACCAGACTGCTTCACATACACACCAGACTGATACACATACACACCAGACTGATATACATACACACCAGACTGATATACATACACACCAGACTGATACACATACACACCAGACTGATTCACATACACACCAGACTGATTCACATACACACCAGACTGATATACATACACACCAGACTGATACACATACACACCAGACTGATACACATACACACCAGACTGATTCACATACACACCAGACTGATATACATACACACCAGACTGATACACATACACACCAGACAGATACACATACACACCAGACTGCTTCACATACACACCAGACTGATACACATACACACCAGACTGATACACATACACACCAGACTGATACACATACACACCAGACTGATATACACACACACCATACTGATACACATACACACCAGACTGATATACATACACACCAGACTGATATAAATACACACCAGACTGATACACATACACACCAGACTGATACACATACACACCAGACTGATATACATACACACCAGACTGATACACATACACACCAGACTGATACACATACACACCAGACTGATATACATACACACCAGACTGATACACATACACACCAGACTGATTCACATACACACCAGACTGATATACATACACATCAGACTGATACACATACACACCAGACTGATACACATACACACCAGACTGATACACATACACACCAGACTGATATGCATACACACCAGACTGATACAAATACACACCAGACTGATACAAATACACACCAGACTGATATGCATACACCCCACACTGATACAAATACACACCAGACTGATATACATACACACCAGACTGATACACATACACACCAGACTGATATACACACACACCGGATTGATATACAAACACACCAGACTGATACACATACACACCAGACTGATTCACATACACACCAGACTGACGTACATACACACCAGACTGATATACATACACACCAGACTGATACACATACACACCAGACTGATACACATACACACCAGACTGATACACATACACACCAGACTGATACATATACACACCAGACTGATACACATACACACCAGACTAATATACATACACACCAGACTGATACACATACACACCAGACTGATATACATACACACCAGACTGATATACATACACACCAGACTGATACACATACACACCAGACTGATACACATACACACCTGACTGATACACATACACACCAGACTGATACACATACACACCAGACTAATATACATACACACCAGACTGATACACATACACACCAGACTGATATACATACACACCAGACTGATACACATACACACCAGACTGATACACATACACACCAGACTGATACACATACAGACCAGACTGATATACATACACACCAGACTGATACACATACACACCAGACTGATATACATACACACCGGACTGATACACATACACACCAGACTGATATACATACACACCAGACTGATATGCATACTCACCAGACTGATACACATACACACCAGACTGATACAAATACACACCAGACTGATACACATACACACCAGACTGATATCGATACACACCAGACTGATACACATACACACCAGACTGATATACATACACACCAGAGTGATACACATACACACCAGACTGATACACATACACACCAGTCTGATACAGATACACACCAGACTGATACACATACACACCAGACTGATACACATACACACCAGACTGATACACATACACATCAGACTGATATACATACACACCAAACTTATATACACACACACCAGACTGATACACATACACACCAGACTGATACACACACACACCAGACTGATACACATACACATCAGACTGATATACACACACACCAGACTGATATACATACACACCAGACTGATATACATACACACCAGACTGATACACATACACATCAGACTGATATACATACACATCAGACTGATTCACATACACACCAGACTGATACACATACACACAAGACTGATACACATACACACCAGACTGATATACATACACACCAGAATGATACATATACACACCAGACTGATACATATACACACCAGACTGATAAACATACACACCAGACTGATACACATACACACCAGACTGATATATATATACACACCAGACTGATATACATACACACCAGACTGATACACATACACACCAGACTGATACACATACACACCAGACTGATATATATATACACACCAGACTGATATACATACACACCAGACTGATACACATACACACCAGACTGATACACATACACACCAGACTGATTCACATACACACCAGACTGATACACACACACACCAGACTGATATACATACACACCAGACTGATACACATACACACCAGACTGATACACATACACACCAGACTGATATATATACACACGAGACTGATATACATACACACCAGACTGATACACATACACACCAGACTGATATATATACACACCAGACTGATACACGTACACACCAGACTGATACACATACACACCAGACTGATATACATACACACCAGACTGATACACATACACACCAGACTGATTCACATACACACCAGCCTGATACACATACACACCAGACTGATACATATACACACCAGACTGATACACATACACACCAGACTGATACACATACACACCAGACTGATACATATACACACCACACTGATATACATACACACCAGACTGATACACATACGCACCAGACTGATATACATACACACCAGAGTGATACACATACACACCAGACTGATTCACATACACACCAGCCTGATACACATACACACCAGAATGATATACATACACACCAGACTGATATACATACACACCAGACTGATACACATACACACCAGACTGATACACATACACACCAGACTGATATATATATACACACCAGGCTGATACACATACACACCAGACTGATATACATACACACCAGACTGATACACATACACACCAGACTGATTCACATACACACCAGACTGATACACATACACACAAGACTGATACACATACACACCAGACTGATTCACATACACACCAGACTGATATAAAATACACACCAGACTGATATACATATACACCAGACTGATATACATACACACTAGACTGATACACATACACACCAGACTGATATACATACACACCAGACTGATATACATACACACCAGACTGATACACATACACACCAGACTGATACACATACACACCAGACTGATATATATATACACACCAGACTGATATACATACACACCAGACTGATATACATACACACCAGACTGATACACATACACACCAGACTGATTCACATACACACCAGACTGATACACATACACACCAGACTGATACACATACACACCAGACTGATTCACATACACACCAGACTGATATACATACACACCAGACTGATACACATACACACCAGACAGATACACATACACACCAGACTGATTCACATACACACCAGACTGATACACATACACACCAGACTGATATACATACACACCAGACTGATATACATACACACCAGACTGATACACATACACACCAGACTGATACACATACACACCAGACTGATATACATACACACCAGACTGATACACATACACACCAGACTGATACAGATACACACCAGACTGATACACATACACACCAGACTGATACACATACACACCAGACTGATAGACGTACACACCAGACTGATACACATACACACCAGACTGATACATATACACACCAGAATGTACACATACACACCAGACTGATATACATACACACCAGACTGATACACGTACACACCAGACTGATACACATACACACCAGACTGATACATATACACACCAGAATGTACACATACACACCAGACTGATACACATACACACCAGACTGATACACATACACACCAGACTGATACACATACTCACCAGACTGATACACGTACACACCAGACTGATACACATACACACCAGACTGATATACATACACACCAGACTGATACACATACGCACCAGACTGATATACATACACACCAGACTGATACATATACACACCAGACTGATACACATACACACCAGACTGATACACATACACACCAGACTGATATACATACACACCAGACTGATATACATACACATCAGACTGATATACATACACACCAGACTGATATACATACACACCAGACTGATACACATACACACCAGACTGATACACATACACACCAGACTGATACACATACACACCAGACTGATACACATACACACCAGACTGATATATATACACACCAGACTGATATACATACACACCAGACTGATACACATACACACCAGACTGATATACATACACACCAGACTGATACACATACACACCAGACTGATATACATACACACCAGACTGATATACATACACACCAGACTGATATACATACACACCAGACTGATACACATACACACCAGACTGATACACATACACACCAGACTGATTCACATACACACCAGACTGATACACATACACACAAGACTGATGCACATACACACAAGACTGATACACATACACACCAGACTGATACACATACACACCAGACTGATATACACACACACCATACTGATAAACATACACACCAGACTGATATACATACACACCAGACTGATATAAATACACACCAGACTGATACACATACACACCAGACTGATACACATACACACCAGACTGATACACATACACACCAGACTGATACACATACACACCAGACTGATAGACATACACACCAGACTGATATACATACACACCAGACTGATACACATACACTCCAGACTGATATACACACACACCAGACTGATATACATACACACCAGACTGATATACATACACACCAGACTGATACAGATACACACCAGACTGATACACATAGACACCAGACTGATACACATACACACCAGACTGATACACATACACACCAGACTGATACACATACACACCAGACTGATATACATACACACCAGACTGATACACATACACACCAGACTGATACACATACACACCAGACTGATACACATACACACCAGACTGATACACATACACACCAGACTGATATACATACACACCAGACTGATACACATACACACCAGACTGATACACATACACACCAGACTGATATACATACACGCTCACATAGAAGCCAACAGCAACAATAGCAATAGTATCAGCAACAATATTAACATCAATGAAAATAACTTCTACTACAGGTAAAATTCCGTTATAACGAATACAATTATAAACAAATTTACAAAAAACCGAAATTTTTTGAATCCTCACACGCTCGATGTGCTAGGTCGATCTCGTTATAAAGAATTTTTCGTTATAACGAATTTGTTTTACGCTGCGAATTTAGTTATAACGGAATTTCACTATCGCAATTTCAACATAATAGTAGCAACAGTAACGACAATAAGAACGACGATATAAACTTTATAACAGCAAAAACAATAAAACATCAACAAAAACTGCCTTGAAAAATAACGACGTACTTCGTTATTTTAATTATCAAATATGTGGTGCTTCATTATAACATGGATTGGCAGTATCAGTAGAGGTTCGGACGCCATGCTTTCTAGCATAGAGTTACGTCCCTTTACGGACTGGGTTCAAATCCCTCCAAGGTTAACTTTGCCTTTCATCCTTACGGGGTCGATAAAATAAAGTACCAGTAATGTACTGGGTAATTGCTGGCCTTGTGTCAAAAGTAGAAACAATTATAACATATACAGTGTACACCCGTCTTTTGCGGTTCGGCATTCGCGACCCCGGTTTAATTTTCCTTAGAACCTAACTAATAGTTGTTCGCGTAAACCACCGCATATTCGCGAAATCGTAAATATCCTCTGCGATTTTTTCATGGCTTTTTTCGTTGCAATATATATTTTTTCTCGCTTTATAACGCCAAATTATTTATTATCAATATACCGCATTTGCCAGCGTATAATTTACGTTATGTTTTGACGTTTATAGGCACTTTTATGGACCACGTCCATTATTCGCGGTTTTTCACTCTTCGCAGGTGCTCTAGGGACAACTGAATATCAATATCATAATTTATGTTATTTCTGTGAACGAAACCTCATTATTGCATCAATTTAATAGCCGAAATCAGTCCATTTTCTGTGGAATTTTCGATTGAAATTGGAACATCTTTATAAGGAACCATCTCGTTGCTGTATCATTACACACAAACACGCCCGTCACCAGGCTTTGATCTTCAGTGGGGTTCGAGGATGGCTTCAGAATTTTGTTCTTCATAAGCACTATTTGCTAATTATGTGGGTACACCATTGAAAAGTAGGATGGCTGTGCCATCCTCTACTCTTCCACCTCCCCCTCGCGGCGGTCCTGCACACAAATGAAAACACTCAGTCAGTCACATTTGATTTGTTCATAATTTATTAAAGTACAGTGATTAAAAAACAAGAACAATTCAGTATTCTTGTTACCCCATCATGTTACGTAAATATAAAACAGCAGTCGCCAACCATTTGGACCTCACGGACAACTAAATTCATAATTTTAAATCCTGCGGACCACTAATATGAATTAATGGTCAATGGTCGAAACAATGCTGAAGCATACGTATGTGATATTGTCGATAGATGATACATATGTAGTGACCTACATTCCGCGGGCTCACATACATTCTCTGTGCGTGATTTGGCTCAGTTCAGCCAATCAGCGCCAGTAGAAGAGGATGTATCCCTACGCGCCCCGAGGAAGAAATTCCCCGCGAAGATTTGAAGAATCTCTCTCTTGTACCAGAAACTTCGAGCCAGCAACACGCATAATGTAACAGCGAGATATTGCACCCCTAGCCTCGCCGGCTTAACGGCGCAATGGCACATTCCCTTTTGTAATCTCTTTTTATCTGTAACTTCAACCATATAAATAAACAGACATTTCATCTCTAATTGCTGCTGTTGAAATCGTTATTATGTTACTCGTGTCACAATAACATCTATAATCCATGCGGCTGGAATTGGCGACCTGACGAAAGGAATATTGTAAATAGATGGTAAATAGATCGAGGGACCTTCCGTCACGTCTATGTCAACAAGATAATCCAACGAGGATACTATCACTTACCACACTGGCAACTAACGACCACTGATTCTACCACCCTGCTAAAGTGGCGACTACTCTATAACCAATACTGCTAAAGTGGTGACCGACGTAAGAATTTAACGCAGCCCTTCTTATTCATTCAGTTGAACTTTTATTGCCACGTTGCCAACCTTTTTCGCAGCTTGCGAAAATAAAATATATTCCTTTCAAAATTTTTTGAAAAATTGGCAGTATTTCAAAAACCTTTTCGCCACGAAAAAATTTCAAGATGGCTACCGAAATGTCCGGGCTACACTTGACAACAACAACGACAGCAGCAGCAGCGACAGCGTTGTTTAACCACTGACCAATACAGGGAACAGTGAGTGGCAGCTTCATAACCTTACCGACGCCAACCACCACACATCGGAAATTTCAAAACGGCTTGTAACTTTACCGACGCAACCACCATACCTTCTGTCTCGTTACCACAGGGACGTGAGAAATTGAGACAGTAGTTTTCTCACCATTATGGCGTCAGACGTGGCTGCCATATTTGGTGACCGCTACTCTACAGAAGATTCTTTGACTTTGCTTTAACAATAAGCAACACAACCTTATGCCACACAAGATGGCCACGAAATCTCACAAAAACACCATACATCTAACCCTTAACGGCATTAGCAAACTTCTTTTTCAGTTTTCAGATAGAACTAGTGTCTGTACACTGGTGATGTGTGAACTATTTGACTTTGAAAGACTTTGAACTTATTGAGCAATTTCTCTGCTCCCCTAGATTGACTTTGAATTATCAGTTTGTTACATTCACATATTTCTTTGTAGAATGCATTTACTTGTTTTGTGCTCTTTTGCTATTTGTTTGCTCATGGTTTTTGTTCATTCACATTATTTGCTGTTTTACATGCCTGCATATGCACACATTTTTTTTTTATCACACACCAACATGTTCTTGGTATATGTTCTTCAAGCGTAATATTCTGCGAGTCCCTTTTCACCTGGTTGAGATGCTGTCACATGCTAGCAGCTCACAGAGCTTGATCCACTGGATTCAAACAGGCACCGCAACACGAGAATACTAATTGCAGCTGAACTCAAACAGCTTCGCATCTCGTTGCACACTGATCGTCCATGACGGCCATCCGTCTTGTTTTTGCCCGACTCGCTGGGAAAGCAACAAATTGAACTGGACTTGTCAGCATTTCAGCCACTTCTGTGGATTCGCCCGAATTATGGAATTTACACTGCAGCCCACCTACAGATTAAACTTGCCTTTTTTTCTTTACAAAGCAACCAGCCATTTTTTCATGGCTCCACAGCACATTCGACAATACATCTGGGGGCCATCATTTTCTCGCCAGCACTGGTAAACTACCATAATAGCTTCGTTCACAGCTACTGGTACAACGCTTACCATTAACATTTAATGCAAGAACAGCAACTTCGCCCATGTCAGACATTATCTGTTTTCTGGTAGGCCCTTGAGGGTCTCGTTTAAACTACAAAACAGCTAGTCATTTGACAGCGGCTCAACACGGCCTGTCGCGCCTAATTTTTTTTTGTTCTTGCATGAATCTTTCTGCTCAATTATTTTTTCACTGATGTGCTCTTTCAGCATTTGTTCTTGCTGATTCAATAATATGTGGGTCCTTGGTTTCTTCGTTATCGATTTTCGGCTGAAAATCTGGTCGGAGGTGATGTAGTGACCTACATTTCGCGGGCTCACATACATTCTCTGTGCGTGATTTGGCTCAGTTCAGCCAATCAGCGCCAGTAGAAGAGGATGTATCCCTACGCGCCCCGAGGAAGAAATTCCCCGCGAAGATTTGAAGAATCTCTCTCTTGTACCAGAAACTTCGAGCCAGCAACACGCATAATGTAACAGCGAGATATTGCACCCCTAGCCTCGCCGGCTTAACGGCGCAATGGCACATTCCCTTTTGTAATCTCTTTTTATCTGTAACTTCAACCATATAAATAAACAGACATTTCATCTCTAATTGCTGCTGTTGAAATCGTTATTATGTTACTCGTGTCACAATAACATCTATAATCCATGCGGCTGGAATTGGCGACCTGACGAAAGGAATATTGTAAATAGATGGTAAATAGATCGAGGGACCTTCCGTCACGTCTATGTCAACAAGATAATCCAACGAGGATACTATCACTTACCACACTGGCAACTAACGACCACTGATTCTACCACCCTGCTAAAGTGGCGACTACTCTATAACCAATACTGCTAAACACATGTGTAAAATTCTTTCATGGATGTTAGTTCTTTACTTGAGGAGAAACATTTTTGTTGAGGTTATAAAATATATTTTAACCGAATATTATTTTTGTTTTATTGGTTTGGCAGTATCGGTAGAGCGTTAGACACCATGCTTTGCAGCATAGAATTATGGCCCTTTACATTCTGAGTTCAAATCCCGCCAGGTTAACTTTGCCTTTCATCCTTACGGGATCGATAAAATAAAGCACCAGTAATGCACTGGGGTAATTGCTGGCCTTGTGCCAAAAGTAGAAACATTATAAATAAAACATAAAAATTGCAAATAATGTCCACATTTTTCTGCTGAACCCAACATTTTCTCTCGGACCACCGGTTGGTGACCGATGATATCAAGCTAAAGATTTTAAAAAGAGTCGACCGAGGAGAAATAAAATTGCGAAACGTTAAAACCATAATGAATCAATATGACAAACAATAATGTTATTATGCAAAATTCCAGTAAGTGAAACACTTCTACACTACGGACACACAGTAAAATCATTGAAAATATGAAAACATTAAGTGTTTAAGAGACACTCACCTCTCTCTCAATCCATTATCCAAAATACGTTAAATATACGGCTTACTTGGACCCCGTACTGCCGAGCTCTTCTGCAAGATCGGAACGTCGGCGGCCCGTCTGAGGAAGGATCCCGCTTGGTGGGATGCCTGTTGCAGCATGTGTCGCTGGCCATTTTCCGTAGGAATGCTTTTGCGGTCTCGGGTGTAGCCCCATTACCGCCGCGCTCTAGGCCCAGAGCCCCCCTTCCCTCCTCACTCTTCGGTGACACTAGAGCCCTTGCCTTTCCCTTCCTTTTCCATTTTTTTATATTTTCTTATTTTTCCATTCTATTCTTTCTTCTCAATCTATTTTTTCTTTTTATATTAAATTGTTTTTAATAGTTATAACAAGAAACTGAGGACGTCAATCCAACGTTTGTTGTTTCTGGTGAGGAGTTTTGAAAGTTCAAGTGACGATCTAATTTTCTTAGTATTGGGATATGGGTTTATGTACAGACAGAGACGGTGGACCTAGTTTATTTCAAACAATAATTAAAAGAAGGTATCTGCATTTTTAAAAAAAGTGTGTTTTATTAACTGAGGGTGAAGTAAAAGGTGGAACATATTAATTTCGTTATCGAGGCAGTTGGTGTATATATATTTGTGTGTGTGTGTGTGTATTCGTGAGTTTTATATCGAATAATAATAATTGTTTCTAATTATTATCGAATAAAAATTGTTACTACTTTTGGCACAAGGCCAGCAATTATCCCAGTGTATTATTGGTACTTTATTTTATCGACCCAGTAAGGATGAAAGGCAAAGTTAACCTTGTTGGGAATTGAACTCTGACCGTCAAGGGACGTAACTATGCTAGAAAGCATGGCGTCCGACCCTCTACCGATACTGCCAATAATAATAATTGTTTCTACTTTTGGCACAAGGCCAGCAATTACTCAGTGCATTACTGGTACTTTATTTTATCGACCCCGTAAGGATGAAAGGCAAAGTCAACCTCGACGGGATTTGAACGCAGACCGTAAAGGGACGTAACTATGCTGGAAAGCATGGCGTCCGACCCTCTACCGATACTGCCAATTCACAATAATGATATTCGATTCATTTGCGAGCAAACAACCTCATTACGTTATGTTTTTAGATGACCACTTCATCATTTTGTTCTAGCAGTGGCACAGAGAGAAACAATTGACAACATTGTTTGTAGGTTATTGCCTTTTATCAATATTGTCTCTCTGTTACTAATAGAAGAAAGGGATGGCCATCTGAAAAGATAGCGTAATGAGGCCGTTTGCTTCCAAATTAGAATAATAATTATGATATTTGCTTCCAAACAAATCAAATATTATAATTATTATTCTAATGTTACTATTATTATTCTAACGGTTGTGGATTGGCAGTATCGGTAGAGGGTCGGACGCCATGCTTTGCTGTCTGAGTTCAAATCCCACCGAGGTCAACTTTGCCTTTTATCCTTGCAGGGGTTGAACAAATAAAGTACCAATAATGCACTGAGATAATTGCTGGCCTTGTGCCAAAAGTAAAAACAATTATTATTATTCTAACTTTGTTTTTAATTTTCAGCAAGGCCTGCCGTAAAATCGCTCGGTATGTAAATAAGGCTAATCAGCCGATGTAACCTTTAGAGAAAATCAAATTCTAATTTTGTGTGTGTGTGTGTGTGTGTGTGTGTGTGTGTGTGTGTGTGCGCGTTCAATTACCATTACAGAGCGGAGCCTTTGACCTCTTTACTATAAATTTAATACTTTGCTTATCTGTTTTAAAAAGGTGAGAGCTCAGATTTAAATGTACTGCATTACATCACACACATTCATATCAATATAATGTAACAGGTTCAATCTGCCATCTTTATAAATTAATTTAACAAATCACTTCTGTTATTCACTGTAACGTTCCTACACATGATGTATGAATCTAATTTGAACTCTTGTAACGGAATCGGCTGTGGTCAGACCTGAAGAGCAAATGGGCTCTGCCAGGTTTAAAGTGCCCAAGTATATCACGACACCACCTCTACGACTCCATTCGGAGTTACAGGTCCATGCATATATACAGTTATCCTGAAACCCAATTAAAATTTTATTCTATATTATACATTTTACACACTCACCATTCAATTTTATTTTCGTATTATATATATAGTGAAAGAGTGAAGAATAACATGGTGGTCGGCTGTACAAAAAGGGTTTTACAACCTCTAACTGGATTACCTAAAACGATAACTTGTCATCCCATATATATATATATATATATATGCATTCTTGCAAAAACATACACAACTGAATTCATTCGCCTGATATAGAGGTTGCCTCCCTTGCCGATCCCCACGTGGGGTCAGCAATAGTCAGTCCTTGTATTAACATTGAACTAAAACCTGTTGAGAAAGTGGCTTCCTTGTTCAATCATCTTACCAGAAGCCTGACATTATTTATGTAAGCGGACGGTACTTGATTTAGGAGCCGCAGAAACCCATATACTGGATTTTACCAACCTTCCAGGGGTCCGGGTAAATTTTCAATACCCGATTTACTTGATCGTTTTTTTTTTTTTGGCTATGCGAATGATTGTTTAACCATCGTCTCAGTGTGTTTGGCCTTTAACGTTTGTTATAGCTCTGGTTCATCTGAATCATTGAGCACTTGCCGCACATCTCGGAGGTTGTTTTTCGTTATTTCGTGGGCCGAAATACGAATCTCGATAATTTATGTTTGTTTATATATATATATATATTCATTTATGTTGTATGATTTACCAATGGGTAGATCTGGTCTTTCTGGTTAGTAAATCATGATGTAAAAAGGAAAGCACGCAACGTTATGCAAATCATCTATCGTAGATGTGATATGCTATGGCTGGTGCAGGAAACAACAGAAGGCCAGACTCAAAATATTATTTTAGTGTTGAAAAACCACAATACGTACTTCTATAGCCTGGCTACATCATCATATCATGACGTAAGACTTTGACGATGTCATCAGGTTGCAGATTGCAAAATTAGGTAAACGTAAACCTTACCTGAATGCTTGAAACAGTGTGAACTCTGATAACGGCACACAATGGCCTGCTGGTGGTATCAAAGAATAGAGGATAGAGAATTGACTTGATTCGGAGATAGCCCGCCTATTTGGTGTTATTGTTACGGCGAACCATTTCTGAATGACACGCACTCATCAATGTTAAGCATAGTGGGTTGGTGTATGTTATAAATGTTAATATGTATACTCTTCAGTGTAATTATTATAATATAACTAAACTATACTGAACAATATAAGGTAAATAAATTACGGGCAGTGGATAATTATTCTATTTAATTATTTATATTCAAATACCTAGACTGGAGAGTACACATACTACTCCTTATAACAAATATCTTTAGTCTACTCCTTAATTTATTTTTCTTTATATTTTTATATATGTTATCTTATCGTATTCCTTATATTATATTCCATATACGAGGTATACTCAAGAAGTTTTGAGACTTTTTTTTATTTTCAGGCATTTTTAATTAACCTATGTCACTGTCACTTTAATACATTCTTGATATGTCTGAGAGAAGAAGAACAGAACGCCAAAGTTCGTCGACAAAATTCGCAGATTTCTGTACGAGAACCGCTGTGCATCTCTTCTGACGATTCCTAAACAATTTGAAATAGCTGAATGCACTGAGCACAGAGTCATTCATGTTGAACTGATCATGCGCACAGTTTGTGCTAAGTTTGTTCCCAGGGTGCTCAAACGCAGGAATAAGTTGGTGACAGCAAGGAGATGGTCGAGTGTATCGCTTCGAATCCAAGTGTCCTCGAGTCTCTGGTAACCTGTGACGAGAGCTGGATCCCCCCAAAATGTATACACTCTTCAACAGCATTCTAATAAATATTGCCTGTACATGTAATCAGAGTAGTATACATTTTTTGCAACACCCTGTATATATATAAAGAAAATTTCGCTCTTCATGGCTGAATACAATAAATGCAATCTGAGTTTTTCGAATATTAATAATAACATTCGATTGGTTTGCAATTATGCAAACAAGCCTCAATTTTATAGCCATGTCAGTAGAATGAACACTTCATTCTTGCTCTTGTGTTGGCATTCGAACAGAACTGCAGACACTAATGTTTCTGGGTATCACCCTTCATCAGTACAGCTCACTGTTCACCTGCCAAACTGTCAGAGCTAGTGAAAATATATGCTATTTTCAAAAATACACAGTGACTGATCGGCTTGATTTGCATATTAGCAGACTGGCTGATCAGTCAGATCTGCATCTGATCAGCCAGATTTGCATATCAGCAGACTGGCCAGTCAGTTTCCTGTATACGAGCAATAAATGGCCGGCTTTGCCAAATTCAAATAAAAAAGAAAATTTCACTCTTCGTGGCTGAATACAATAAATGTAATCTGAGTTTTTCGAATATTAATATAGCATTCGATTCGTTTGCATTTATGCGAACTAGCCTCACTGGCCGACCAGTCACTTTGTATTTTTGAAAATAGCATATATTTTCACTAGCTCTGACAGTTTGGCAGGTGAACAGTGAGCTGTACTGATGAAGGGTGATACCCAGAAACATTAGTGTCTGGAGTTCTGTTCGAATGCCAGCACAAGAGGAAGAATGAAGTGTTCATTCTACTGACATGGCTATAAAATTGAGGCTTGTTTGCATAATTGCAAAGGAATCGAATGTTATTACTAATATTCGAAACACTCAGATTACATTTATATATATATATATATATATATCAGGCTCAGAAACTCCCGTGTCTTGCGACGCATGAGGCAATCACAGTGTTCCATCGCGTTCGGTCAGCAGCCAGTTGCACAGCCTCCCGCCATTGTCTGTTTGCCGCTCGCAGTTCCCTCTCAACTGTCCACGGTGCCCTCATTGTTAATGGAGCTTCCTAGGTAGGTGAAGTTGTCCACTGTCTCCACCTCCCCCTGTTCAATGAAGACACTGGTTGGTGGTGGATGTGTCTCAGATAACATGCTTTTGGTCTTCTTGGCACTAATATTGAGACCTAAGCTTCCTGCTTCGACATTGATATTGTTCACAATGATTTGCAGGTCAGCTGTGCTCTCTGCAAGTGCAACAATATCGTCCGCAAAGTCCAGGTCAGACAACCCTTGCTCTCCCACCCAAGATATACCCTGGTCTTTAGACGCTCTTCTTAGTACCCTGTCAATGGCTATGGCAAAGAGAATTGGAGAGAGCGAGCAACCCTGATGCACGCCAGTAACCACCTCAAACCAGTCACTGTAACCATCCTCTGTCCATATGCAGCACTTGCAGTTTGCGTAAATCTGTTTGATTGCCGAAATGACTTTCTGCGGCCGACCATACTCATGCATGACGCTCCAGAGCGACGGTCGATGAATGCTATCGAATGCTTTGGAGAAATCGATGAAGCTGATGGCGAGGGGCCTCTGGAATTCGTTGTACCACTCAATGATGCGGCGTAACGTAAAGATATATATATATGTATCGAGAGCTTATCATGATGTTTAGCGGGAATTTTAAATATTTCCTTTTGGGTTAACTTTTTGAATAACCGCCTGGGACCGGGGTTATTTCCCTTGCCGGAATTAGCACGTGATAATTATAGATTCGATTAGCAGCTTATTGCAGCAACATATAATTTATCACTTCCATCCCAGGAAGAACGATAAACCTGTTGAAAAATTGAATCCAACGTTCGGTCATCAATTGCCAGGAGCTTGCCTTACATGTAAGTCGGATATTTGATTTTGGATTCAGAGAAACACTTTAAACGTCTATTCGTCTAATTTGTCTTAAACGTCTATTCGTCTAATTTGTCCAGGTGTACTTTTTCTCAACCTGATTAGTGCTATCGTTGCACTGGTATACATATTGTGTGTTAGTTTAGCCTACCACAATGTTCGATTTGTCAAGCTTTTTAAACGTATGTTATTATTCTAAGGACCTATCTTATCGAGTGCTTTGCTAACTCATCATTTCATATAAGTAGGCCGAATTCACTTGCAAACCGCCAGAGATTCGATTTTACTGATTTCCAATTATATATATATATATATATATATATATATATGGCTTTTGCTACAATATTTTCTATTTTCTATACCTTTCATTTATATATATATATATATATATATATATATATATATATATATATATATAGAAATTGGAATAAATGCTCTGAAATAGCGATATATATGTGAATATAGACATAGAATATTCGAAAATATTCTGTATGTTTACAATAAACATTTTGAAGACCTAATCGCTATAGAATAGAATACGTCACGTATTACAATTAGATTCTCGATAAAAGCAAGGGAAGTAAGTCTACGCGTTTCATTCTTGTTAGAATTCATCAGGACTACATATCCAGTGCTTTTATCGAGAATGACACAGCTAGAGACTTATAGAATACTTAGCTGTGTACAGGAACTGGTTTGAAAGAGCGGTTGCCGGTCCGGCAGAAATTAGAAATTGGAATAAATGCTCTGAAATAGCGATATATATGTGAATATAGACATAGAATATTCGAAAATATTCTGTATGTTTACAATAAACATTTTGAAGACCTAATCGCTATAGAATAGAATACGTCACGTATTACAATTAGATTCTCGATAAAAGCAAGGGAAGTAAGTCTACGCGTTTCATTCTTGTTAGAATTCATCAGGACTACATATCCAGTGCTTTTATCGAGAATGACACAGCTAGAGACTTATAGAATACTTAGCTGTGTACAGGAACTGGTTTGAAAGAGCGGTTGCCGGTCCGGCAGAAATTAGAAATTGGAATAAATGCTCTGAAATAGCGATATATATGTGAATATAGACATAGAATATTCGAAAATATTCTGTATGTTTACAATAAACATTTTGAAGACCTAATCGCTATAGAATAGAATACGTCACGTATTACAATTAGATTCTCGATAAAAGCAAGGGAAGTAAGTCTACGCGTTTCATTCTTGTTAGAATTCATCAGGACTACATATCCAGTGCTTTTATCGAGAATGACACAGCTAGAGACTTATAGAATACTTAGCTGTGTACAGGAACTGGTTTGAAAGAGCGGTTGCCGGTCCGGCAGAAATTAGAAATTGGAATAAATGCTCTGAAATAGCGATATATATGTGAATATAGACATAGAATATTCGAAAATATTCTGTATGTTTACAATAAACATTTTGAAGACCTAATCGCTATAGAATAGAATACGTCACGTATTACAATTAGATTCTCGATAAAAGCAAGGGAAGTAAGTCTACGCGTTTCATTCTTGTTAGAATTCATCAGGACTACATATCCAGTGCTTTTATCGAGAATGACACAGCTAGAGACTTATAGAATACTTAGCTGTGTACAGGAACTGGTTTGAAAGAGCGGTTGCCGGTCCGGCAGAAATTAGAAATTGGAATAAATGCTCTGAAATAGCGATATATATGTGAATATAGACATAGAATATTCGAAAATATTCTGTATGTTTACAATAAACATTTTGAAGACCTAATCGCTATAGAATAGAATACGTCACGTATTACAATTAGATTCTCGATAAAAGCAAGGGAAGTAAGTCTACGCGTTTCATTCTTGTTAGAATTCATCAGGACTACATATCCAGTGCTTTTATCGAGAATGACACAGCTAGAGACTTATAGAATACTTAGCTGTGTACAGGAACTGGTTTGAAAGAGCGGTTGCCGGTCCGGCAGAAATTAGAAATTGGAATAAATGCTCTGAAATAGCGATATATATGTGAATATAGACATAGAATATTCGAAAATATTCTGTATGTTTACAATAAACATTTTGAAGACCTAATCGCTATAGAATAGAATACGTCACGTATTACAATTAGATTCTCGATAAAAGCAAGGGAAGTAAGTCTACGCGTTTCATTCTTGTTAGAATTCATCAGGACTACATATCCAGTGCTTTTATCGAGAATGACACAGCTAGAGACTTATAGAATACTTAGCTGTGTACAGGAACTGGTTTGAAAGAGCGGTTGCCGGTCCGGCAGAAATTAGAAATTGGAATAAATGCTCTGAAATAGCGATATATATGTGAATATAGACATAGAATATTCGAAAATATTCTGTATGTTTACAATAAACATTTTGAAGACCTAATCGCTATAGAATAGAATACGTCACGTATTACAATTAGATTCTCGATAAAAGCAAGGGAAGTAAGTCTACGCGTTTCATTCTTGTTAGAATTCATCAGGACTACATATCCAGTGCTTTTATCGAGAATGACACAGCTAGAGACTTATAGAATACTTAGCTGTGTACAGGAACTGGTTTGAAAGAGCGGTTGCCGGTCCGGCAGAAATTAGAAATTGGAATAAATGCTCTGAATATGTAGTCCTGATGAATTCTAACAAGAATGAAACGCGTAGACTTACTTCCCTTGCTTTTATCGAGAATCTAATTGTAATACGTGACGTATTCTATTCTATAGCGATTAGGTCTTCAAAATGTTTATTGTAAACATACAGAATATTTTCGAATATTCTATGTCTATATTCACATATATATCGCTATTTCAGAGCATTTATTCCAATTTCTAATTTCTGCCGGACCGGCAACCGCTCTTTCAAACCAGTTCCTGTACACAGCTAAGTATTCTATAAGTCTCTAGCTGTGTCATTCTCGATAAAAGCACTGGATATGTAGTCCTGATGAATTCTAACAAGAATGAAACGCGTAGACTTACTTCCCTTGCTTTTATCGAGAATCTAATTGTAATACGTGACGTATTCTATTCTATAGCGATTAGGTCTTCAAAATGTTTATTGTAAACATACAGAATATTTTCGAATATTCTATGTCTATATTCACATATATATCGCTATTTCAGAGCATTTATTCCAATTTCTAATTTCTGCCGGACCGGCAACCGCTCTTTCAAACCAGTTCC
>OZ024741.1:229440845-229443345 GCA_964016885.1 Eledone cirrhosa
TTCTGTGTCAATCCACTCTGACTCTGAGGTAATAATAATTGTTTTCACTTTTGGCACAAGGCCATCAATTACCCCAGTGCATTACTGGTGCTTTATTTTACCCACCCGAAAGGATGAAAGACAAAACTAAGCTCGGCGGAATTTGAACTCAGACTATAAAGTGTCGTAACTCTATGCTGCAAAACGTTTTACCGACGTTTTACCGATTCTACCAATCCACCGCCCTTGATGGTAACAATAATAATAACAACCGTAATAGCAACCACACACCCCTCTCATTCATATTAGTGTATCAATGCCGTTTCTTTTCTTTTATTAACCTTTTTTTTTTCTTTTAAACTTCAGCATAATACCACCACAGTCACCAACACCACCATGTCTCCTGTAAGCTTATGGTAGTTACTGGTGCCACACTAATAATAATTGTTTCTACTTTTGGTACAAGGCCAGCAATTATCCCAGTGCATTACTGGTACTTTATTTTATCGGTGAAAGGCAAAGTTAACCTCAGCAGGATTTGAACTCAGACCATAAAGGGCCGTAACTCTTTGCTGCAAAGTATGGCTTCCGACCCTCTACCGATACTGCCACTCCAATAATAATGATAATTGTTTCTACATCTGGCACAAGGCCAGCAATTTGAAGGGGAAGGAAAAGTCGATTAAATCGATCTCGGTACTTAACTGGTATTTTATTTTATTGGTCTCGGAAGGGTGAAAGGCAGAGTTGACTCCGGCAAGATCTGATCTCAGAAGGTAATAAGGGACAAAATGCTTTTAGACGTGGGATAGAATGCTTTACGGTATTCGTCCCACCTCATTGCGCACTCTGAGTTCAAATTCGTCCATGGTCAACTTTGCCTTTCGTCATTTCGAGGTCGATAAAAAAAAGTACCAGTACAGTACTGGGGTCGATTCTTCCTCTATAGAAAAAATCGGTTGTGTTCAGACCTGGAGAGGGTTGGGCTTCGCCAGGTTTAAAAGTGCCCTAGACACGCCGTATGACGGTACCTCTACGACTCCACAAGGAGTTACGGGATCTTTATCTTTATCCAGTAATTTTGGGGTAGATGAAAGTCGATGGGGGACCTATAGAGTATGTGTACAAATACGTCAACAATGGTTCCGATGCTGCCATGTTTGCGCTACAAAAATGAAATTTGTCCGACGAAGTATCCAGCTTCCAACACGGTCGATATATCAACAGAGAGGTGGGGTGAGAGGGTGACCCTCTGGTTTTCCCAGCCTTGGAGGTTTCTTCTGTAGGAATCTTTTTCTTTTCTATGTTTTTTCGTTTGTTTTCTACCGATCTGGCATCCGACACACTCAGCAACGACTCATTTTTTTTTCCGAAAACAAGGGCGAGTAGTTACAATAAGCATCTCTCAGCAATTTTAAATTTATAGAAAAGCACACACTGGGGATCGCGAAGAAATTTTTTCCGTAGGTTTTTTTCGTGTGTTTTCTGAAAACGGATTTGGGAGAGGACCCTCGAATTTTCCCAGCCTCGGATATGGAGGGCAACCCTCAGATCTACAGATAAGGACCTCTCAGCGATTTATATTTATAGAAAAGCAAACTCTTGATACTGAAGGATGTTTTTATCCTCCATCATTTTTTAATGCTGTAGAAAGCGTTGTAAACTTAAATAATCAAGTGTTCCTAATTTCGAAATCCACCATTTCAACGAAGAATGGCTGTGTGAAAGAGAAAACCTTGTCCTCTAAAACATCACAATGAATGCCATCAACAGAATCTAGCCCGATCGATAAATCTATCGACAAAGTTGTCGACGAGGACGAAACTGTTCATTATCCCGTTGAATTTCTCAACAGTCTGGAAATGTCTGGTATGCTGTCACACAACCTTGAATTGATGAAGGGCTCAATCATCAAATTTCTCGGAAATCTGGATTAGCCATGGTTTTGCAATGGGAAAATTATGGTTGTAACTGAACAACAGCTTCACATTATCGAAGCCCAAATCGCACTGGATGTTGTAAGGGAGGCATCGTATTTATACCATTAATACCAACAGATGTCACCTCTTGTTTCAAACGATTGCATTTCCCTGTGATAGTCAGTTTCGCAATGACTATTAAAAAGTCCCCAGGTCATTGAGATACTTGAACTTCTCTACCTGCTTCAGTGGAACTCCATTCACATGCATATAAACAATGTGTGTGTGTTTGCTGAGAAAAAACCAAAATGGCTTCCGCACCAACAGATCAACATCAGGGCAAATGCTTACTATTCGGCGTATCTTGGAAGGCGTAAAAGCCAAAAACCGGTCTGCGCAGGCGCATGTCCGAAGGAAGTTGACCATTAGCTACCGCAGATTTCAACGAAATTCGCTTAGTCAGTTCCCCCCCTCAGCCAAACAATGACCCATTCAGGCCTGTAATATAGCTTACTGCGACCTATCCCGTCTGTGGCAGTCAGTCGAAAGCTAGTGGGGATGGGAGAGTGTGAGTAACTATAGGTCTCAATACTACCTCTCAT
>OZ024741.1:229450845-229458345 GCA_964016885.1 Eledone cirrhosa
TTGTCTTTCATGCTAGAAAAACTTTACTCTTTACTAATGAAAGTATTTGGGTTAAAAAGTCAAACCCTGAAAACTCTTTTGATGTTGCAATGGGTTCATATGACAGTGAGGATGTGTGTGACTTAGTAGCATTATTCCTTCTCCACACTCTCAAAGAGAAATTTCCTTCCAATAATATCGGTTTATACCGTGATGACGGATTGGCAGTTTCTCATACCACCAACGGCCATAACCTTGATAAATTCCGTAAAGATTTAATCAATACTTTTGCTAATCTTAACCTTAAAATTACGATTGATACGAACCTTACCAATGCTAACTTTCTTGACATTAATCTTGATCTACTACCGCCTCTGTTAAACCTTATCATAAACCTAACGAAAATCTTAGATATATACACAAAGAGTCTTGCCATCCCCCTATAGTTTTTAAAAATCTCATTCCCAACATTACCCGTAGGATTTCTACCTTATCTTCGTCTCTAGACATTTTTAATAAAGCCGCCCCTTATTATAATAAAGCCCTTAATAACAGCGGATTTACTGAACAAATTAATTATTTACCTACTTCCCCCCCCCCTAAAACTAACCACATTAATAGGAAAAGGAAAATTATTTGGTTTACACCCCCCCCCCTTCTCTCTAACTGTCAAAACTAATGTAGGAAGGAAATTCCTTGACCTCTTAGATAAACATTTTCCTCCTAATCATAGATATTATAAGATATTTAATAGAAATGTAGTTAAGATCAGTTACTCTTGTTGCCCATCAATGTAGTCTAAGATCACTAATTCAAATCGTACGAGAACAAATCCAGGATGCAGTTGCAGGAAGCCGGATGAATGCCCATTACAGGGCAAATGTAACACCAAATCCGTTGTTTATGAGGCCAAAGTGACACCTTTAATCAACAACCAGCCAGCCAGGAGTGAGCGATATGTTGGCATGACCCAGGACAGGTTTAAAACCAGGTTTTATGTAGATGTCGCTTCTTTTAAGCACTCCGATAAAAAAACAGCAACGGCCCTTGCAAGTAAGGTGTGGGAATTCAAGGATAAAAACATCCCGTACTCTATCGATTGGTCTATTTTAGACGATTCGAGGGAGTACCAAAGGGGCACAAAGAATTGTTCTTTGTGTACCACGGAAAAATATAGGATTTTTCAAAACTTGAAAGCCACTTCTGCTTGCCTGAACTCAAAGACCGAGATCTTCAGATGTTGTCCTCATCTGAAATCACATCTGATCTGTAACTATATTGACATTCCTACGATAACTCAACCACCTTGAACTCCTTCCCTGCCTTTTACTTCCACTACGATTTTTTTACCTGCTGAATCCACGTTCTGTACTCTCGAATTCTGTTTCTCCCTTATCTCCCCTTATATTTAAACCTTTTCCTATGTCATTTATTTTTCATTTTCCCCCCTACTTTCTGCCTTACCCTTCACATACCCAATTTTTTTATTTTTAGATATTTATTTTTGTGTGTGTGCGTGTGTGTTGCGTATATGTATGTATATGTGTATATATATATATATATATATATATATATATATATATATATATATATATATATATATATATATATATACATTTAAAGTATATGATAAACACGAAATGTGTTTACATTGCAACAGACAAAGTTAGCTATTAATGAAATAAACTAATAAAAGTGAATACAATTTGTCTGTCTCGATACAAGTCAATAAAGACAAGCTTATATTGGCAACTGCCATGATTCCTGGACATATTTAAATTTCAAAATTCAAACCTGTTCTGTAGACGAATTTGAACCTCGAAACCCAAATAAGTTTCGCAATGGTGGAATGTGAATTGAAAAATAAAGAGAATCGAAATGGAATAGGAATAAAAGAGTGAAATATCCAAATCATCTGTGCATATCAACAGGAATCCAGTAAGATTAGTCTATCTCACATCAAAAATTTTGCAGGACTGACTACACGTGGGTAGCCAGGCCAACATTAGCTATCCCACATTCACGGTACTAGAAATAACAGCCGCTTATGCAGGATTAAGGATCAGCTCTTACAATAAAGGAGCTATACATTATATTATATTTTGAGAATAAACTCTCAGTCGTTTACAATAATTAAGCTCCAGGAAGGGGCTCTTCCGAGCAGTTAAATACATTTAAAGTATATGATAAACACGAAATGTGTTTACATTGCAACAGACAAAGTTAGCTACTAATGAAATAAACTAATAAAAGTGAATACAATTTGTCTGTCTCGATACAAGTCAATAAAGACAAGCTTATATTGGCAACAGCCATGATTCCTGGACATATTTAAATTTCAAAATTCAAACCTGTTCTGTAGACGAATTTGAACCTCGAAACCCAAATAAGTTTAAATGTATTTAACTGCTCGGGAGAGCCCCTTCCTGGAGCTTAATTATTGTAAACGACTGAGAGTTTATTCTCAAAATATAATATAATGTATAGCTCCTTTATTGTAAGAGCTGATCCTTAATCCTGCATAAGCGGCTGTTATTTCTAGCACCGTGAATGTGGGATAGCTAGTTTTGGCCTGCCTACCCACGTGTAGTCAGTCCTGCAAAATTTTTGATGTGAGATAGACTAATCTTACTGGATTCCTGTTGATATGCACAGATGATTTGGATATTTCACTCTTTTATTTCTATTCCATTTCGATTCTCTTTATTTTTCAATTCACATTCCACCATTGCGAAACTTATTTGGGTTTCGAGGTTCAAATTCGTCTACAGAACAGGTTTGAATTTTGAAATTTAAATATGTCCAGGAATCATGGCAGTTGCCAATATAAGCTTGTCTTTATTGACTTGTATCGAGACAGACAAATTGTATTCACTTTTATTAGTTTATTTCATTAATAGCTAACTTTGTCTGTTGCAATGTAAACACATTTCGTGTTTATCATATACTTTAAATGTATTTAACTGCTCGGAAGAGCCCCTTCCTGGAGCTTAATTATTGTAAACGACTGAGAGTTTATTCTCAAAATATAATATACTATATATATATATATATATATATATATATATATATGTATATGTGTGTGTAAATATATATATATATATGTATGTATATATGTGTGTGTATGTATGTTTATATTTATCTGTATGTATATATAATTGTATGTTGAAAGGTATGTCGAATCTATCTATTTATAAGACTGTTTATATTGTATTTTGTCTGAAGAAGGCATAACATATTTTTAATATGATATCCCTGAAATATATATAATGAAATAAATATGGTTTTATAAATATAATTTCCATTTATTTAATATCGTAAATATACTCCAAATACTTGTTGAGTGCTTTTATATCAGTTATAAATATTTACTCGTTGTAACCCAACAATTTAAATATAACTTTCCATATATATATATATATATATATATATATATATATATGTAGATAAATCTACCAAGAGTTTACGGTAGTGTCCAATCCGTATGAAGAACTCAATGTATTCCGGATATCATGGAAAGAAGAGATGTAATGAAAATCCACTTTCGGTGAAAGATAAACGGTATACAGAGTCAAGATAAAATATTAAACAAATAATGAACAAACAATTCCTTATATTAAACAAAAAAAGTTCACTATTTAACGATCGTTTCTAGGGCATATATGTGTTATAATTGGTATGCATATTTAACAGATCTATGTACAAAATTATACAAAATTATACAAATTATCAAGATTAAATATACATACCTAACTCATATATACGCCGTCTTCAGAAATAATGAAGTATATTTATTGATAATAACAACAATTCAAAATATCAGTTCAAAATTGACCAATGAAAACACAAAGGGTTAAAAGCAGTTTGGTGTGTGTATACACATGCAAAAACCTTACACATATTTTACAATAATGTGTGTATAATTTGCATGTGTATACTAAAAAGATGGATGCAAACACAAAATTTCAAGGTTAATATCTCTGTAAGCTTAATGCGCTGATAAGATACGCAAAGATACTTATGGAGTCAAGCATATAAATATATTTTTTTCATACTCACACATATCAGTATAATCACACATACATGTGCGTATATGCATAAATATACACATAACCACGAACATACAAACACACACACTCCCCCACTCACATTTATATATGTGGATATAAAATCATAAGCAAATAGAAATTAAGTCACTCACATAAAAACACTGGTACACACATTTCAAGATCAAGATACAGAAATTAGGTGGGAGGGGGGGGGAGGGGTCAGTATTAGATTGTCAGACCAGACAGCCTAATATAAATGTATCTATAAATTAAGAAAAATAAAAAAATAAAAACAATAAAATATAATAAATGTACATACACATACAGATATACATACACGTACGCGCACATAGAGATACCTACACATACATACATACACACATACCTATACTGTCATACACACACATACATTTACACGAACATACACATACACATATAAAAAGATATAAATACACACACACTCACGCGCAACACATACACACATACACATATATATATATATATATATATATATATATATATACATATATATACACACACACATAGACTCATATATATATATATATACATATACATATATATATACAAACATATATATCCCCACACTCATACCACCATAAATATACATACAAACACCCACATGTATACATATATATATATATATATATATCCACATACACACACGTACACATATATATATATATATACACATATATACACATACATATACATATATACACACACATAAAAAACAGACATGCACATATATATATATATATATATATATATATATATTTCATTACTCTTATATATACACATAGTATATATACATACACAACCTCACTTATACACATATACACATAAGTTATATTACAATAATAATAAAGAATAATATATATATATATATATACATATATACACACATATACATATATACATATACATATATATATACACACACATACATACACATACATACATACACCTAAACATATACATACATAAATACACACATACGAATAAAGACATATATTCACACATAGACACCTATATACACACATATATATATATATATATATATATATATCTATATATATACACATACATACATACACATATATACATATATATATACACATACACACACACACACACACACAGACACACATACACACTCACATATACATATATATATATATGTGTATGTGAGTGTGCGCAAATACATATATATATACACACACACATACAAACACACACAAACACATACATATGCATATATGCACACACACACACATATATCACATAGATACGAAGATAAACATATAAATAGAGAGACATACAAATATATACAGAACCCATATACACATACATACAACCACGCATATACATATACATACATATATACACATATATATATTCCTATATACAAGCATACACATACATACACATATATACATATACATACACATATACATACCACACATTCACATACACATACATATATAATACATATATATACATATATATACATACATATGTATGTACAATCATATATACACACTCAATCTTACATTCATATTTACATGCTCATATATGTATTTTTATATTTAGAAATAAATACCAAAACCTATATAGACACCCACCTACACATATATTCATACATATACTCTTACAAAAACAGATGATAATAGTATGGGGGAAAGGGGGGGTTTGGAGAAGGGGATCAAAGTAAATATATGTTTCAAGAAACATATAATATTTTCCGTATCTTAATTCAATGTATGTTCTTACATATTTTCAGTGCTAGGAAATACGAAATCTATGCATCCCAAAATAAAAAAATATACCATTAATCATATGTTAACTAAACCAAAGATAGTCAACATATTGATTTCCAAGGTGTAAATTAGTTAGGTTTATAATATTTGAAGCAGAATTATGAAGTCAAACAGTAGTAGATTATTAATTACATTATAACTAAATTAAAGTTAATAACGTTATGGTATCAATATTAGGAGATGAATTTAGTAATAGGGAAAAGAAACCCAAATAAAAATAAAATAAAGTATTACATCGGTAGTAGCATATAAATTATATGTTAACTAAATTAAAAATTATATATTTATTTCAATAGTATACGTTAATTAGTATATGTTAATTAGGTATACAATACATAAAGCAGATATTGTATTTCATCAATAGCATAATATAATTATATGCAAATAAAAATCAAAATTAATACGCATACATATACATATACATACACATACACATATATATACATATACACACACATATATATATATATACACATATATATACACATACATACATATATAGTCACATAAATATACATACAGATACACATACAATACACACATATACATATACATATAGATATACATATCTTTTTCAAAAAATTGCACAGAATATATTAACTAGGTATATATCCAAAACACATCCCATTCTATGATTACATGACATTCTGCAATTCGTCTGTACAAGGATACTAATTTTAAGTAAATTAAAATTAAAGTTTTAGGTTGATTAAAACTAAAACCAAATAATAAATATATTTCCAAAATGTATATTAATTAGGTCTATAATACTAAAAATTCTTTCTCCGTCATAGGATACATGATATTATTTTGTTATATTTTATCTGTAAAAGAATTATAATAAAAAAAAAATTATAATAAAAGGTTAAAATAAATTAAAATTAATCTATAAATTAAATTACTGAGTATATATTAGTAATATTTAAAGGTTTTTCAAAATTTATGATTACATAATATTTTCTCATCTGTAATAAAATATTAATAAAATTAAATTTATAGGTTAACTAACATTTAAATTAAATTAAATTCTAGAATAATGTTATTAATTAGGTTTATAATATTTAAATGTTTTTTTTAGTTTATGATTACACGATATAATTAATTCCTGTCTTTTATTTAATAAGATATCCCTAGACTTCATTATTTCAAATAGTTCTTGGGAACATAATCTACATTCCTTTCTATTATTTTGATAAGGGGTGGCTCTTTTGAGCACACTCCAGGTCAAATCATATTTTATATTTTTATTTTTATAACTATTGATTTTTTCTGCTAGAGATGTTGTATTAGCCAGTGCGGCATTTTTAAAGCTATGTTTGTGGGTATTATACCTTGTCTTAAAATTGTTAGAGGTAGCTCCTATATATGAGCAAATAGAATCTTTAGTTTTAACATTACATTTATAGACTATGTTGTTAACAAGACAATTCCCTTTTAATGGGCAGTTTGTTTTGTTTCTACAGTTACATCCTTTCGTTAATTCTGTATTTGAGGAGATATTATTGTTAATTTGATGTACTGGTGGTATACTTATGGTTTTCTTACATTTATATGCATTATATGCACTTATATTTTGTTTTATGTTATTTGTTGTAGAGTATGAGAATTTAACTGTAGACCTATTTAAGATTTGA
>OZ024741.1:229463345-229483345 GCA_964016885.1 Eledone cirrhosa
TTTCGAGCCAGTTCGCGTTACAAAGTTCTTCAAACAAGCGGGGGGGGGGGGGGGGGGGGCACAGGTTGTTTTTTTCATATATGAGAGTTTGAATTTCTTTTTACTGAAAAAACAGAGGCTCACGAAGGCTTTTTTTTAATAAAGGTAATTTGATTGGTTATAAATGAAATTATGGCTGTCACGTGAACAAGTTTTCATTAAATTTTCGCGCCCTTATTTGGAAATCTATTCTGTAGCCTTTTTAGAGGATTTTATGACAAGCAAAAGATAATGGTCAAGAGAAATGGGATGGGAGAATTGTTCTGGTTCAGTGAATATGGTTAGTTCGCTGGCGTGTCAGAATTCAGATTTTCTATTGAAGTAAAGAAAGTAAAGATGTGTATGTTTATTTGTGTGCTTGTGTGTGTGTGTCTGTGTGTGTGTGTGTATTGGAAGATGATTCTATTAGTAGAAATGGTGGAGGGAGTTGTGTGTGTATATATATGGGTGTTATGTGTGTGTGGGAGTATGTTAAGATGGAGAGAATATATATATTTTGTGTGTATATATGTGTGTAGGAAAGTGATTATATTAGTAGAAACGGGGGAGGGAGTAGTGTGTGGGGGGTTGTTATGTGTGTGTATGGGTGTTATGTGTGTGGGAGTATGGTTAGCATGTTAAGATGAAGAGAATATATATATATATATTGTGTGTGTGTAGGAAAATGATTCCTGTAGTAGGAATATTTTTGAATGAACATATTTTCCTTACTTATTCGTATTTGTTCTGTTGTATTGTCAGCGCAAACGTATGTTAAGGTTTATTTAGTTCGGGTTTTTATTTTCTAAAGTAGCAGATGTTATGTGTGTGTGTGTATGTGTCTGTTTGGATGGTTAGCATGTTATGGAGTTGACATAAAGTATATTAAACCATATTTACTGCTGGTCTATATTTTTGAATAAACATACTTTCCTTATTTATTCGTATTTGTTCTGTTGTATTGTTAACGCAAAGGTAAAATGGGAAGACTTGGAATTTGGGTGTCTTATTACTTGCGCATATGTCTAGATGTGCACTTAGTGGTATCTGTCTCGTGGTTGGATCTCGTCATTTTTGGCGATGAACTGTCATTCTGTTTCTGAGTGTGAGTTTAGTTTGTCCTATATAATCTGCATTGCATCCTTTACATTTAATGACATAAATTAAATTTTTTGATGAGCAAGTGAAGTGATTTTTAACAGCAAAATTTTGTCCTGATTTAAGTATATATGTGTTGCCTTCAATGAGGTGAGTGCAGGTTCCACAATTAGAGCGACCACATTTTTTGACAGTTGGTTGTGGGTTTGTGGTTGGTAATTTGGTATTGGTGAGTAATGTTTTCAGTGATTTCGGTTGTCTTTTGCTTTTGATTATTTTGTGTGTTTCAAGGGCTTTTTTCATTCTTGGGTTTTGTTTTAATAGTGGGATGTTCTTGTAAATAGTGTTGTAAGCTTCCGCATTTCTTGGGTTGTTTGTTGAGATATATGATAGAATATTGAACGTACCTTGAATTTGTTTCTGTTTTCGTAATTCATCAATGCCTATTGCTTTAGCCCTTTCTATTCCATTATTTATTGGTAATGGTGGGTACTCTCTTTCGAGTAGAATTTCCTTTAATTCTTGAAGTCTTTTATTTCGCGTTTCATAATTGGAGACAATTGTGCACATTCTTCTTGATAGGTTAAAAGGAATGTTCGTCTTCGTGTGCTTTGGATGGTTGGAGGTGAATAGCAGGTATTGTTTGGAATCTGTTGGTTTGTAGTGTATGTCAGTTTCAATATTTGTGTCTTTTTTTAAGATTAAGATGTCCAGAAATGGGAGTTGATCTTGGCTGTATTCCATTGTGAATTGACTGTGGTTATTGATGCCGTTTATTAAGTTTTTGAAATCCTTCAGTTGGTCGAGTGTGTGGGACCAAAGAATCATCCAAGTAGCGTTTCCAATTCTCTGATAAATATTTGTGGAAGTTCAATCCGTATTTTGATTTGGACTGTTCATATATCTGGACTTCTAAGTATGCCATGACTAAGTTGGCATAAGTTGGATCGGCTTTTGTACCCATCGCAGTCCCCGATATTTGCTTGTAAGTACTGCCATCGAAATCAAAAAAGTTGTTCTGTAAGACGAATTTTAATCCCTCGGTGATGAAGCTTTTTTCTATTCTGCCAGGTATCTCATTGGGATATTTCTCTAGCCAGAATCCTATTGCTTCTAGTCCGTATTGGTGTGGGATCGTTGTGTAGAGATTCACTACATCGAAAGTCATAATAATAGTGTCGTTGTTGACATGTTTGGGGAGGTGGTTTAAGAGGTCCAGATCGTCTCTAACAAGGCTTGGTATGTGTTTGAGAATTGGTTTTAGTAGTATGTCTATAAAGTTGCTCAGTCTGTTTGTTTCACATTGTGGGCCCGCTACAATTGGTCTTAATTTAAGGTCTGTAGAGTATTGTGTGTTCACGCAGGCTGAGGTGGATTGTTTACAGGCATCGTTAATTATTTTACACTTGTGGATCTTCTGAAGTCCGTAAAGGTTGCTGGTTTTGTATTCAAAATGTTTAAATAATCGCGTTCCTTTTTAGTTAGGTCTTCCTGGTATCGATAAATCAGTGTGTTTAATCTGGTCATTGTTTTTGATTGCTGGTAGTGTTTTACTCTTTCATAGTAATTAGTATTTTGTAAGAGAGAGAACATAGAATACACACACACACACACACACATATATATATATATATATATATATATAGAGAGAGAGAGAGAGTTTTGCAAGAGAGTCAACATGAATGGACCTGTTATTTTTATCTAAAGACATTTTTTTCCAATTCCATCCCGCCCGTCCCCTCAATCTATCTTATTTCTCATTCTTTCTTCTGATGAAGGATTAGCATCCGAAACGTTAAGAGACTCTTCCTGCTATATCAAGCGTTAACCTAATATACCCCTTCCATATACTGTACCGATTGTGTTGTTATTTCTGTTTATCTTTTACATACATATATATCATCATCATCATCATCATCATCATCGTTTAACGTCCATATTCCACGCTTGCATGGGTTTGGACGGGAGTTTTCCCACTTGAGGCAAGAGTGGTTGTCTTGCTCGCATAGGACTGTCTGGCGGGTTTTCTACGGCTGGATGCCCTTCCTAACACCAACCACATTTACAGTGTGGAACTGAGAGGTTTTTACCGTGTTACCTACACGGCCACATTACAGCGTGGACTGTGTGTTTTTTTTTGTCGTGACACCTACACGACCTCATTTGTTTCGGCCTGGATGTTGTGGTACCAACATAACTTTACATTGAAAGGGGCGGTGTGGATGGGGTGGGGGTAGTGGGACGGGGGTGTATTTTGTTAGAGGTGCCTACTGACTGTAGTAGGTTTTACTTGGTATTTAGGTAAGGCGGGTCTTCTCTATTACTGTGTACCGCCAAAGATCTCGGTCCAGTGACATTGTCTTGGAGAGGTGTAAGTGTGTGAGGTCGGAATTTATCAAGTCGTCCCAGGCTTTTCTGGGTCTGCCTACTCCGTAACTACCGTCTATTTTTATTGCCCTGCACTTTTTTTATACAGCTGTCGTATATATACATACATATATATATTTGGCCGGAGTATCACAAAAAGCTTTCTACGATAATGTATTTATTTATTTACTCTTGGTGCAACAGATATGAAATTCCGGATATAAGGTTTGACTGTCTTTGTTTATTTTTTTATATATGAATATTGATTGTTTCTTGTATCTCATTCTGTTATTTTGCCCGAGAAAATATCTATGTGTGTCATCAAACGTTGTACACACACAGATATTTTTTCAAGTTCCAATTGAGTTCTAGCACGTGGCCTGAATTCCTTTTAGAATTCATTGTCCTGCGCATGTATTGTATTTTTGGCGGTAATATACTTCCTCATTTTTGAATCAGTTTGAGTATTTCTTTAGAACTGCTGGAGTAGCAACCTAACAGATACCTCAGGCACTGATGGTGATTATCGCTAAATACTAATATTGATTAGATTATCAATATTAGTATTATTGGGCACCCACTGATGAATTATAAGAGCCCACTTTAATATATATCTGTTGATTTTGTACAAGCTCCTACATAAATTGGTATAATTTCACCCAAATTGTAGGAATCTTATAATGAAACGAGACGTCCATCTGGGAAGAGATATATTCGATATGTCTCATATGAAATAATACAGCCAATTTTCCACACAATACATTTAGTTAGCACCCCGAACGTTTAATTAGGAATATACTAACTTATTTCCTAACGTTTGTTGAGTGAGTTGGAATTTGGCCGGAGTATCGCAAAAAAGCTTTCTCCAATAATGTATTTATTTACATATATATATATATATATATATATATATATCAGGCAGTTGCCCAATATAGGTTTGTTATTATTTTTCTTAATTTACTACTTTAAATTAAGTCTGGCAAACCATATTGCTGTAGTTAGTATTTTTTCACCCTAGCAAACTTGGTCCTTACAATTTGGACACATGTATATTTATATTAGTGTTCATCTCTCTTGTTTATTCAATTATATATATATATATATATATATATATATATATATATATATATATATATATATATACAGTATATATATATATTTCTCTCTCTCAGTCTTTCTCTCTCCCTTTCTTTCTTTCTTTCTCTCCCTCTCTCTATCTATATATCTATCTATCTCTCCATCTCTCTTTCATTCTTTCTTTCTCTCTGCCTCTTTCTCACTCCACCCTCTCTCTCTCTCTCTCTCTCTCTTTCTTTCTCTCTATCTCTCTCTGTCTATCTATCTCTCTTTCATTCTTTCTTTCTCTTTCTCTCTCTCCCTCTCTCTCTCTCTGTTCTCTTTCTCCCCCCTCCCCCCCTCGCTCTCTAAATTTATCAATACATCCTTCCACACTTAAGATTGGTGACAGCCAGTCAACGGAACAAATGACAACATAAATACCATCACCACTACCTCTACCATTATCACGGCCAGCATCTTCACCGCCATTACGATCGCTGCCAGTGCTAACTTCACCACCACTTCCACCATCACCCTTAGCAGAAACCCCAACCACAAACTACCCACCAACCCATTCCCTACCATACCACCCTTCAAGCCACCCTCCAGATATTAACAGTAATAGCCGTAACACTAAATGAACTAACTGAAAGTCGATGCTATTATGAACTAACTGAAAGTCGATGAACTAACTGAAAGTCGATGTCAGTAATAGGATTTGCAACTTCCGGAATCCTAATTTTACGCTGATGCAAGCTAATCTATTATCATCTTGGATTTCCATCTATCGAGTTATCTGCCTGCCTGTCTGTGTAACTGTCTGCCTATCTGTTTGCATATCTACCTATCTATACACATAGTTATCTCACTATTCATTTATTTAGCTATCTAACAGTTTGTCTAGTTAGCTGTCTAGAAAGTTATCTATATATATATATATGCAGTTATATACTTTTAGTCCAGAATTAGCCGTCGAAACGGCTTGAGCTCAGCCGTCGGGGTCCTACTCGTTCCTATTACCCACTCCACTACCCTAAGTATTGAATACTTTGGTGCGTTATGGTCCATCTGGTTCCTTACCACATTTCCTTCGTTATATATACACATATATATTTTATGTAAAACCCCCGCCGTCACGTCTTGTAATGTCCCATTTTTGTACGCCCCTGTGGCAAATAAAGAAAGATATCTATATATATATATATATATATATATATATGTCTATATATCTGGTTGTATATCTGTTTAGCTATCGTTTTTATCTATCTAATTAACCTTTCTCCTTTTCTCTAGCTCTCCCTACTATATATAAAGAGAGAGTGTGTGTGTAAGAAATAAAACAAGATATATATATATATATATATATATATATATATATATGTGTGTGTGTGTGTGTGTGTGTGTGTGTGTGTGTGTGTGTGTGTGTGTGTGTGTAAAAGGTAAACAGAAATAACAACACAATTTGTACAGTATATGGAAGGAAACGATATCTCTCTCTCACGCTTGTTTTATTTCTTACACACTCTCCCCATCTCCTTCTGCCTATTTAAGACAGTGTATTGTCAAAGGTGCAAGCATAGCTGTGTAGTCGAAGAGACGTAAGACAGTATGTGGACTCTTATTGTGCGTGGCTTAGTGGTTAGGATGTTTGGCTCACGATCAGAAGATGGTGAGTTCGATTCCCTGACCGGGTGGCGCGTTGTGTTTTTGATCAAGACACTTTATTTCACGTTGCTCTAGGCTCCTCAGCAAGTAAAAGTGAGTTACCAGTAATTATAGGGGACACAGCCTTGTCTCGTTGAATCTCCCTGAGAACTGCTTTAAGAGTGCAAAGCATTCTATCCGATGTTCTAACGAGTCTATCCATTCGCCGCTTCAGTGTTGTCTTGGATGCACCTAAAAAGACGGGATGATCAAAGCTGGAATGTATTTACTCATAACTTTATTTAAGTAAGTCTAGCCAGGAGCTATGAGGCGAAATGACTGTTCCAGCGTGTCTTCCTCGCCGTCCTCCGGGACAATGTATTCTCCATCCTGTCGGCTGGGATCAAGAGGCGGAGTGTAAGATTGTATATATATTTTGTTTTTTTAATTTATCATCACATTTCTGTATATTTGAACATTTGTATATATCTCTAAATAATATATTCAACAGACTCACTAGATAATTGTTTCTACTTTAGTCACAAGGCCAGCAATTACCCAGTTTATTACTGGTACTTTATTTTATCGACCCCGTAAGGATGAAAGGCAAAGTCAACCTCGGCGGGATTTGAACTCACCGAGGTTGACTTTGCCTTTCATCCTTACGGGGTCGATAAAATAAAGTACCAGTAATACTCACTAGATAATTGTTTCTATTTTAGGCACAAGGCCAGCAATTACCCAGTACATTACTGGTACTTTATTTTATCGACCCCGTAAGGATGAAAGGCAAAGTTAACCTCGGCGGCATTTGAACTCAGATCATAAAGGGACGTAACTCTATGCTTCAAAGCATGGTGTCCGACTCTCTACCGATACTGCCAATCCACCAATGTTCTAGAAACAGTGTCTGAAAAAAACGGGATAGTTACGCCTAGAATCCCTTTAATCATAGGTCTACTGAATCAAGGCTAAATAACGACTACTACTACTACTACTACTACTACTACTACTACTACTACTACTACTACTACTACTTCCACTACTACTGTGGATGAAGCATGGTCGAATGGTTAAGAAGTAAGAGTTCGTAATCATTAAGTCCCGAATCCGATCTCACTGCGTAGTATCTTTGGCAAGTGTCAATAAACAGAGCTTTGTATTCACAACATGGAAGAAAATGTACCGAGTGTTTGGACATTATAGAGTCGTAGGGGCGCCGTATTGACATACGGTGTTTCTTGGGCATTTTAAGCCTGGCGGCACCCATTCCTCTCCAGGCTTGAGTACAGCAGATTTCTTCCAGAGAAAGATAGAACATGAGAGAAAGGAAATGAGAAAGAGATATAGAGGAAGAATCGACCTCAGTACTAGACTGGTACTTTTTTTTATCGACCTCAAAAAGATGAAAGGCAAAGTTGATCTCCGAGAGCAAAGAGCTAAAACGAATACCATAAAGCAGGCATGTCAAACTGAGGGTCCCCCGAGGGCCACATGGGTCACATATGTGTTGTCTGAGGGCCACACACGACAACTAATTGCGGACATTACAACTAATGTTTTTTTTTATTTTATATTACGAAGATAAAACATGCTCGCACTGTAAACCTTTGTACGGGCCGCAGGTGTGCTTGTAAAGGGCCGCATGTTTGACATGCCTGCCATAAAGCATTATGTCCTATGTTCTAACGACTCTGCCAATTATCCGCCTGTTAGGACATTAGTAAATGGCAATTGTATGGTTTGCCTAGCTCTGTGACTAAACAGTTTTGTTATTGGGTAGACGGTTACATTTCAGAATCACGGCGGATGGACTGTACCTGTAATTCAAAAGGCCAATCTTGTCACACACTGCCATACTGAATCTCCCTAAGAATTACGTTAATGGAGCACATGTCAGTAGAATGCTCAGCCACTTGCACGTTAATTTAATGAGTAGGTTCTTCCGTTGATCCCATAACTGTAACATTCCGATGACGGTCCATTCTACTAATACTACTACTAATACTGCTACTACTACTGCTGCTGCTGCTGCTGCTGATGATGATGATGATGATGATGATGCAGCTACTACTACTACTACTACTACTACTACTACTACTACTACTGATGATGATGATGCAAGTACTACTACTACTACCACCACCAGTATTACTTCTGCCACAACCACCACTACTACTACAGCTACCACCATCACTACTACTTCTACCACTATTACTACTACTTCTTCTACTACTACTACTACTACTACTACTACTACTACTACTACTACTACTACTACTACTACCACACCACTACTACTACTACTACTACTACTACTGCTACTACTACTACTACTACTACTACTACTACTACTACTACCACACCACTACTACTACTACTACTACTACTACTACTGCTACTACTACTACTACTACTACTACTACTACTACTACTACTACTACTACTACTACTACTATTACTGCCGCTGCTGCTGCTATTAACACATTGTTAAACACAGGTAAGGGGAAGCTGCGAGGTAGTTTGGTAGATTTGAAATACGAGGCGCTCGTAAAATGACGAAAGTGTGTCCCCTAAAAAAACGTCTGGCGGAGCATCAATGGTGGTGTGGAAACGAGAAGACCTTGTTGTTATAGTGTCGGGTTATTTGTTAATGTAGCAACTGTGTACTGAATCATAATAGGGAATACAAGACACCGGTAATGTAGTAGTAGTTGTAGTAGTAGTAGTTGTTGTAGTATTAGTAGTAGTAGTAGTAGTAGTAGTAGTAGCAGGAGCAGCAGTAGTAGTAGTAGTAGCAGCAGTAGCAGTAATAGCAGTAGTAGCAGTAGTAGTAGGAGTAGTAGTAGTAGTAGTAGTAGCAGTAGTAGTAGTAGTAGTAGCAGCAGCAGCAGCAGTAGTAGTTGTAGTAGCAGCAGCAGCAGCAGCAGCAGTAGTAGGAGTAGTAGCAGTAGTAGTAGTTGTAGCAGCAGCAGCAGCAGCAGTATTATTAGTAATAGTAGTAGCAACAGCAGCAGCAGTAGTAGTAGTAGTAGTAGTAGTAGTAGTAGTAGTAGAGCAGCAGTAGTAGTAGTAGTAGTAGTAGTAGTAGTAGTAGTAGTAGAGCAGCAGTAGTAGAAGTAGTAGTAGTAGTAGTAGTAGTAGGTGTTGGTGGTGCTGGTGGTGGCTAAGTGTATAAAATGTATATAATATACGAGTATATATATAGTGATGCTGGTTGTGCTGGTGGTGGCTAAGTGTATATATATATATATATATACAGGTTAATATAAATTAATATATTTGATAAACACAAATATCAACATATTCATGTTTGTATTGTAAATGACCAAGTTAGCTAGATTGAAATATACTAATAATAATACTACAGTTTGCCTGTCTTGACTTAAGATAATAAATCAACAAAAACAAATTGTATTGGCAATTAACCTGTATTACACGGCTCAGAAATACTCTTTCTTTGAGCTATTTCATTGTAAAAGACTGCCTGAGATTTGAACTCATTATTATAGATTTATATATATATATATACATAAGCGGCCTCCTGGCCCTCGCCTTGGTTTGTACTGTGCTCATATCTATTGATAAGACACCTATTGGCATCTATCGTAATACCCATTTTCCTTAAAATAGAAGATATCAAAGGGTATTCAAATATTGCATAATGTAATTTAAAAATGATTTAGAATATCTAAAATCAGAAATTTGTTTCGATAATGTGAAGCTGTAGTTCAGTCACAACCATACGCATCCCATTGCACAATCATGGCTAATCCAGGTTTCTGGGATGCATGATAACTGTGCCCTTCTTCACTTCATGGTTGTATGGCAGCATACCGGATGGTTACAGACTGTTGAGAAATTCAATGGGATAATGAACAGCCTCATCCTCGTCGACAACTTTGTCGATAGACTTATATGTCTGGCTACGTCCAGGGATCATTTGTAAGAGATTCTGTTTATGACATTCACTGTGATGTTTTTGGAGGCAAGAATTGCTCTTTCACACAGCTCCTTCTCATTATGAAACACTTGATTAAGTTCACAACGCTTTCCACAACAGTAGAGAAAGATGAAGGATCAACACAACCTTCAATATCAAGAGATTGCTTTTCTATAAATTTAAACGGCTGAGAGATGCTTATCTATAACTCCGAGGATTTCCCTCCCTACCCGTCTCTGTTATTCCCACTGAAGAAAGCTCCGAGTCTCACCCCCACACAAATTCCGTTTTCAGAAAAGAAGGCGATTGCGAGCATGCCGGAGGTCAGATTAGTTGAAAAACACAAAAAGAAAACAGGAAAAACATTTCCTTCGCGATCCCCAGCGGGTGCTTTTCTATAAATTTAAACAGAGAAGTGCTTATCTGTAACTCCTAGAGTCTCCCTCCCGCCCCATCTCTATTTTCGGAAAAAGAAGTAGTTGACGAGTGAGTCAAATGTCAGATCGGCCGACAATAAACGGAAACACCTAGAAAGATTTTAGTTAGTTAAGGACATGGGTGGTAGAGTAGTATTTCCTTCTCTCTATATAGATAGCATGATGGCACAAGATTTGGCAAGGTTGTTTGTGGAAAACCAGCAGTCGCCTATGCATACTAGTCTCCCCTCTCCACGCCATCGATGTTATCCAAAGGAAAAGCAATGGCCGATACAGCTTGGCATCAATGATATGGCAATTCATATCTACATCTCAGTGAACTGCAGCAACGTGAAATAAAGAGTATTGCTAAAATAAAGTGCTGCGAAGGGTCGATAACATCAGCTGCATTTGGGATGCCCTCGTCCTCTGCACGAGGCGCAGGTCTGCTCTACGAGTTTTACGTAGATATGTCAGACATGTTCTCCGATCTGCTCGTAGCGGTCTACTGGAACTGGCAGCAGAAGGGATTATTCCTAGTTCTGTGAGCCACGGCGTAGTAACGCTGATGAGGAAAGACGAGAAGAGGGATACATCAGAAACTTTGAGGCCCATAATTCTTCTAAACACAGAGTCTAAAATTTTAGCCAAGGTGTTAGCGAAGAGGATGGCGCTTATCGTCGAGGATTTGGTGGAGGAGGCGCAAACTTGCGCAATCTCGACCAGGTTCATACTCGACAACCTCCACCTCATGCGATACATCATAGAGAGGGTAGGGTGTAAACCTGGCTTTGATGGGGCTCTGATCAATTTAGATCAGTCGAAAGCTTTTGATAGGGTCCGCCATCGACACCTGGAGGATGTCCTGAAGGCAGTTGGCTTCGGTCCCGTCTTCAGAGGTTGGATCGCTGCATTGCACAGCGGTATCTGCACGGAGGTCAAAGTTAATGGCCACCTTTCGGAACCGTTTCAGCCTTTACTGCGGAAGCTGGAGCTGTTGCAGGCATCCCACTCGAACGCGGAAAGGCTGTGTCGGCTTATGCGAACATCATCACCCGTGATGGTGTCGGACACCTCAGAAATCGAGGAAGTCGGCAATTTTTTGGAGGAATATGAATGGTTGACGGCACCTCGGCACCTGGAGAAGCCTTGGTCGGCTGCACGAGGCGCAAGTCACCCGGTTTGGATGGTCGAGGATTTGGTAGAAGAGGCGCAACATCACCGTGATGATGTCGGACACCTAGGAAATCGAGGTGATCGGCACCTTTTTGGAGGAATATGAATGGTTGACGGGAGCGAAACATAACCCAGAAAGTGGTGGGCTTGCAGCTCGGCACATGGAGAGGCAAGTCCATGCCGTCCAACTGCGTCGTCGGGCGCTGGACGGACCGGTAAATTTGCTCGGGGTTCGGTTCGGACCAGACCTCCAGGTGGATAAGAATTGGGACGAGGTGACGATCAGGGTAGCCACCCTCACCCAGTATTGGGCCGAGAGGCAGCTGTCCCTGAAAGCTCGGGCAGAGGTGGTGAACGCGTACATCGCGTCCGTCATCTACTACCACCTAACTGTTGTGCCTTGCTCCCGGGTCAAGAAGAGACCGAGACAAAGCCAATAATTTTGGGAGAGGGGAAAGTCAATTAAATTGACACCAATGCAATACTGGTGCTTTATTTTATCGACCCCGTAAGGATGAAAAGCAAAGCTAACCTCGCCGAGATTCGAACTCAGACCGTAATGGACCGCAAATCTATGCTTGCAAAGCATAGTGCCTGACACTCTTACCGTCAAGAAGGCCTGGAATGTCTATTTTACCGGGACCGGCAAAGTAGCCTCTTCCTATATTATATATATTTGTATAAATGCGTGTGTGCGTGTGTGTGCGTGTGTGTGTGCGTGTGTGTGTGTCCATGCACGCACTAACACATCTTCATCGTTTCATTATATATAGAGAGAGAGGGGGAGTGAGACATAGATAGATATATTTTTTTATTTACCATAAAGGCAGGGACATTTACCAAAAAAGAAGGGACATTTACCAAAAAAGAAGGGACAAATACAAAGGGTGAGTTTACATAAAATCGAGTAAAAAGGGTATAAAATGAAAATAATCGAAAACAACCTCAAAAGGGAGGGGACGTGATGGGGGTTGCACACACCCCCGAAAAAGTGTGCAATCCTTTGCCCGGGGAGAACATGGAGAAGGTGCTCCCCTCTCCTTCACTTCTTTACCTACAGGATGGTATACAGAGAAGGCCCATTTACACGAGCCATTCTCGCCACTATCACCCACCTTTCATAAAACTGCCTGTGGCCAAGCACCTCTCTCTCTATTCTTATCCTTCTTCCGAAGTGATATCGGAAGAAGTAGACCAGACTATGGCCAGAGAGGAAGTTGCCTGACCTCAGACCTTTCAATCGTGTCCACCAAACAACCTCTTTCAACATGGCTATTACGCACAGAAAAACCGCCTTTGCTTCCTTTGTGAAGAGGGGAGGCGGCTTGAGTGTCATCGCGGACTCGGCGGTCAATCGAATCGGTGCCACCCGCGACAGCAGTCGTTCGGCGTAGCCCCACAGATCAGCCACGCCCGGATATTGCACCAATGCGTGCGCAACGGTTTCTTCGTGACGCACGCATCTAGGGCAAATCTTTTTCGAGGGATCCCTGCCCGGGCGCCCGTGTCTGTAGAGCCTCTCTCGAACGGGTAGAGCCCCCCGGTAGCACTGCCAGGCTAGTAACTTCTGGAAGTTGTCCATTGGTCCCGGGCCGAAAGTCCTACCGAACAGGCTGGCCAGTTCGTCCTCTTCCATGTCCAGCGACTCTCCAAGGGTGTCATCGCCCCTGCTAGCCACCAGCCCTCTATAGAATGATGAGGTGGATTCTCCACCGATGGCCTGGCCCGCTTGCCAGAGAGCCCTGAGCGCCTGGGCACACTCAGTGTGCCAGTCTCCCAGTTTTCCGGATCTTTGCTTGACCCAGGACTGCAGCTCGGTGAGCGAGACGAGTCTCGGAAAGGCTGGTATCACGAACGGAGCCCACACCGGTTGACCAGTGAGGAATACCTGTAGGTGCCGTAGCCTTAATGCGTGCCTACGCATCATCAACCACGGCATCCCCAGCCCTCCTTTCGAAGGTTGTTGGCAGCAGATGGATCTTCTCACCATAGGAGGGCGCTTCTTTCACAAAGAAATTGGAAGAGCATGCGTTCCATGGTGGTGAGTGTTTCCTCTGGGCAAGGCACGACAGTCAGGCGGTAGTAAGTGACGGACGCTATGTAAATGTTCGCTACCTCCGCCCGACCTTTTAGGGACAGCTTACACTTGGCCCATTTCTGGGTTAGTGCAAACACCTTGTTCGTAACCTCGTCCCAGTTCTTTTCCACCTGGAGGTCCGGTCCAAACCAGACCCCAAGCAACTTCACCGGGCCCTCCGTCCAGTGTCCGACGACACCGTCGGGAGGCATCGGTCTGCCTCTCCACGTTCCGAGTTGCAGCCCGATGGATTTTTCCCGGTTCAGTTTCGCTCCTGACAACCTTTCGTAATCCTCCAGTAAGGTACCGATCGCCTCGATCTCCGAGTCGGTCGATACCATTACTGTTACGTCATCGGCGTAGGCCGACACCGCTTTGCTCAATCCTGGTTCCAGGGGGATACCCTGCAACAACTCCAACTTCCTCAGTAAAGGCTCGAAAGTCAATACGTACAGAAGGGAGGAGAGAGGGCACCCCCCTGTTGAATGGATCGTGTGATTTCGAACGGCTTCGAAAGGTAGCCGTTCACCTTGATCCTAGAACAGATGTGGTTGCTATGTAAGGAAGTGATCCAGCCTCTCAAAACAGGACCGAACCCAGCCACCGTTCGCACCGCATCCAGGTAACCATGGTCGACCCTATCGAAGGCCTTAGACTGATCCAAGTTGATCAGGGCCCCACCGAAGCCGGGTTTATTGCTAACCCTCTCTATGATGTATCGCATGAGGTGGAGGTTATCGTGAATGGACCTGGATTGGATAGCACATGTCTGCGCATCTCCCACCAGGCCACCCACGACAAGCGCCAACCTTTTTGCTAATACCTTGGCCAAAATCTTTAACTCTGTGTTTAGCAGGGTTATGGGCTGAAAATTATATATACTATCCCCCTTGTTCTCGTCCTTCCTCACCAGCGAGACTACGCCCTTGGCTACAGAACAAGGAATTCTCCCGTTCTGCTGCCAATTGCAGTAGACCGCTTCGAGGAGTTCGGAGAAGAAGACCGGCATTGCTAAATAAAGTTCGTAAGGTATACCATCGAGACCTGGAGATTTGCGTCTGCTGCATTGGCTCAGCGCATCCCCGATCTCATCAGCCGAGATTGGTCCCTCGCAGGACTCTGCCTCTTCGCTCGAGAGACGCGGCAGGCCGTCGAGGTATGGACCGAAATCCACGTCCCCGCCCGGACCCTCGCCTACCCCGAATAATCGGGCAAAGTGCCTTTGAAAGGCCTCGAACATCTGTTTAGGCTCCCGGATCACCCGTCCATCCTCGTCTTGCAAAGACCGGATGGTGGATCGATTTCCACTCTTAGCTTCTGTTACGCGGGCCCAGCCAACGGCTATGGCCCCCTCATTACCCAGAGCACGTATTTTACTTCGAATGACGCAGCCTTCGTGCTTTGCATCGAAAAACTGGTTCAAGGCCGTCCTCGATGCCAGCACTCTGGCCACATCTTCGCTCTTGATTGCCTCTTCTAATTTACCTGTTAATTCTTTCTCGTTTCTATTCCTATCGGCAGCTAACATCTTGCTATAACTTATTGATTCTGTTCTAATCTCTCTTTTGAGAGATGCCCACCATCGGTTGTTGACGATTGCACCCGTCAACCGCTCCTTAACTAATCTGCTAATCCGGTTTCTGTAAGTCTCTTTTGCTGGTAAAGACAAATTAGGTTTCCAGTAACCGGGACCCTGATTATGTGTTTTCTCGAGATTGACTACGCAGGTCACTAATTTGTGATCCGTATAGCCAACCGTGAGCATTTCTGGACATCTTAATATGTCCCTATCCTTACTTCTAACTAAGAATCTATCTAAGTACGATCTAGATTGACCACTGTGGTTCGTCCAAGTCCTGGTTGGCACAGTTGGAAAATCTAGTCGATATCTATCGACCAATTTAAAACGGTCGAGTAACCTCTTGAGGCTGTTACACCCCCCTCTATTAGGACATGCTCCTGCATAGTCCCAACGTGCATCTAGGATGTCATTCCAATCCCCCGCTAGAAGCAGGGAACGCGACGTTCCCAGAAAAGTCTCCAAACGCTGGAAGAAGTCGGGTCGTTCAGCTCCGAAAGGGGAGTAGACGGCGACCAGTCTCAAGGCCGCACCTTCACTACTGCCAACGTCTAGCACCAACAAACGACCCTCCGAGTCCGAGTGAACAACCTGTACGTCGAGACCCAGGTGTTTTTCCAGCAGTACGATAACCCCACCCCCACATCCAGGTTGACAGAGAGATGCATGCACCTCAAAGTCATCGAAGGTAGGGGCCAGCTGCCGCACGACGCTGATCCGAGTCTCACAGATAACCATTACATTTATACCACGTGATCTGAGGTCATTTAGAAGCTTTGCTTGCTTTCAAGTTGAGCCCAGGCCACGTGCATTCAAACATCCTACTCTTAACACATCCATGTGGGCGGCAAAGCCAAAGGAGAGTGTAGAGACCTACCTTTCTGCTTCCCGGGGTTCGGTTCGCACGACTTCCATGGGGCCGGGGTGTTGGGTGAAGGGGTGTCTTGTGGTGGTGTGGGGTCGTCAGTGTGTGGTGGTGTTGGGGTGTTTGGAGTTGTGTTGGGGAGGGGAAGGGGAGGGGGAAAGCTTTTTAGTAGGACGCGGTTTATGGGTTTGACAGAGGGTGGTCCTACGTCCTCCTTAAAATCCTTTTTTAGTTTTTGGTAGAGGTTCATTGGCATCTTTATTCATTTTAAATGTGGGTAGTTTTCTGAAGATACAAAGTTTACACCTTCGGTTTGTACCGAAGGATTATTGTTTATGAGTTCATTTAATTTATTATTGTTTCTGTTGATGTAAGTATAGTGTAATGTCTTTTTTTCGGATGGTGTGAGTGTTTCGAAGAGGGGGGGGGGGGGCAGGTTTGGTTTTGTTTGTTGCTGGAGGGGTGTTTTGTGTTTTGTTGGATTGTGTTGACATTTGGGTAGGGGTCGTTTGGCCTTGTGTGTTTTGCACATGTTTTCTTTTTTTCCTTTTAATCTGTCTGAAGGACACCGTTTCTTCCTCCGAATTCGTTGGGTTATCTTCAGTGTTGGAGGGAAGAGGTATGTTTGCTGGTAATGTTTCCGTGTTGGTTTTCTTTGTGGGGGAGATGGATGTCACTATGTTAGACTGTGTTGTGTGTTGTGGCTGCGGTGGTTGTGTTGTTTTATTGAGTGAGGGGTTGGGTGGGACTGTATTTTGTTTTTGGGTAATGTGTTGTGACTGTTTGTGTTGTGGTGGTGGTGTAGTTTTACTGAGGGACGGGTTGGGTGGGACTGAGTTTTGTTGTTTGTTTATCTGTTGTGGTGGTGGTGGAGCTGGTGTTGGTAGCAGGGTTTTCTTTTTGTTGAGTTGGGGACAAGCCGCCTTCAGGTGCCCTCTGCCTGCACAGATATGACAGGACGGCCTTCTCCCCTCCACGCTAATGTTTATATACCCGTGGCCCTCTAATAGGATTCTGTCGGGTATTTGGGCGATGCGTTCAGGCTTCATTTGCCCTACAAGTTCTATACCTGTTCCACTGAACGCATTGCCTGTGGTTTTCCCAATGGAAATCACGTTGTCATCTGCTGGATCGATGAAGCCAGCTATGAGCCAGCAGTAGTCCACATCTGGCATCATTGCATCCAGCCATATGCGCTGAGTTCTTTTACCCATATAAGATGGATAAAAGGTAAAATTTGTCGAACGAATCGGTGACAAAACACATTTTTTTTGCCGCCGATTCGTTCTTCATAATAATCGCTAGGCTTCCATACAGTCTGTCTCTCCTTATGAAAGTGGTTTCATGAAGTACTTCTGTAAGTACTTCTTTGATTTCTGTTTGTGTTGGCTGTTGATGTTTTTTAGAAATGTTGTTGATGGTGCGGAAAACGACCGTCCGACTTTCAATGTCTGGTGAGTTCTTGAGGCATTTTTACCGATAAAATACCATTTTCCCCTTCAGTTATGTATTGTTTGGCGTCTGTAATTCTTTGTGCCACATCTGAAATATTTTCAGGTATATATGTCAAAGATTTCTTTGTTGTTTGTGCAAATGAAATGTTATTGGTGTTGACTTTGTCGTCTGCTTTGCTTTCTGTTATGATGTTGTTTTCAAATGTTATTTTTGTGTTTGTCGTGTCTTTGTTTGTGGTATTAATATTGTCATGCAATTTTTCAAATTTTTTTTTTACGTTGTTGGAATTAGTGTCCAGATTTGTGTTTTCGTTATTTTTTTCCGCAGATTCGTCTGTTTTTATTTTATTTTTTCTTTCCTTCTCTATGACGTTAGTTGGGAAGGAAGGGGGGACTAAAGCGTGCGAGCTTACAACTCATACCGCTGTCCCCCCACCACTATTTTCGTTAGCTTCGTTTAACATTTCTGTCAGACGATTGAAATTTTTTATGCCACAACATTTTTAAAAACAGGTTTTTCACCCCTGGGAGGGGCAAAAATGAGCTGACCCACCGCCTGACAGTTCAGACGGAGGGTCAAGCTACACAATAGTATCAAAATTAAAATTGAACTTACAAAATTTCCGCAATAAATTTGAACAAAACTTCTGCGCGAAGTGAATTACATCTACGCTGTAGAACAGACGACAGCTAGATTTGTGAGACATAGATATATTTCTTTATTAGCCACAGGGGCACAAAAGAAGGGGACAAATACAAAGGGGGAAGTTTACATACAATAAAAACGTGTAAAATGTTATCACAAATGGAATTTAAAAAGTTAGTCGATTTTCCCCAATAGAGGGAGACAGTTTATATGGGTAACACATACCCCCGAAAAAAAATGTGCAACCCTCATCTCCAGGAGTACGAAGAGCTTGTACTCCTTTCCTCTCCTCCTCCTTTTCCTCAACCTACAGCCTGATATAGAGAGAAGGCCCATTCACTCGGGCCATTCTCGCCACTTTCACCCACCTTTCATAAAACTTGCTGGGGTACAGCACCTCTCTCTCCATCCTGATTCTTCTTCTGAAGTGGTATTTGAAAGAAAGAATCAGTTGTTGGCCGGAGAGAAAGGTGTCTGACCTCAGCCCTTTCAACCTTGTCCACCATACAACCTCTTTCGCCATAGCTATCACACAAAGGAAAACCGCCTCTCCTTCGTTTTTGAAGGAGGGTGGCGGTTTGATCATGACAATGGACTCGGTGGTCAACTGGATTGGTCCCACCCGCGACAATAGTCGTTCTACATAGCCCCACAGGTCAGTGACGCCCGGGCAGTGTATGAATGCGTGCGCGACGGTTTCTTCGTCTCGCACGCACCTCGGACAGATCTTTTTTGCAGGGTCCCTGCCCGGGCGCCCATGTCTGTAGAGCTTGTCTCGAACTGGTAGAGCTCCTCGGTAGCACTGCCAGGCCAGGGACTTTTGGAAGTTGTCCATCGGTCCCGGGCGGAAGGTCCTACCGAACAGACTGGCCAGTTCATCTTCCTCTACGCCTAGAGTTTCACCGAGCGCGTCGTCGCACTTGCTGCGGACCAACCCTCTATAGAATGACGAAGTGGAGTCTCCACTGATCGCCGGGTCCGCCTGCCAGAGGGCTGTGAGCGCCTGAGCACATTCGATGTGCCAGTCGCCCATTTTCCTCGGTCTTTGCTTGACCCAGGACTGCAGCTCGGTCAGCGAGACGAGTCGTGGGAAGGCTCGCCTCACGAACGGGGCCCACACCGGTTGTCCGGTGAGGAATACGTAGAGATGCCGCAGCCTGAACGTGTGTTTGCGCATCGTCAACCACGGCATCCCCAGCCCTCCGTTAGAAGGGTGTTGGCAGCAGATGGATCTTCTCACCAAAGGAGCCCGCCTCTTCCAAAGGAATCGGAAGAGCGCGCGCTCCATTTTGGCGAGCGTTTTGGCTGGACAAGGCACGACGGTCAAGCGGTAATAGATGGCGGACGCTATAAAAGTGTTCGCCACCTCCGCTCGACCTTTCAAGGATAGTTTGCACTCGGCCCACTTCTGGGTGAGTGCAAACACCTTGGCCGTCACTTCGTTCCAGTTCTTCTCCAGCTGGAGGTCCGGACCAAACCAGACCCCGAGCAGCTTTACCGGTCCTTCTGTCCAGCGTTCGACGACGATTTAGTGAGACATAGATAGATAGATAGATAGGTAGATAAATAGATAATTGTTTCTACTTTAGGCACAAGGCCAGCAATTACCCAGTGCATTACTGGTACTTTATTTTATCGACCCCGTAAGGATGAAAGGC
>OZ024741.1:229488345-229508345 GCA_964016885.1 Eledone cirrhosa
GTGTATGTGTGTGTCCGTGTGTGAGTGTGTGTGTGAGTGTGTATCTTATTAGAATTTTAGAGTTTATTTTGATCAACCGTCTACACATTGGCAAAGTCGCAAAGAAAAATGTCTAGCTCTCTCCGTCATCCTTTGCGCAACCATTCACCCATTAAAATATATCACCTGTAACTTATGGACATCACCTATAACGTATGGCGATACGTTCCTTTTCCAAGAATCCAAAATCAGTCGTACTTTGATCTAGGTGGGTTAGCACAAGGCCAGTAATTTGGGGGGAGGGGAATGTCGATTAAATTGACCCTAGTACGTTACTGGTGCTTTATTTTATCGACCTCGTAAGAATGAAAGGCAAAGCTAACCTCGGCTGGAATTGAACTCAGAACGTAAAGAGCCATAACTCTGTGCTACAAAGCATGGTGTCCGACGCCCTACCGATATTGCCAACTCACCGCCCTCTGTCGTTCCAATAATAATGGTTTCTTATGTAGGCACAAGGCCAGCAAATTTGGGGGAGGGGGAAGTCGATTAAACCGACCCCAGTGCATTACTGGTACTTTATTTTATCGACCCCGTAAGGATTATAGGAAAAGTTATCCTCGGCGGGATTTGAACTCAGAAGGTAAAGAGCCATAACTCTGTGCTACAAAGCATGGTGTCCAACGCCCTACCGATATTGCCAACTCACCGCCCTCTGTCGGTCCAATAATAATAGCTATGAAGCTGAAAGTATATTATGGTGACTGGATTTGCAGAATCCTCATCAATGGTCCATTGATGTCTTCTTTCTCAAGTCTTTTTTTTTTTTTAACACATTCGTCTCAAGTGGGTAGTTGAATTCCACAGCGCAACATGTTTTTATTTTGAGGTCCCTCACAACAATATTAAAGCGACGGATTGTGTTTTAATTAGGAAATATTTATAGCTTTCGCCAATATTCTTTTCACCCAACGGTCTGAATATGTTCATCTTTATTTGTCGTCATTTTTTTCTTCTTACTATTCCAGATTCTTAATATTCCAGATTGTTGTAGCTACCATATCATGCTTTATGGAGAGGGAGAATCGAGTAGACATTCTCTCATAGTTGGCAATGTGGCTAATGTCTTCAGGTTTGGTTTTATATAGCTTACATTTGTTATCAGCTGATGGTTTATGTATTTGTTGGGGATTTCTTGAATTTGGGTTGCATGGTGATAACCTGCAAAGGGAGAAGTTTTAATCATGTTGGTACTCAATGGTGTAGTTCATTCCTTCTATTGTCTGTGTTTTCTGTTTTAAGTATCCAATGCAACCTTCTCAGGGAAATGGTATATATTTTATTTTAGCTGTAGATGTGGTATGGCCGAATAGTTAAGAACCTTGCTTCGTGATCATTGGGACTCGGGTTCGATCTCACTGTGTGGAAGTTTGGTCAAGTATCATTTACCATAGCCTTAGTTTGACCCATGCCTTCTGCATAAAATTGGGTTGATCAAAACTGATTGGAAGCCCATCGGATGAACTCTACCATCACACACTGTATCAGGCTGAATTTCCTTGAGAATTGCGTTAAGGGAAACACGTGTCTGTGGAATGTTCAGCCTTTTATTCGTCAATCTCATGAGCAGGCTTTTCCATTGATAAACCAAGTAGAACACCCATCGTCAAAACTGACGGAGGTCTATTCCAGGTGTAGTGCTTCAAGATCTTGTATAGTATTAATACAGCTTTCAGGCCACAACAGCCCTCCTAGAGTGAGAAATATTTTCTTCACATTATAGAAATATTCTCTCCCTTTACTTATCAATGGGCTCATCAGAATGATATTCTCTTCCTGGAAAAAATACTTGCAGTTCTCACCTATGTACACGTTTGGTCTCTTAATTTTGAGTTTATTTTTGACTGGCAAGATTGTAAACAAAAGGAAATGTTCGTTGTTCTTGTACAATCGTTCATCCTGTAAATCGTAAGAATGTTGTAGAGATTTTGAATGTTCCAGATATCGTAGCTATTTGTAGTTTATGAATTAAGAAGCTGTTTTCTTTTTCCATGACTAGCCCACGCTCTGCTGCACTTCGGACCGAGGAGGATAAACTCTCCAAATATCGGTCGCTCTCCAACAGGTTTGCAGTCAAACCCGTAGCTGTGGAGACTTTTGGTGTCCTTGGCCCTAGGACCACCTCCATACGCACCACCACCGACACAGAGTTGGCTACTCGCAGATGGAATGGCTCTTCCAACACAACTCCCTCACCATCCTCCGGCAAGACGCCTTCTCTATTATGTCTGCCGGGGCCACTTGGCGATCAGCAAGTGGGGCCCCCATTCGCTTATAGTGAGAGATGGGGAGAGCGGGAGAGTCGAAGACAGTGACAGTGGGAGTTTAGTTCCATTGTATTCGGACCTGGTGTATATGTATATATTTATTTACCACAGCACATTAATTTATTTATACAGGAATGTTCTACAGAAAGTCTACTTTGGCCCAGACGTGTTGGAATAGATCTTATAGCTCCAATAATACTAATAAGTAGGAAACTGAACATGTATCTTGGGTGCTGGATCTGGAAACTCTTCATAGATATCCACTTTCTCTTGTATATTTCCAACTACATTGACATTGAGTGGACACTTCACTGTATGTATATATGTACGTATGTATGTATCATGCGTGTGTGTACGCATGTATGTATGTGTATGTACGTATGTGTGCAGTTTTCATGTATGTACGCATGTATGTACGTATGCATATATGAGCGTATGCTCGTGTGTGTATGTATATGTATATATGTATATATGCGTATATGCATGTATGTGTGTTTGTATATTTGCAAGTTATTATAGAGGGTCTGGCGCCCTGCTTTGCAGCATAGAGTTACGGCCCTTTATTATCTGAGTTCAAATTCCGCCGAGGTTAACTTTGCCTTTCATCCTTACGGGGTCGATAAAATAAAGTACCAGTAATACACTGGGATAATTGCAGGCCTTGTACCAAAAGTAGAAAGAATTATTTATCTCCAAGCCAACCGTGACCTCACCTACCCATAATCAAAGGTATTCCAGCTCCAATAATCCCCTCCAGTCCCAAGGCACAGTATACTCAGGACTACATTATGCAATGTGTTTTTTCCTTCTTAAGATGTGTATGATCTGAAGAAAATGTAATTGGTATTGCCAGCGATTCGAACGACCGCGATGAGGCCTCATATAAATGTAAGTATGTATGTTATCTCCAGTAACACTATCACTATGGTGACAAAATGTTGTTAGAGCGTATATCAAAATGCCTCGTGGTATTTAATCAGGCTCTCTGTGTTCTGGGTTCAAATCCGGCTAAGATCAACTTGGCCTTTCATTCTTTAGTAGACTATAAAATGTAGCACCAGTTCGGAATTGTTAGCACATTGGATGAGATATGTTGCAGTACTTTCTCCGGCATTTTGCGTTCTGAGTTCAAATCCCGCTGTTCAAATCCCGCTGGATGGTACACATTCAGTCACCCGATTAACTCTACCATCACATGGTTCTTGAGCGCATTTAGCAGAGACCCCCTCAGTTGCAAGCATTCGACCCAGGTTACCGATTTGAAACTATCTTTTAGCCTCCCTTCCACTGCAATTACCACCCCTAATATCACCATCACAACCACAAATACCATACCTCCAACCACAAACCACCACCTACACCAAATCTACCAACATCCCTGCTAAAACAAATATCACCACTATCAATACTGTTACCATTGCTACTATCTCCCCGCCTCCATCACCACCACTACCACCATCAGCACCACCATCGATACAACCACTGATATAATCACTAATACTACTACCGCCACCACCACACAAACAAAATCACCTCCACAACCCCCACTACTACCACAACCACCGCCGCCGCCGCCGCCGCCGCCAACATCATCCCACCACCTCTATGCCCCATTTACTTCTACCAACACCAACACCATCACCACCACCACCACCATCGTCCATTCCAGCAAGATATCACCGCAGGTGTGAAGTCTAGATTAATTTACTTGTAACTGAAGACACTTGAGTCAAATTTCAGTTTGGGAGATACACAGAATGGGCCAAGTTATACCTGCAAGATTATTATTGTCACTGCTATTGTTATTTATATTATTACTATTGTTTTTGTTATCATCATCATCATCCTCTTTGTTGTTGTTATATGCTTATATTCGCGTTTATTTGCCACACCTGATCTTGTATATAATCTTGATTTTCATCTTTTTTCTTCGTCTTCTTTTTTTCTTTTTCTTCCCTTCATCATCATCGTTGTCGTCGTCTACATTAATAATATTATTATTATTGACATTATTATTATTGTTGTTGTTGTTGTTGTTTGTTTCTGAACGATACCCCACGGCTGTTTACGCTCCGTAAGTTTTGTTTGTGTACATCCGTTTATATTGGTTATTTTGTTTAACAATAGCATTACAAAGGGAGCATAAGACCTAAGTCTTTGACTTGAAGAAGGGGTTCCTCAGAATATTTGGACCTTGGGCCCAAATATATGAACTTTAAATTTGAAATTTTGCTATAAGGTTTGTTTGTTTTTTTTGTAAAAAGAATGGAGGTTTCACCTTCCTCCACTCCTGCCAAGGCGGGAAAGTTCTCGAAAAAGGCGAGCGTCGCGAAAGTGATTCGGACGGCGCGCTCTGGAGAGAAACAACAACAATGTCATCACCATCAGAACTACTACAGACATCACTAACAACGCCACCGTCACCAACAAAAGCAGTAGCAGCGGCAACGACAACAACGACAACGAAAACGTAAACAACAAGATTGCTTTTGCAGCCACTGCTGCAAAATCTCTAAACTATTACAATTTTGATTTAACTGAGAAGAAAGAACGTTCGGCCCAAGCGGAAAAGATTATAACCAGAGAAAAGGCCCGGGTCAACTTAAACATCCCTGCAGAGGTAAGGAGAGGAGATCACTGAAATAATGGTGTATTTCAGTGAAATCTTGCAAAACCGAGACAGCCTCTGAAGGACAGGTAGAGGCTGCACTGAAGTGCATCAATAATCACGTAGAGTATGTAGCAAAGGCCAAACAATTTGGGAGCATCTTGGTGCTCTTCAAAATTGAGGCCCTTGCTAACAAACATTCTGTGGTCGTCTGAAAAGCGGACCAAATAATCATGTACCCGCCCTACATGGGGAGAAGGACAGTAAGGTTCCCTGTTCCCAGGATTCCGTAGGGATTAAACCTATGGTGGTTCCTACGATGGGTGACGGCAGAGGGCCCTGATATCCTGCTCGACGTCAGATTTACAAAGGAAATGTGTTCCGGTATTGGTTTGGAGATTCTTCTTCAAATCAGACCCGAAGACATCAAAACTATCCCGGACTACATCAAACTGCTGGATAGGTACGAAATCCAGGAAATCTCGGAGGGCAAGCGGCCGCAGTATTTCGTTTGTGGTGAAGCCACACACCTTTTGCCCCCAACTGAAAACTGCAGGGGCCACAAAAACCTCCGTTGCTGTTAAGACCGGTGCTAGGACAAACAACAACACCAGCACCAGCAGCAGTAACAGTAAATGAGACAACACCACCAGCAACAACAGCAGCAGAAAGGACACTAGAAAATATCATTAAAACCACCCAGGGAGTCGCCCAAACAAGCTCTCCTTTTTCTTCCTCTTTCAAACACACACACACACAGACCAAAACTCACACATCCGTAAACACACTCCCACTCCTCTCTGACAAAGAGTCTCCAAACACCAGTTCTCCCTCATCCCCAAGTAAAAATGAAGGGGAACCCCAAAAACCCAAACACAAAAAACAAAAAAGGAAACACAAAAAGAAAAATATATATATCTTCACATACACCAAGAAGCACACAAAACACACCCACAACAACACCAACACCACAACCATCAACAAAAACACAACCATCACCAACAACACCGTCACAACTGCAACTCATGCCCCAGAAAAGAAAACTCACGCAGGCACCTTCAACAATAGAAACACCCAACTTCGTGTTACTAAGAAGGGCCAACAAAAGTCTTATGGCCCTTGTAATACAAAGTCAAGACATTGAGAGGGGGGGGGGAAGATTTTTGGTAACTGCACCTTCAAAATGCCCCAAACACAACTGATGGTGCGGATGCCAATAAACACCTACAAAAATCACAAGGAGAGCTTCCCCCACGACGTGCGGACTCCTAATGTGAAAGGCTCGAGTAGGCTTTTAAAGGGGTTCCCAAATGAACCCCACCAACTAGGAATGAAGACCGAACCACCCGACCTCTAACAGCACCCGGATGGTAAGTTACCCCCCCCCCCATGTCCTTTTTCGGTCCGGCCGTCATGGTTGTGCTATGAGTAGGTTGTTTGAATGTACGTGGCCTGGGGTCCACATGGAAGCAAAGCTGCTTCCCCAATTACCTCAGGTCACTAACAGTGGATGTGACAACCGTCAACGAGACCAGGATTTCCAACACGCGTGCAGTCGCCCTATTTTTGACGACTTTGAGATCTATGCGTTTCTTACTTGACCGGGAATGGGAGGTGGGATGGTGGTGTTGTTTAGGAATGGCCTGGGTCTCGAGATAAGAACTATCTTCCTGGACCCGAACGGTAAGTTGCCACTCCTGGACGTGAGCAGTAGCGAAGGTGGTGCTTTTAGACTGTTAGCCGTCTACGCCTCGATTGGAGCCGGCCGGCCGGACTTCTTTAGGGGCCTGGAAGCCTTTCTGAGAACGCCTCGCCCTTTACTGTTAGCCGGGAACCAGAACGGCATCTTAGACACGCCCTGGGATTGTGTGGGAGTAGCTGATAGGAGTGAGGGTACAAAAGCCTCAAGTACCTGACCAGCCAGTTCCAACTGTCTGACAAGTACCGACTAGATTTCCCAAATGCACAAGTGTAGACCTGGACCAACCGCATAGGATCATCTAGATCGCATATAGATAGGTTTTTTTTTTAGATCAATAAATGAGGATAGTATAGGTTGTCCACATTTTCAAACGGTCGCCTATTCAGATCACAAGTTTGTGATGTGCATGGTCGAGCTAGGTAAGACACGTAGATTAGAACCTAGTTACTGTAAGCTGAAGACGTCGTTCCCGGCACTTGAAGCCTACACGGATCGGGTCAACAACTTAGTTAAGCAAAAGTTGATTGAGGGTCACCAACAACAGGTGGTGGGGGCTCTCAAAAGAAAGATTAGAGGAATCTCGATATGTTTTAGTAAAGAAGTAGCGTTAGAGAAAAATGGAAAGTTGATGTTCAGCTTACTTCGGGAAACTCCAAATACCTCGGAAGGTATATGTATTTTATATAATACGAGCGGACTGACACACGCACGAACAGGATTCGACTTTTATTTATATAGTTTTTTCAGCATTCCATTTCTTCCCTTTTACACACACATACATTCACTCAAACACACACACATATATATATATATATATAGTAACACAGAACGTAGCATAGTTTTTCACTACCCCCTTCCTACGTTTTAACTCATTCATCTCACAAGCATACTGACACACGGGACGGACACGATTCGACTTTTATTTATATAGATAATAATAATATATTATATCTACCTCTATGTTTACATATTTGGGGCTCTTTCTCTAGTGATTACAAAATAAATTATTTTGTTACAAAAAGGAAATCTTGCAGAGAGAATTGTAGTTATCTAATTTGTTTTTGTGCAAGCCGGCTTCAGCTATAGGTCATATTTCAAAGTTTCATTTTCAATGTAACATGAGTGCTGCATTTTTAATATGTTGTTGTTGTTGTTGTTCTTCTTCTTCTTCTTCTTCTTCGCCCACTTGGAGGGTCATGAGAGCAGAGTCCCCAAGCACACCATCAGCCGGTCCTGTCAGAAGCAACCGTAACCAATTGATTCAGGTGGATCCCCAAGCGAAACCAGCCGAGCTCATGGATGTTATCCAATAATTTTGCTCAGAGCCTACCCTGGGTCTCCTGCCGGTTAGTTCTGCCGGCAAAATCTGTTCAGTGAGTCTTTCTTAAGATATTCTAACCCCATATCTGTAGTACTGGAGCTGTGATCTCTCAATTTGGAGAAGTGGCGACACTACCTGGAGATACTCTGATCTCCAAGCTACGCACTTTATCGAGTAACGTTATTTCAAAGACCTTTCGGAGGAACCCCATTTCGGCCGCTTTTATTCGCGATCGTATTTATTCAGTGATTACCCAAGATTCAAGACCAGAAGTAGGCTTTGGCACGAATACTGAATTGAATATAGGGAGTTCGGCTTTTATACATACATTCATTCTTCAGAAATTGAATACTGAAGCTGGCCCATTACTGTACCAGCTTCTACAAGTATTGCACTTAATTCAGCCTCCTGTCTTCCATTAAGCATGAACACGGTCCCGAAATACTTCTCCACCTGCTTCAGTGGAATTCCACTCACATGTAGAGTGCACTGCTTAGGTTTCTTTGAGAGGGTGAGTGTCACAATTTTCGCAGTACTGATTTTCATTCCAGTCGTGCAGCACTCAGCATCAAACCTATCAAGTGCATGTCGAAGACCAACTTTTAACGAGTTAAGTAATAACATGTCATCCGCCAATTCGAGCCGACTGATCCTACCTCTGCCAGTCCTGATACCGCATCCAACATGGCTGTGCATGTCAATCCTGTCCATTAAGATTATGAACAGAAGAGGTGACGGTTCACATCCTTGGCGGCGTTCAACACCCACATTGAATGGTTGCGAACCATTAGAGCACAGGTTCTCAACCCATTTAGGCCAAACGCCTCCTTTTGTCCCTCGAAATCACGAAACGCCCCCTATCCTATTTTTCCATTTTTCAATATACTACTGATTTTGATATCAGTAGATTACTAAAAAAATGATTAACGATATTCCAAAGATACCATTGCAGACAGCTGAGAGTATAAATACAATCCTTGAAAGGAAATATATAAATTTAAAAAAAAAGGAACATAAATGTTCTTTTTTATGAATAAGGACCAGTTGAATTTGTTATATTCCCACCAGACGATACCAGCTATTTTGAACATTTATACAAGAGCAACTCTGTCTATCCAAAGAGTGCTCTTATCTGGAAGAAAGTGGCAATTATATCATTTCAAAGCTTTCCAATTTTTCCTTTCATGAAACGGTCAGAATAAATGTTTATATCTAACTTGATGTCCTCTCTGCTTTGTGAGCCACGGAAGAGGGTTTTCATGGCCACGCGGGAGGGTATATTTATTAGTAAATGGTAAAATATATACAACAAATGAGTAAGTGAATTGTAGTAGATGGTTTCCAGTCCAGTCAGACTGCAACTACAAATAAAAAAAATTGTTAGTTTGCTTTGTAACAATAGCATATCCAAGTTTTCGGATAAATCAACTTACTTTAACTTTGACCTCATTACAATGGGACCCTTGAACTTTATGGAGTCTAGCTAACTCTTTGACGTCAGGCTGGAGTTTCGTAAGATGTAGCCGTCGATCTCCACGGTTGCGAGCCTTACTGTGCAGTCTGGAAACAGCACCAAACCTCCTCTTGACTAAGTATGAGCTTGGAAAAGGCAGAGTAAATCTCTTAGCCTCTGCATGTAGGTGTGGAAATCGACGCTGAATTTCCTCTTGCATCCTAAAAAGGGGTTTACCTATTTTGGGAAATCTAATTTTGATCATGTCATCTGCTTGAAGTTCAATGAATTCTTCCTGAAATATAACGTCCAAATCATCGACGTTAGCTATGAAGGGATCTGCTACCCACTTTGGGATGTCCATCGGCAAAAGGTCGACAAACCGTTCTCTCATGTTGTCTTGTAGCGCACGGAGGTGAGCGGTATAAATTTGGAGTTGGTCATCGCTTACAATGTTTTGAACATTGGCGACACTAGGAAAATTATAGAATTCCCGTCAACAAAGATTCCTTTCGATGACATTCAATTTGGCCAGGAATGTTTTCACAGCATTCCTTGCTTTAAGAAAGGTGATCCTCTTCCCCTGCAAAGCCAAAATGACGCTATTGCATTTGTCGACGATGTCAGTGAGGTAGGCACAGTTTTGCCTCACATCGAGAGTTTTCTTGTACAGTTCTGTGTTGCGTCCTCGCAGAAACTCAATGACAGAGTCGAACAGTTCAAAGAAGTGAGTAAGGCACTTGCCCTTTGAAAGCCGCCTCACTTCATTATGAAGGAGCAACTTGACGAATTCTTCGTCAATATTTTGGCACAGTTGCCGGAAAATTCGTTCATTGAGGGAATGCCGTTTGATAAAATTGATGACATCAATGGCCACCTGCAAGGACTTGCTCAGTGGCTTGCTGAGTTTCTTTGCAGCCAAGTGTTGTCGATGAATGACACAATAAACAACAAATACAGATAGATTTTCTCTCTTCAGAAGAGTGACGAAACCCTTATGCTAACCGACCATTGCTCTTGCGTCGTCCATAGCACATGATACAATGTGTGTTGTATATGGTCCTAGATGTATATATTACCTGCCTGTGTGTTGTAGGTAGTCCTAGATGTATATATTACCTGCTTGTGCGTTGTATGTGGTCCTAGATGTGTGTATTACCTCCGTATGTGTTGTATGTGGTCCTAGATGTATGTATTACCTGGTTATGTGTTGTATGTGGTCCTAGATGGTTGTATTACCTGATTATGTGTTGTATGTAGTCCTAGATGTTTGTATTACCTGCTTATGTGTTGTATGTTGTCCTAGATGTGTGTGCTACCCGCTTCTGTATTTTTCTTTCTTTTTTTTATTTGTAATATTATTTACACAATAGGGAATAAAATAGATCTACATAGTGGTAACTCATTACGGCTGAGTCAATAATTTTAGACATGAAATACATTGTTATCGGTGAAGGAAAGACAAGATTCTAACTGGCTGCGCTCAAAGTGTCCTTGACCCAGTTGACTGGGTTTTTCCATTGTTAGGATCTCAACTGCCGGTTAATGTCTAGATACACCTGCTCACAGCTGCGGTCAGACCATAGTTATGTTGTCTGCATGCTCATTCAAATGCATTCCCACTGGCTGTCTCAAAGACATACAAATATGGCTTATAAAACTTACCAAAGTAAAGAGCCTTCCAGTGCCCCCAAAGCTCCGAACTCTGCCCTAACGCCCCCTTGCTCCCAAACGCCTCACTGGAGTTCCGAAATTCCCCCCGTTGAGAACCTTTGCATTAGAGCATTCGTATATAGACATCAGGGCAACAAGTAGCTGTCCATTGATCCCATACTCCTGCAGAACCTTCCACAACCGGTCTATTGGAATGTGATCATATGCCTTTTTGTAGTCTGCAAAACAACCATACACCTCATGGCAATGCTCCCGCGGTTTCTGCCAGTGTGAATATTTGGACGTCTGCTGCGTCCGGAGCAAAAACCACGCTGTTGGTCAGCTAGGTTTGCCAGACACTTAGCATAGACTTTACCAGAGAGGCTTGTAAAAAAATGGAGAATCTTTCTTGTCTCCCTTTTTGAAAATTGAGATGATCACTCCCAATTGCCATTGTTTAGGTGATTTTCCAGAGATCCAGGCCACCCGTCACACGTGAGTCAATCAGAAAATACCTTCTATATTTAAGTTTTTTAATATCTGAACCCGAATTTCATCCTCTCCACCGGCCTTGCCATATTTGAACTCTTTAATTACTCTTGTGACCTCAGCCTCCGAGAAGTTACTCATCTCTCCAAATGCACTTCGTGTACATTAAAAGATGCTGTATGGCCGGGCTTAGGAGATCAGCAAAGTATTCACTCCACCTTGTGTGGATGCACTTATCTGATTATCTGAAGAGAGGGGAACCCCCGACGTGTTCCTGATAAAAGGCGCGAAGAAGCACTTCTTATTTCGAAGTCGGCGTATGATCTGCCAGAACACTATTTGCTGATCTGGAGTCGGATTCCAGCTTAACCCCAAAGTCCACCCATCTCTTAATTTTGGACGCATTTACTGTCTCTGCTGCGACTTTTCGCGCCTCTTTGTACTGAAAATACAAGAAGGAGGCCTTATTTCAAAGCCAAGCTTTGCAAGTTTTCTTCTTTTCTCGGATGGCATCTTTGTCCTCTTAGTTGAACCAAGAGTTGAACAGTCTCTATTCCGTTTCAAAGTCCTCAGTTTGTTCAGTGAGTTCTCTGAATTTGGGTGCAATATTATCCACATGCCTGCTCCTGACTTCTTTATCCACCAGCGCTTCCAACTTTATCATTTAGGCCACCCTGGACCTGCCAATTTTATGGTCTTTCTTGGCTTTAGGGAGATTCAGACTGCAGATAACTAAGTGGTGATCAGTTGACTGCTCAGTCCCTCTCTTAACAAGAACGCCCAGCACAGAATCAAAGAGATCAGAGACAATAACAAAATCAATCATTAGCCGCTGTCTCTGACTCCCATTACATCTTGTGTATTTATGAATGTCTCTGTGCTGGAAGAAGGTGTTCATAACAGAAAGCACACTACGTAAACAGAATCTAATAAGGCCTCTCCGTTCATATTTATATCAGGATCACCATTGCTTCAAATCGCTCCTTTCCATGCCAGGTGGTCAGTACCAGCATGTGCATTGAAATTTCCCATTAGGATATATGACTCAGTCTTAACTACATCTAACGCTGCAATGACTTTATCAGGGAAGGATATATTTCGGACTCTCTGTTTGGTTCATAAACTTGCACCACCCATAGAGACTATTTTTTCAGCCTAAGCTTCAAGAAGCAAAATTCTCTCTCCTAATGGGATCCAGTCCATACCACAGCCGGGGGTTTGTAAGTATCCCCACTACCACCGGTGCAGTAATTTCTGGCGTCACACCTGAATGGTGGAGTTCAAATCTACAGTATCAGAGCCAGGTAACTTTGTTCAGGAAACCCTGACTATATATATAGCCAGTAATATCAGGCCTTCTTCATTAGTTTCTGCTCCTTACCTTTAAAGGTTACAACGTTCCAGTTATCAATTGGGAGCTAAAGGTGTCACTCAGTGCTCCATCTCCCCTATTAATTTACCGCAATTGGTCCGAAGTTGCTTATTCGTCCGGCAGGGCCCGCTTATATCGCAACTAAACATCCTATTTGCTGGCCGTATCGCTATCCACCACCTGCGACCCATTTTCTAGCACTATGGTCGCCAACCTTTCGGACATCACGGACCACTAATTTCATAATTTTAAATCCCGCGAACCACTAATAAGAATTTTTTTAAAAAGATAAATGCATTTGTAAAATAATGACAGAGAACTTCCATTTTATTGATATGAAATGCACCTATGAAAACATTTTTAGGGGGTTATAAAATATATTTTAACCGAATATTATTGTTTCTACGTTTAGCACAAGGCCAGCAATTACCCAGTGCATTACTGGTACTTTATTTTATCGGCCCCGTAAGGATGAAAGACAAAGTTAACTTCGACGGGATTTGAACTCAGACCGTAAAGCGACGTAACTATGTTGGAAAGCGTGCCGTCCGACACTCTACCGATAGTGCCAAATCACCAACATAAAAATTGCAAATAATGTCCAAATTTTTCTGCGGACCACCAAAGTTTTCTCTCGGACCACCTGTTGGCGACCACTGCTCTACCAGAACAGCTCTGCAGAGAATCATTGTGTTGATGTTGTTGATATTGATGGTGACGGTGATGGTAATGGTGATAATTTAGAGTTACATCTACTTGGTCATTTATCTATTTATTCATATATTTATTTGTTTATATATTTATTTGCTGACGTTTCAATTCCTTCTTAATATTTTTACTTTCGTCGGCTGTTTTGGTTTTTTTTCTTATCCAAGAAGCCCGGGGGTGGGAGAGACAGTGGCAGGGGTGGGGGGTGGAAGGAATGAGTGAAGGAGGTGTAATCTGTCTGATTAAAAACACGGTTAATTCGTTAAGGTACCGATTAAAGGATTAGCCAGCCAAACTACGAATTAGCAATGACACGTGTGTAATGTAAATATGTTTTGTTTGTGTATGTGTGTTGGTAAAAGTGTGTAAACGTATGTCTTTGTTTGCAAATACATGTGTGATGGTAATTATATGTATATGTAGGTTGATTAATATATGTGTATTTGTGTTATGTACACACAACACACAAACACACTCACACAAATAGCCATACACACACACTCACACACACATATATATATATTGCATATAAAAATATAATTATTATACATTTATTCATACATACACACACACATATGAATATATATATATATATATTCATATGTGTGTGTGTATATATGTGTGTGTGTATATATATATATCTTTAAGTCGTTTGGAAGCCTCGACAATGCAAATGGGTAAATCTCCGGGTAACAAGATCCGGTGGTGGAGAGAGAGATGTAAGTGGGTGTACGTTGAGATGCGTGGTGTGTATGAGATGTGTAGAAGAATGAAGGAAAGAGTATAAAGGATAAAATAAAAATAACAACACGAGAGAGAGTTACCTTGGGAGAGATTTAATAGTCCCTATATATTTCGAGTGGGCCAGGCGGATGTCGAGGCCCTCCCTCCGTATAGCCTTGCGGATAGCGTTGGTGGTATTCTCGCCCAGGTGTGGCATTTTGAGGAAGCACTTGCCTTGGGTGCCTCTCTGTCTCTTGCGTCTGGTGTCCCCTATTCTGTCTGTGATCGAGGTAGGGTACCCGTTCGTCTCCAGCACCTCGAGGAATCGCTTGGTATGAGTGACACCACTCGCGGGATCGCTGCATCTGTTTTTGATTCGCGCGATCTCGTTCGTGATGTATCCTCTTTTGGCACTGTTAGGGAGGGCGGACTTGTAGTGAACGAACAGGTCCCTGCAGGCTGCCTTTCGGTAGAAGTTGCAGTGGATCCTTCCCTGTTCCGTGATGTTGATTCGGAAGTCGAGGAGAGCAAGTGACCCGTCTTCGTTGGGGTGTTCAACACTGAAATCAATGTTCTCGTCCGTGTTATTGAACGTCTCATAGATTAGATTCTGTTCGCCGTGTCTTGGGAAGATGTGAGGATGAGGATATCGTCCACGTACCTTGAGAAAAAGGCTACAGCGTTGGGGTGGCAGGCGTTGAGTGCCTTGCGTTCGAGGTTGTCCATGTAAGAGATCGCTAGCACACCTGATAGGCTTGATCCCATGGGCAATCCCGAGGTTTGTTGGTATGTTTGGTCAAGGAATCCGAAGTAGGTGTTGTCGACGACGATGGATAGGAGTTGGTGGATGTCAGTGGTGGTGAGCCCGAAGCAGTATAGGTCGGTGGATTGGACGCGTTCCATCAGTATATTGACGGCCGGGAGTGCCGGGACCGAGGTGTAGAGAGCGACTACATCAAGGCTGAAGGCATATCTGTTATTACTTCTGGTGTCGGGATCCATTTGATGCAGGCGCTTCAACACCTCCTCGGAGCTGTTAACGTGTCCCGGCAAGGTGTCTAAGATGGGTTTGAGTATTCTGGCTAGGAGCCATGAAATTTTGTAGAGTGGTCCCTCCACGCTCGATACGATGGGCCTGATCTTCAGGTCGGGAACATGTTTGTGTGTTTTCACGAGGTGGTAGAAGGCGGGTAGTCTGCTGTTCCTCGTGAGGAGGTTGTATCTCAGCTTCTTCGGGAGCTTCCGCCCGTCGCAGATGTTGGTCTAGGCGGCGTTGATCTGCTCTTCTATCTGCGCGGGAGTGATTCCCGTGACCTTGGAGTAGACGTTGTCATCGTCAAGGTGTTGGAGGGCCAGGTCTTTTTGTAGGCCTCTCTGCTGATGACGCAGAATTCTTTTCCCTTATCGGAGGGGAGATAGATGAGGTTCTTCGATTTTAGGTTGGAGAGAGTGGTGAGTTGAGATTTGGTGAGGTTATGTGTTGTGCGTGTGTGTGTGTGTGTTTGTGAAGTATATCCGAGATGGAGTGTTTTAGCCTGATGAGTTTAGTGTCGAGTTCGTGGTTGGTGGGTGGGGGGGGTGGAGTGGGTTGTCGGGGTGGTAAGTGGGGAACTTGGGGTGGGTTGCGTGGGCGCTGTTATTTTCTGTGGCGCTGTTGATGGCGGTCACCCATTTAAATTGGTAAGCGGCTCGACAAAAGTTGGCCTCGATGTTGAGTTTGAGTCTGTCGTCGAGACGTTGTGAGACGATGAACTTGGGTCCGAGGTGTAGGAGTTTCAGCTCGTCGCTCGTGAGAGTGCCGGTTACGTCGGTGACCAGGTGCGTCGTATCGTTGAGGTATGGCTCGGTGTTGGTGGATGGGGCGGTGGCGGTTGTTAAGTTGTTGTTTCCCACCTGGTTCTGGGCCGTCTGTTCGTTAGTGTCGATGTTCTCGTTGTGGCGTTTCGACAAGATCCACTCATATTTTCGCTTGAGCCGTTTTTTCTGGTATTGGACTCTGGAGTGGTAGCACTGGTCGATTGCTTTAGTGATTTTCAGGAGCAAGTCCCCGGGTCCTATTGGCAGTCGATGTGTCCGCTCTGAGAGTGTCCGCTTATGGACGTGTAATTGGCGGTTGAGATGTCTCAGGATCTGTTTAATACACGTGCGATGTATGCGGTTAGTGGTGTTTTGGAAAGCTGGTGTACGTAGGCTTACTGGTAAGCGGATGTTCCTGATGGTGTTGGAGGTGACATCGTTTTTTAGGCAGCGTTTAAGGAAAATAATTATATAGTTTAAGGAAAATATATATATAGTGGTAGAATACTGGAAGGTAATATCCGTAGTGGTAGAGCACTCAGTCCATGGGACGAGTTAGGTAGAAGTGGTTACACAACAGTTAGTTCACCATACCTAGAACAATTATTTCACCTTAGCGGATCCTCAGCTCGTAATGGACATGGTTCTACGGAACAGGAAGGACAACCGTACGAACGCGCCTGCGCAGAAACGATCACTTCACACAGGCAATACTAAATTGCGTACGAGAGGTGTAAGGGAGATAACTGCGAAAGTCCGAAAGTTTCTAGTTGATCAGAAAATTAGGATGTTGTATTTCAATCCGGAGCTTTGTAGTTTTGTAAGAGGTATTTCCAGACGTGTGGACAACGTGTAAAGAATTCATTTCTCGTGTTTAGGCAATCACTATTGCATAATCTCTTTAGAATATTTATTCGCTCATCGATACTTAGTCCACACGACGGATTGCTCCTTGCGTATGGCTTGGACTTAGTGATGGCTTTCCATTGAATGGAGTAGTCTATACTTGAGTCCTTGAGGGACCATACGTAGCTCGCGAGTTTCGTGGATGAACGTCTGTCCGGGTACATGTACCATATGTTTAATTAAAAACATGTTGAAGATATTGCGCTATCATTTTTAAAGTAGTGACCTTATCACTTACTTCTTTTTTCGGCAAAGGAATGGAGAGAAGCTGACAGATTCTGTTTCACGCTGTTGGCGATCCTATATATGTATATATATTTTTACCTGTGTAATAAACAACATAAGACAATTATTCCATTTACCAAAGGTTTCACGAAGACAGATGAGCTCAACAGAGACGTCTGAAATCGCTTATCAGAAACCGTTCTGATGAGCGATTTCAGACGTCTCTGTTGAGCTCGTCTGTCTTCGTGAAACATTTGGTAAATGGAATAATTGTCTTATGTTGTTTATTACATAATTAAATAGCTCTGTAGTATTCATAGAGAACTCTCCTTTCCTTTACCCTTCCTACAGAAATACTTCATATATATATATATATATATATATATATATATATATATATATATATATATATATATACATGGACCCGTAAATCCAGGTGGAGTTGTAGGGGCGGTGAGTTGCTTGGGCATTGTAAATCTAGCCGAAAAATTGCCACAGGTACTGCACTGGTACTTTTTTATCGACCTCGTTGGGATTTGAACTCAGAGCGCAGAGAGCTAGAACGAATAATGCATAGCATTCTATCCGACGTTCTAGCATCCTTCATCATGATAATGCTAGACCTCACACTGCGCAAGAGACTAAAGATCTCCTAGAAAAATATGCCTGGGAAATTATGCTTCATCCACCATACTCCCCGGTAATCACACCAACAGATTACTACCACTTTAGAAGTTTGTAAAATCATTTGAGTGGATTAAAACTAACTTCAAGAGAAGAAATCGAAAATGTGTTACTTTCCTGGGCATGGATATATTTAAGCTCCGACGTCTGACAACTGACTTGGTAAATACCCACAAAATTATTAACCATTTTGCCAACAACATACTCCCTCCACAACACTAATATCAAGAAGTCTTCTTGTGAACGTGAAATGGGCATTACTGTCAGTAGCGATTTGCGTTGGACAAAGCACGTCTCTAAAATTGTCAAGAAGGCCGAGGGTGTCTTAGCATCACTCAGCAAGACCTTTGTCAGCCGCTCTCCAGCTATCTATTTAAAGCTGTATATAGCTATGGTGCGGCCACACTTAGAATTTGCATCACCAGTCAGAACATTGACCTCCTGGAAACTGTTCAGAGACGTGCAACCAAACGAACACACTCCATCAAGCATCTACCATACTCTGAACGCCTTGCTTCCCTGGGCATTGAAGCTCCGACGTCTGGCAACTGACTTGGTAAGCACCCACACAATTATTAACCATCTTGCTAACAACAGCCCTGAGTTCCTTTGGAAATCCCATATGTCTAACACACGTGGGCATGCCTACAAAGTCGGAAAACAGCACAGCTTCCATGAATTTCAAAAACATTTTTTACACACTCAGAGTTGCTGAAGCATGGAACAAACTACCTGCATCAGTTGTTAGCTGTCGAGATACTGCATCCTTTAAAAGCTCCATGCTTCCTGGAATTCGCCAACACTTCACCTGATATCCCCCCTCCATACACACGCACACATGTATATCATGACTCATACACTGTTCACTTTCCTGACATTTGTACATTATTCTATGCACTATGCATTCACCTTTGATGAGTTGTAGTGCCCCTGAGCACTGTAGACAATAATTTCGTTATTATTATTTAGTTTAAAACCTAAAGAATTTTAAGGACCTGCCATGAAAAAGCCCACAGATGGTGAGCGGTCAATTTTCATTAGTTTATATGCAATAAGTTGTTTATACTTCTACACTAGCTGAGGGAGAATAGATGGATAAAAGAGAAAACGACTGTATGGATGTGTTTTCTGTGGTATGAGGTGAGACCGTAATGTGTGTGTGAGAGAGACATAAAAAAAAATCATAAAACTTCCTTATTAGCCTGGGAGAGTAAACTGCCGATTAAATGGTAGCATTTACCTTGGGTTTTACATGTGAAATAACCATAGTCAGTATGCTCTTTTTCAGCTTCAAAAGACGGCATCTGAAACGTAGCAATATACCACATAACATTGCTTCTGAAGTGTTGCTTCGTTAGTGTTAGCTGAAAGTAGTATATGGATAAAACTGGAGGGTTGATTCATTTCAAATAGTATAAATTTTTCTTTGTTCCGTAAAATCAAAGACTGTAAACCGACTTTATAAAAGATAACGCAATATTGGTAAACCTTCCTATAGATCAGGGGATCTATAGTTTAAGCCGTTTCTAGAATTTCGTGGGACGTTACTATCTCTCTCTAAACATATATATATGTGTGTATATATTTGTGTGTGCGTGTGTGCAGTTTTTGTGTGATTCAACCAATCAACCAACCAATAAACATCTTTTATTTATATATATAGATTACACAAGATATTTAAACAATTTATTTTATACAATTCCTAATAATATTTAATTATAAAGATACAATAGGATTTTTTTTTAAATCGAATGGCTATGGGGGTCAACCAGAGTAAAATAAAAAATCTAGGGGTCCAAATGTAGAAAAACTGTTGAGAACCACTGAAATAACCAAAAATAACCTAAACTGTTACATGAAATAAGAGAAAAACATTCCAGCCAGGAGCATCCATAGGGGCTACAAAGTTAATAATTGTTTGTACTTTTGGCACAAGGCCAGTAATTATCCAAGTGGTACTTTATTTTATCGACCCCGTAAGGATGAAAGGCAAAGCTAACCCCGGCAGGATTTGAACTCAGACCGTAAAGGCCCGTAACTCTATGCTGCAAAG
>OZ024741.1:229513345-229535845 GCA_964016885.1 Eledone cirrhosa
ACGTTATGAGAGAAGAAGCGAAGAAATGAATATAGCGTGGATGAATAATATCCGGATTCATTATAATGATAGGTTGAAGAATTTTATCTAAGGTTTAATTAATAAATTTGATTAAATGTTTAATTAATAATTTATCAATTCAATCAGTAGTTTAAATGTGTATGTTAGATTATTAAAAAAATTGAAAACTTTTATATATATTTATATATATTATTAAAAAAATATACTATTATTACAAAACCATATATATTATTACAATATTATACGATATATATTATCAATTAATTATTAAAAAATTATTTAAAAATTGTAGGTTTAAAGTATCCGAACAATTCTAAGCCCATGGAAATTCAGAGAGTTTACAGAAGAATAATCCCTTATTTGGTTTTATATGGTTTTATAAATATAGTTTTATAAATATAGTTTCCATTTGTTAATATATTGTATATTTACTCCAATAATTTGTTGAGTGCTTTATATCAGTTATAAAAATATTTTGCTTGTTGTATCCCAACAAATTAAATATAACCTCTACACATATATATATACATATATTCAATGATATTAAGTAAATGGAAACTATATTTATAAAACCATATTTATTCTATTATATATATTTCAAGGGTACCAAAACTTTGGTACGCCCTCATCAGATAAAATACAAAGTTTGTTTTATAAATATTGACATACCCAGGAAGAACTTAATGGTTCAAGTTTTTCCTGGATAGTGAACCGTTAAGTTCTTCTTCCTGATTATGTCAATATTTATAAAGCAAACTTCGTATTTTATCTGATGAGGGCGTACCAAAGTTTTGGTACCTTGAAATATATATAATAGAATAAATATGGTTTTATAAATATAGTTTCCATTTACTTAATATCATTGAATATTATACTCCAGAAAACTTGTCGAGTGCTTTGAATCAGTTATAAACATTTATATTTGTTGAATTACCAACAAATTGAATATCCCTTTTGCTTATATATATATTACACTGAGGTCAGAGAGGAGGCACTGATAGAGAAGATCAGAAGTGTGGAGAGAGCGGTTGACAGATCTGGATGTAAGCAGAGCTGGATGATCATCAACGAGATCACAGGGAGGAAGAAAAGGTGTTCGAGTCAGATCCAGGGAACGGGGCCCGAGGATAGGAAGAGGAAATGGCTAGACCATTTTAGGACCCTACTAGGAGAGCCACCCTCCACAGCCCAGAGCACTGGGGAGATCAGGCGGCTGTTTGAGGAACTGGATGTTGAGACAGAGCCCTTCACCAGAGAGGAGCTTCAGAGAGCCAAGAAGAAGATCAAGGAGGGCAAGGCTCGTGGAGAAGATGGAGTGGCATCAGAGGTGATGAAGAGGTGTGATTTTGATGATATCATCCTGGGGTTCTGTAACGGGGCACTGGAGAAAGGAGTTGCCCCGAATCAGTGGAGGATCAGTAACATCGTCCCAGTGCCAAAGAAGGGGGATCTCTCTAACACCAACAACTACCGGGGGATCTCACTGACGTCACTTGTGGTAAAGACCCTCAACAGGATGATTCTTAACAGGATCCAGCCTGAGATGGAGAAGAAGCTCAGGGACAACCAGAACGGCTTCAGAGAGGGTAGATCAACCACCAGTCACATCCTTATGCTGAGGAGGATATTAGAGGGAGCTAGAGCAAAGTGCCTTCCTGCGGTCATGGTTTTCATTGACTTTAGGAAGGGCTTTGATTCTGTGGACCGTTACTGCCTGATGAAGATCTTACAGGCTTATGGAATCCCCAAGAGGATAGTGGACCTGATATCACTGCTCTACACCAACACCAAAGCCCAAGTCATTACACCTGATGGGATGACAGAGTTCTTTGATACTGGCTGGAGTGCTCCAGGGAGATACATTGGCTCCCTACCTTTTTATCATCGTAGTGGACTATTGTATGCGCCTTGCACTGGAGAAACACCAGGACACTGGCTTTACTGTAGCACCGGCTCAGAGCAGGAGAGTTGGGGCGAAAAAGGTATCGGATGCTGAATTTGCCGACGACATAGTTTTGGTGACAAATACAGTGAAGGAGGCAGAGGATTTGATGCGGGAGGTTGAGACTGTGTCGATGAGTGTGGGGCTGAGAATGAATGAGACTAAAACAAAATATCTGGTAGAGAATGTTGAGAAGCCAGAGGGGATCACTAATGTAGGCGGGAAGCCGCTGGAATTGGTTGAGGACTTCCTGTATTTGGGAGCAAAGATTGGGAATACGGAAGATGATGTGGTTGAGAGGAAGAGCAAGGCCTGGGCGGCGTGTCACAACTTGAGATAGGTGTGGAAGTCGGACCTTCGTAGAGACCTGAAAGTCCGCCTCTTCATTGCTGTAGTGGAGTCTGTGCTGCTGTATGGGTCTGAGACTTGGACACTGACCAAGAGACTCACTCAGATGGTGGATGGGTGCTACACGAGAATGCTGAGGATGGCTCTGAACATTAATCAGTATACACTGAGGATGAAAAACTCAGAGCTGTATGGGAGCATCCCAAAAGTCAGCTCAAAAGTGACACAGAGGAGACTGAGGTTGGCTGGACATGCTCACCGACATCCAGAGTTGACATTGCACTCAGTGCTCCTTTGGGAGCCCCTACATGGACACACTAGAAGAGGAAGACCAAGGTTAACATATGTTGATGCCCTAAGGACAGACACTGGTCTGTTGGAGATGCAGGATATGGCAGCGATAATGAGGGACAGAGACCGCTGGAGAGAACTCGTCCATGGATCTCGGGAATTTTACCCGCCTTAGATAGATAGATAGATATATATCATAAATCATGTCCTTAGAATTATTAGATAAAATATATACCATTTCCTCAACAATAATGCGAGCTCACATATATATATATATATATATATTATAAAATAACAGCAGGCTGGACTGGTGTAAATCCTTGAAAGGATTATTATACTATGATCATTTCAATGACCGGGTTCAGTATGAATCCGGTGACATCAACAGGTATTTCAAAATATAACAAAGGAATATAGCAGATAAAATTCATGGGGTTGAAAATCAGAGACAAGAGGACGACCGACTATTTAGCAGCTTCTCCCTCGGTCGGCCGCCCTCAAGTGTTGATTATTAAGTCTACTTATGACCATCTGGTGAGGTGGCGCAAGCTTATAATGTGCTACTATCACCCCGTCAAATAAAAATGTCAGCGTTGAGATCATGCCTCAATCAGGCTGATCATGCGTGCTAGAAATTGCCGCGAAAAATGTATTTTCCAAAGAACATATATCTCTTCAACAAAGACATATATAGTGGTGGTATAATGTATGGACAGAAAATTCGGTTAACAATTAGAAACGTTAAACTTATGTTTAGACTTATAGGATGAAATTAGAAAAAAATACAAAAGTAAGGTTTAGAGTTTAGGTTGTGGGGTTTAGTTAAAGAATTTACAGAAGAAGGCTGTTATGAAAAAGTTTAAGTGTATTATAGATAGTCACCATAAATTTTCAGGGTAGGATATCGAGTAAAGATTAAGCCTTTGTATAGCGGTCAATAACCAGCGACGACTGCAGACGCGCCGCCAGCCCGCCCTAACCACGTGCCACCCGTTCCGAGTAATATCGTCTAGCGAAAGAAATGGAAATTAATTTTTCCGAGCACTCCAGGAATGTAACTGTCTTAGGCGTCGGGTGACTAGCAGGAAGTCCGCCACTGCCGGCTGGCCATCGTATATACCAAACGAATTCTAGTAATTCACACAGGAGGTTACGTGCTAGTAGAGGGAGGCATAATACAGCTAATAGTTATGATTAAGCCTAGAATTTAAAGGTACTATTTGGCGGTCAAAGCCGGCGGCGCGGCGGGTTCCAAGTCCGACAGGGCCCCGGGGCGAAGAATCCATTCCGAGTAATTTCGTTTACCGAAAGAAGGGGAAATATATTTTTCCAAGCACTCAAGGAAGGTTGATCCACCCGAGCGCCTGGCGTGCAGTCGGGAAAGCCCCCACATCCGTCAGATCATCGCGTGTTACCAAACGATTATTATTTATTCACACCCGTGATGTGAGGTTGAAAACGGTAAAACCCGATGAAATGCCCAAATAGACTATATGAAGTCCCCAGTTAGTCCGGGTTATATGTAGTGTGGTTCTTGGGGTGGGTAGGGGGAGTGAATAAAGATAAACAGATATAGAGTACAGAGAGTAATATTGAAGGGTCGTGTGCTAATGAGCACAATGATAAGTATATAATGAGAGTAACGCGAGTAAATAAATCAATCTATCTATATCTATCTATATATATATATATAAATGCAAGTTTACGATTCTGTGTGTCCGCCTAAAACTAGCAAACTACCGGACCAAACTCCTCAAAATTATATGTACATATTCACTATACACTCGGACAGGTAACGGTCGAAAAAGTTTTACTTTGCAAAGCAAGGAATTCATTTAAAATCAATTTATCTTATTTACTAATGAATATCAAAAGAGATCATCCATTTTGTTTTTTATGTTCTCCAGTCTGTAGATAAGAGAGTGGGGATGGGAAGAGAGAGAGAGTAAGGGATGAGAGAGAAAGAGAGAGAGTGACAGATGAGAGAGAGAGAGTAAGGGGATTAGAGAGAAAGAGAGAGAGAGTGAGTGGATGGGAGAGAGAGTGTAAGGGGATGTGAGAGATAAAGAAAGAGAGTAAGGGATGAGAGAGAGAGAGTGGGAGATGGGAGAGAGAGAGTAAGGGGATGTGAGAGAGAAAGAAAGAGAGTACGGGGATGAGAGAGAAAGACGATGAAAGGGAGAGAGGAAAAGTATCAAGCTTTCTTAACTTTTATTTATTTATTATTTTTACACACTTTTTAACTATCCCGCTTCCTTAACGTTATTTATCTTTTCTTTATTTTTTGTTAACTATTCCGTAGAGAGAGGGGGGATGTGAGAGAGAAAAATAGAGAGAGAGAGAGTAATGGGATGGGAGAGAAGGAGGGAAGTGGCAAGCGTTCATTAACTTTTATTTATTTATTATTTTTACACACTTCTTAACTCTCCCAATGTTATTTATCTTTTATTTATATTTTGTTTGCTATTGTGTAAGGATGAGAGAGAGAGAAAGAAAGAGAGGAGATGAGAAAGAGAAAAGGAGTGAGGCAGATGGGGAGAAAAAGACAATAAGAAAAGAGAAAAGATGGGAGAGAGAAAAAAGTAAAGAGGCAGGAGAGAGGGAGGGTGATGGGAGAGATTATTTAACTAACGCGTGTCCGCGTTTATATATATATATTTACACACACATACGTGTTATGGGAGGAGGGGCGTTCTTTAGCAGACGATATATGTTACCATCAAAGCTTACTTCCTACATATGTCTAAAGAAATCACAGATGCTTTTATAGAAGTTGTATTTAACAGACAAAAAAAAAAAGGTTTTTTAAATGATATTTGAATATATTATCTTCTGCTGTTATTTGAATTAACACAGAATATTTTTTTTTGTTATGCTTGTCGTTTTTTTGGATACAATCTGAAATCTCAATATCTTCTACATATGTCTAAAATTAATTACACCTGATATACATTCATATAAAGAAATCATTTAAAACAACTTTACTGAGTGAACAATACATTCTATAGTTGTTTCTATTTCGGAAAGAGTGTGGTGTGTAATAATTGTTTCTACGTTTGGCACAAGGCCAGCAATTATTACAGTGCATTACTGGTACTTTATTTTATCGTGTGGTGTGTAATAATATCACTTTAACTGCCTAGAAAATGTTCCAGATCATTATATGGAATGTCATCTTCAGAGGCTAAGAGAAAAAAAACACAGCGATCTGAAGAAAGTGAAGAAGCTCGGCTTGCCCGTCTAGCTGCTAACAGAGCCCAAACAGCTTTAGCACGAGCACTCCATTTGGATAAAAGGGAACAAAGGACTGCTGCTACACGAAAACAACAAATTAAGGAACAGCAGTAAATCAGACGAAATGCTAATCAAGCACATCGTTTCTACTGTCCGCGCAGGAGAACAAGCGACAAGTAAAATGAATGTGCTGATGGGTGCTTTTTCTTATGACCCCCAAAAGGATTACAGCAGTAATCCACAAATCCACATTGGGAAAATGAACAAATGCTGCCAGTATTGTGGTGCCATGAAGTGAGCAGCAGAAACACCAAGTCTATCATGCCGTCATAGTCATAAAGTTACAAGAAATGCTTCACCAACGTCACATGTATGTCAGTGTATTTAAATATGCACTGGAGCATATGAACAACACCAGAGATCGTAAAATCATCATTAGGGCAGTCAAACGCCCAGCTTCAGAACATGAATGCAGATTCAATGCACCTGTCACTGATGAAGTTGCAATCATAATGGTTGATGAACAGCATGAACGGCGTGACATTGTTTTGCAAAAATAAAGTGGACATTTGGAGCGAATTTGTGAAACTCATAGAGCCTATGATTCACTCCAATATCCGCTCATCTTTTGGAATGGTCAAGATAGATATCATTTTCAGCTACGTCAGATCGGCCCAGGAGCTGGACAAGAAACTGGCCGATCAATCAGCTGCAAAGAATTCTATGCTTATCATTTCATGGTACGTGATCACTTCAACCAAGTTCTGCGATTCAAAGAAGTAACCAACCAGTACATGGTGGACATGTAATTCCAAAATTGAAACAGAAAGATTGGCTTTTCTGCGAAGGAATCAAACTAAGTTGAGGGCAAATAACTACATCCACCTTGGAGATGCCATCAATTCTGATGTTGACCCAAGAAATATTGGCCAGTCAGTCATACTACCATCAAGCTTCACGGGATGACCACGTACGCAAGATGCAATGGCCTATGTCAGAAAATTTGGTCGGCCAGATCTCTTCATTACATTTACATGCAATTCAAACAGAAATATGAAATGAATTATTTCAAAATCAAAAACCAAAGGATCGAAATGACCCCATTTCTCGGGATTTCCATGAAAAGCAACAAAAAAAAAAACACATCTGGCTCCTAAAAGAAGGAAGAATCTTTGGTGAATTTAGTGCTTGGATGACCACTATTGAGTGGCAGAAGAGAGGTCTTCCTGACTCTCACACACTAATTTGGTGCAAGGAGAAGATAAGACCAGATTATGTTGATAAGATCATTTCAGCAGAGTTGCCTGATAAAGGTGATGATCCAGAGCTCTTTGAAACCATCAAGTCCAAACTCATTCATGGTTCATGTGGAGTCATCAATCCAGCCTATCCCTGCATGAAAGATCAAAAATGCAGCAAACATTATCCTAGAGCTTTTATTCGGGAAACTCGGACTGACAATAATGGATACCCCCTTTATCGTAGGCGATACTGCAAGCCTAACAGTTCGAGGAGAGGAGCTTACCATAAACAATCAGTGGGTCTTCCCACACAACAAATTGTTGTGTAAACTTTTAAAAACTCATATCAATGTTGAGTATTGCAGCTCTGTCAAGGCAATCCTATATGTCACAAAATATATCAACAAGGGCAGTGACATGGCTACCTTTATTACTGACAAAGAACTCACTCAATGATGGTGGACTGGATGAGGTCAGACGGTATCAAAACAGGTTGATACATCTCCAGTAATGAAGCGATCTGGCGAATCTTTGGATTTGATATCCACCAACGCCACCCAACAGTCGTCAACCTCGCATTCCATATGGAAAATGGACAGAGAGTGTACTTCACTGAGATCACTGATCATCAGTTGGCACAAGCATCTCTTGACACTACACTTACTGCTTTCTTTAAACTCTGCCAGAATGATGAATTTGCTGGATCCCTCCTATATGCTGAAGTCGCAACATACTACACCTGGACCAGTTGCAAGACCTGGAATCGAAGAAAGCAGGGTCATTTAGTGGAAGGTCATGAAGTCAAGTCAAGTGATGCTATTGGGCGTGTTTACAATGTCCATCCCAACAACAGAGAATGTTTTTATTTACGGATACTTCTGCATACTGTTCGAGGACCAACGTCATTTGAGGATCTTAGATGCTTCAGAGGAAGGGAGTGTGCAACATACCAAGAAGCATGTAAACAGCATGGACTCCTGCATGACAATGGACACTGGAAGAAGTGCCTAGAAGAAACAGCAATCACTCAAGTAGCCAGTCAAATAAGTTAATTATTTGCAATTATGCTCACAGCATGTGGAATTTATGAACAGTTGCAACATATATATATCTTTAATTTTATGTGTATGATAACCTTTATATTTAATAATCTCCCAATTGGTTGAGATTAAATTTGGCGATATATGGCTGCGCTTTCTAGCAGCAAGCCTACCCGCCGTAAGCAACCAATCACACGCTTTCTCTCTGGCTGGTACACAGCTACATAGCGATTTTTAGCCATTTTTGAATCTAAATTTGGCGGGATCGGTTAGAAAAACTAAATGTCTGATTTTGAGTTTATCTCCTGAAGAAACCTAACTCTGGAAATCCATATTATTTGGATGTCCTAAATAAGGAAGAAACCATGGTAGAGATATAATTACGGTATGTGCGCATTTCTTCTAAGTTTAATTTTACTACTAATTGTGTGTGGTTGATGGTATATTTGGTCGGATTCTGCATGCTGCCGAAATGTTGGATACATAATGGAACGGGGCTGCTGCGAAGAGGCTACGATCAATTGTTTGTCGGAGATTTCCCCATAAGAAAATTTATTCTTAAAGCTTGCTAGATTTGATTTTGTATATGGTTAATTATGCTAATTAGAAGAAGAAATAGTATATATTTTAATATCTGATGATTCTATAGACATGATTTATGATATATATATATATATATATATATATATATATATATATATATATATATATATTGGTAAACGGAAAAGAAAATGCTGATAAATTGTTCCCAGTGAAAAATAGTTTAATTAGGAATAAGTAAAAATTAGTAATAGTATTGGTTAGTATTCAGTTTTGGTTTTAAGTTTTACCGGTTGCGCATTTCTAATGCTTTTCAAAAATAATTTTGAGATAGAGCGCCCGTGATGTTTGCTCTAATCTGATTAGTTTTGGAAATTCTACCTGTTTTATGTGGAAAAAAGGGGCTCCAGATGTATTAAAATAAGTTTCTGAAATAAGAGCTGAAAAATATCTTTTAACATGTTAAAATATCCCCCACACACGTACAGACACATTCCTACTGACCATCCCTCTACCACGAAATACTCTGCTACACACACACACACACACACACACACACACACACACACACACACACACACACACACACACACTTGTCTTTTTAGGCATTTGAACTGTCAACAGGCTGCGGTTCGCACACACATCCCTGCTGACCATTATGACAACAACGAACCTCTTTACTACTACTACTACACACACACACACACACACACACATATTTGTTTTGAAAGTCTTATTTTTCAGTGACTTCTCAATCAGCCCACACAAACCTACATTTGGCGCAAAATCAATTTTTAACATTCACATGACCTCTACCTACCAATCAAAATTGTTTTGACCACAAAAATTTTTGCAACACAAATTGGCGCGAAACTTATTTTAATACATCTGGAGCCACTTTTTTCACATAAAACAGGTAGAATTTCCAAAACTAATCCGATTAGAGCAAACATCACGGGCGCTCTATCTCAAAATTATTTTTGAAAAGCATTAGAAATGCGCAACCGGTAAAACTTAAAACCAAAACTGAATACTAACCAATACTATTACTAATTTTTACTTATTCCTAATTAAACTATTTTTCACTAGGAACAATTTGTCAGCATTTTCTTTTCCGTTACCAATATATCATAACTCGTGTGTTACACCTCTATTCTTTTATATATATATATATATATATATATATTTCGTTTCTGAATTTGTTTAGCAAGATTCTTTATCTGAAATCGTGTGTTGAAACCGATATTGTTATACTTTGGGAGGGTCATGTTGCCAATAAGAAACACACGCACCAGTTGCTTTCACTTCAATTTATTATATATTTATAAATTTATAAATTTACAAATTTACAAACTTATAAATTTCTGGTTGGTTGGTTGGTTCCACAACCAGATAGTTGTTTATATATAGTCATAGTCCTTTCGTCACACACTCTGTGACCTCTTCAGTGACTGGGTATTCCTTTCTTTGTTTCTGTGCCTTTCCTTTCTTCTATCCTACGCCATTTTGTTTCTGTGTGTGTGTTGTGTGCTCTCGGCCATTTCGGACCATACCAAAATCAACATACTGATTGCGGATTTGGTACGGGTGATGAGAAATGTGTCCCGCATGTGCAACCCCGAAGAACTAGAGAGACACATACAACACTTCATCCACCGTATGCAGTTCTCTGGCTACAATCAGAGAGATAGAATCAGAGTGTATAAAGGAGCCAGAACCAAATGGGAAAAAATGGTAAATAATGACATAAATGGGACCTGCCCCTTGTATAGGAGCAAATTTTGGAATAGAATAGAAAGAACTAGGAACAAGGCCAATAGAATAAACTCATGGTATGATAGCAATAAATAGCAGAGTGTAATGTTCATCAATACAACCCCTAGAGGCGAACTAGCCTACAAATTTAGAAGGGCCCTAAATAAACATAAACTCAATATTAAGATAGTAGAAAGACCAGGTACCTCCGTAAAAACACTTATTACCAAGACATACCCGTTCCAAAGACCCTCATGTATAGATAAGAAATGTATAACCTGTAAAATAAGCCCCCATATTAACTGTAAAACTAGAAATGTAGTGTATAGCATAAGATGTACTGAAGGACAATGTAGAAACAAAAATATAGTGTACATAGGTGAGACAGCTCGTAGTATAGGGGAACGAATAAATGAACACTGGCGAGACCTCCAAGATAATAAAGAATCATCTGTGCTCTACCAACATGCTAAGATAGAAAACAGGGGTAGATTAGAGAACATAGAAATAAAAATAGAATCCACACACAGAAAAGATGCACTGTTTAGGCAAATTACAGAGGCAGTAAGCATAAAAGAATTACAACCAAAATTAAATAGAAAATATGAGTGGAACAGCAACATCACAACTTACAATTAAGGACAAAATGAAAACACGCACAGGACAAAATGAAAACACACACACACATAGAACAAACAACTTACAATTAAGGACAGAATGAAAACACACACAGGACAAAATGAAAACACACACACACATAGAACAAACAACCAACCAACAATAAATAAATAAATAAATAAACAAATAGATAAATGAACACAAACACACACAGACACCCGGATGTGGCGCATGCGCAAACTGAGCACACAACACACACACAGAAACAAAATGGCGTAGGATAGAAGAAAGGAAAGGCACAGAAACAAAGAAAGGAATACCCAGTCACTGAAGAGGTCACAGAGTGTGTGACGAAAGGACTATGACTATATATAAACAACTATCTGGTTGTGGAACCAACCAACCAACCATAAATTTATAAGTTTATAAATTTTAAATTTATAAATTTATAAATATATAATAAATTGAAGTGAAAGCAACTGGTGCGTGTGTTTCTTATTGGCAACATGACCCTCCCAAAGTATAACAATATATATATATATATATATATATATATATATATATATATATATATATATATATATATATATAGTTATGTAATAAACAACATAAGGCAATTATTCCATTTACCAGTGGTTTCTTAAAAGCAAAAGATTTTGCTTTCAATCCTCAGAATGAAAAAATCCTGGTCTGTTTATTGAATTTGGATTTTAAAAAACAAAAATGCAATCTATTTGAAAGTGAGGCTGGAGAAAGAAGAAGGAAAGGAAAAAACAGGTATATATATACAAACGCGCGCACACACATATATAAATAATAACAATAATAATAATAATTGTTTCTACTTTTGGCACAAGGCCAGCAATTATCCCAGTGCATTACTGGTACTTTATTTTATCGACCCCGTAAGGGTGAAATGCAAAGTTAACCTCGGCGGGATTTGAACTCAGAATGGCAAGGGCCGTAACTCTATGCGTCAAAGCATGGCGTCCGACCCTCTACCGATACTGCCCATCCACCACCCTACAATAATAATAATCCGGTCTCTGTAGGCTTTGTGCGCTGGTAAGGACGCGTTTAGCTTCCAGTAGCCGGGTCCTCGTCTATGAAGCATATCTAAGTCAAGCACACAGATCACGAATTTGTGGTCCGTGTAGCTGACTATCTTGAATTGTGGACAGCCTATGCTAGACCTATCTATTTCCCTACAAAATACTCTATCTAGATATGATCTGGATGACCCTATGCGATTTGTCCAAGTCCACATTGGCACATTCGGGAAATCCAATCAGTAGCTGTCAGACAGTTCAAAACGCCTGAGCAGGTTGGTGAGTCTCTTGCACCCTCCACCCCTATCCGCTAATCCCACACAGTCCCAGCGTGCATTTAAGATCCCGTTCTAGTCGCCCACTAACACTAAAGAGCGGGACGTTCCAAGAAAGGTCTCCAGACGCCGGAAGAAATCAGGCCACTAGCCTGAAAGCTTGCCCGTCTCCGCTGGTCACGTCCAGCACCACCAACTTACCCTCTGGGTCAAGGAAGATGGCCCGTATGGCGAGATCCAAACCTCTCCGAAAAAGCACAGCAACTCCCCCCCCCCCGATCCAGGACGGCTGGGAGATGCGTACACATCGTAGCCGCCGAAGATCGGTGCGAAGGCCCGTGCTTCGGAGATTCTGGTCTCGCTGATGACCACTACATCTATGTTTAGTGACCTGAGGTCGTTGAGCAGGTGACCCTGCTTCCATGACGACCCCAAGCCACGCGTATTTATGCTGCCTATTCTGAGTGAGGTCATGTTGAAATGGAGTGGAAAAGATGGGAAAGACCACTTACCTTCTCGTAGAGGAAGGATGGTTTTTCCATCCTTTTCACTGCTTGTGGCCTCCTCCGGAAGGATGTCCTTATAAATCCTGCTGGAGAGTGCTTGTCGGAAGTCTCCGATGTCTTTGGGGAATTTTTGTTTTAGTGTCGTGTACGTTTTCTGTGTGATGCGAGTGATTTGTATGTGTGGAGGTGGTGTGAACTTTTGGGTTGTCGTGTAGTCTTTTTCTGTGATGCTGGTGTTGTGTTGGATGTAGTGTAATAATTGGTTGTTGTTCAAATTTAATGCTGTGTAGTGTGTATCGTTTTGGTTGTTTTGTTTTGTTTGCGTTTGTTGTGGGTTTGTTTCTGTTTCGCTTTTTGGTGACTTTTGTGATGTTGGTGATGGTGGTGTTGGGGTTAATGATGGTGATGGTGTGTGTTTGTGGTGATGGGGTTGGTGATGCTGGTGTGGATGGTGGCATAGCTGTCCTAACTTTTTTGTTTGATAGTTTATTTGTTTCCCTCTGTATTTTGTTTTTGGAGGGGGAGGGAAGAGAATTTTTTATTTTTTGGTTTCTTGTTTCTTTTTTCTTTTTTCCTGATACCGTTTCCCACTCCTCGTCGTCACAATCTGTCTCCAGTTGTGATAGACCGGGGAGTGGAAAATCCTCCACAGGCGTTGGTTTTGGTTGTGGCGTGGTGGATGGTGTAGGTGCTGGTACTAGTTCTGGCTCGTTGGGTGGTGGTGGTGTTGGTTTTGCTACTCTTGCTGGGGTTGTTGCTGTTACAGTTGCTTCTGTTATTGCTGCTACAGTTGTTGCTGCCATCTCTGCTGCTGGTGGTGCTGATGGTTGAGTCACTGGGGTGGGTAAGAGAGGTGGCCTCAACCTTTTAGCCTGAGTGCAGAAAGCCCTTAGGTGGGTTCCTTCACCACAAACGACACACCTAGGCCTTCTGCCCTCGACGATTACGGTGAGGTAGCTGCCGTCAGTGAGGTCTATTACCTCTGGGATCTCCTCAATGCTTTTTTGGTCCACTTGGATCAGGAGCTCCATCCCAGATCCGGACCAGTTCTCCTGCTTTTCTTTTGGTATTTCTATTATTTTGGTGTTGTCGTCGCTTCGTAATGGGGCCATGGAGTGCTCTCTGGCCTCCTGTCGTGTTTCAAAGAACACGTCCACTGTTCCATATTTCTGCCCACGTCAGATATGGGGTTTTTTTGCCCACACATAACCCAAAGCTTTTTGGATTTTGGACTCGGATGCCCGTTCCACTCGACGCGATTTTATGTTAATCGTCCGATAAGACACGGTGCATAGGCCCCGATGCTCCATTTTATTAGGTGTGTGTGGGGGGGACCTGTACCCATCTTTCTTTACCATTCTCTTCGCTTCATCTAATTCCTCCTGAGTTACCTGGATTGTTTCACATTTTTTGGCTGCTTTGGCAAACACACGGTATTGTTATTCTCATTGTTGTTGTTGCTGTTGTTGTTATTGTTATTTTTGTTATTGTTATTTTTTGTTTCAGTTGTGGTGGTGGTTGCGTCAGTGGTGTTTGGTGTGGAAGAGTCGATTCTGGGTGAATCCATTTCGATGTCACGAGATAAATATTTTTGTTTTTTGTTTCTGTTTTCGCTGTGGTGGTAGTGGTGGTGGTGGCGACTTTAACACCTGCAGTCATTGGTAATGGCGGGAAATGAATGTCTGCATGAGACAAATTTAAGTTATTGCTACTGCTTATATTTTTAGTGTTTGCAAACGTAGTAATATTTACAATGGTGGTGTTGGTGTTAGTTTGGTGTTAGTTTGTGAGGAAGGCTCTCAGCTGCTTGGTGTAGCTGTGAGTCGTCCATGATTTTTTCAAAGAAATTTTTTTGATAATTATAAAAGTTTAAATTTGAGGCTCAAGGCCCCAATCTTTTTGAGTGTCCTTTTCCGAAAGCAAATTTAACAACAAAAATTTTCCATAAATGGCAATTTGCAAAAACTGAAAACAACAAACGATGATACGATTTACTACGTAGGTCGCCAATAATAATAATAATAATAATCTCCTTTTTTTTTTTTTTTAGTGTGGATTGAGACAGTACAAAAGGAGATTAGTGAACAGGCACACCAACAAACTGATTTGAGTATCACAGTTGAAACTCATAAGGGGCAGGCCAGAAACCTAACCAACTGGAAATCACCAGGCCCAGATGGTGTGCAGGGGTATTGGATTAAAAATATAACATCCCTCCACCCGAAACTGACAACCATGTTCAATGACTGCTTGATGTCAGGTGAGGTACCAGAGTGGTTGACGAAAGGTACCACAGTTCTGGTAATGAAAGACCGAACCAAGGGTAATGATGTTACCAAATATAGACCTATCACATGTCTGTCTGTAATGTGGAAACTGCTAACAAGCATTGTGTCTGAGGAAACCTACCATCACCTCCATATAAACAACTTGTTACCAGATGAACAGAAAGGATGCCGAAAGAAGTCCCGTGGTGCAAAGGACCAGTTACTTATTGATAAGATGGTAATGAGGAATTGCAGGAGGAGACACACTGGTCTTGCCATGGGATGGATAGACTACAAAAAGGCATTCGACATGGTACCTTATTCTTGGATAACCAAAAGCCTAGAGATCTTCAGGGTGGCAGATAACCTCAGACAGTTGTTGAGCAAAAGTGTGAAGTCCTGGAAAACAGAGTTAACATCAGCTGGAGAATCCTAGGAAGGTGTGAGGATCAAGAGAGGTATCTTCCAGGGAGATAGTTTGTCCCCGCTGTTGCCATGATCCCCCTGACCATTGTACTGCGAAAAGTGAGAGCAGGATACAAGTTGGGAAAGGGAGAGCTTACCATCAATCACCTCCGATCAATCACATGGACGATCTTAAGCTCTTCGGGAAGAGTGAGAGGGGGTTGGATGTGCTTGTTGACACTGTCCGTATTTTCAGCAACGATATATGTATGCAATTTGGTATTAGTAAGTGTGGAATCCTTGTGATGAAGAGGGGTAAATTGAGCAGAGGCAACGGAATCCAGGTACCAACAGGTGAGACGATAAAGGAAAGTGATGCTGAAGAAATATACAAATATTTAGGTGTTCTGGAGGCTGATGACATCAAGAACAAAAAAATGAAGGAATTGATAAGATCTGAATACATTCGGAGAGTAAGGAGTGTATTAAAATCACATCTGAACAGTAGGAATGCCATAAGTGGAGTAAATTCCCGAGCTGTGTCTATTATTAGGTACAGTGCGGGAATTCTTAGATGGAATGTTGCTGAACAAAAAGAAATGGATAGGAAGACTAGGAAGCTATTGATTATCTACAACATGTTCCACCAGAGGAGTGATGTCGATAGACTCTACTTAAGGAGATCTGAAGGTGGAAGAGGTCTTATCAGCATAGAGGACTGTGTTCAGATGGAGAAAAACAACCTACACAAATACGTGAGTGATTGTAGGGAGTCAATGCTCAGAATTGTACTGAAGGAGGGGACAATAGACCAGGGGATGTCCAAGGAGGAAATAGCAACATGTAGGAAGAGCAACCTTCAGGAAAAATCCCTTCATAGTACTTTATTTGAGAAAACTGAATTTAGAGATCCACAGACATTGAACTGGTTGAAAAGAGGAGACCTTAAAAAGGCTACAGAAGGAATGCTAATGGCTGCGCAAGAGCAGGCCCTCAAAACGAAGTGGGTGAAACACCATATTTACAAGGAGGCTAGCCCACTGTGTAGGATCTGTGAAGAGAGAGAGGAGACTGTGGCTCACATTGTATCCGAGTGTAAACACCTAGCCCAGACTCACTATAAAGGCTGGAGACACGATGTGATGGGCACGGTGATCCACTGGCACCTAGGCAAAATAAACAATTTACCACATTCTGAGAAGTGGTATGAGCATAAGCCAGAGTTGGTGATAGAAAACGTTCAGGTGAAGATGCTGTGGGATTTTAGGATACAGATGGACAAGAAACTGGATACAATAGACCTGACCTGGTGGTTTTGGACAAGGAAAAAAGACCGTGCCTGATTGTAGATGTAGCCTGCCCATTCGACACGAGAGTGCAAGAGAAGGAGAGAGAGAAAACTAACCGATACCAGGACTTAAAGTGGGAGGTAAAAAGGATTTGGAACTGCCATGAAGTCAAGGTCGTCCCGATTGTCATAGGAGCATTAGATACTATCTAAAAGAGTTTCCAAGGATGGTTAAAGAAAATTGGTCCCGCACCGCTTTTTGGAACACTTCAAAAGGCATGCTTGCTGGGAACAGCAAGAACCCTCCGATACGTCCTGAATATCTGAGGCTGCAGGTAGTGGCTTGATATTCATTTCAACAAACTTTCCAGTTAAATAACATCAATGACTGAGACTCAAAGAACAATAATAATAATAATAATAATAATGATTTCTTTATTGGCCACACGGGCTGACATCAATAAAAACATTACAGACGGCACAGGACGGTACAGGACGGTACGATGTGGGTTTTGTGCCTGTAAATATTTTTATTATTTATATAAGAAAAGAAAAAAAGACATAGAAACATAAATATATATATATAAACAATAAAAATGAAAATTGAAACAATGATAAATTCCCCAACAGGGGGGAAACCTCCGATAGTTACTCGTGGCGAAAAGCACACAAAAGACCACGGCCACTCTGACCACCAGGGCAAGCGCCCTCTCTCAATTTTTCCATTTCTCAAACTACCGACGTATATTCAGAGCGGTTCCCGTTCACTTGGACCATTCTCGCTACATTCACCCACCTTTCAACAAACTTGCTAGAAGGCAGCACTTGCCTCTCCACCCTGATTTTCCTATTCAAGTGAAACTTGAAAAAGTTAACTAGGGATTCGCCGAATAGGAAAGTGTCTGTCTTTAACTCTTTCAACCTTGTCCGCCACACAATCTCTTTCGCCATGGCCACCAGGCAGATGAAAACCGCCTGCCCTTCCTCCTCGAAGGTAGATGGCGAGACCATCTGCACAATGGACTCCGATAACCGGATCAGTCCTACACGTGACAGCAACTGTTCGACATAGCTCCACAAGTCAGCAATGCTCGGGCACTGAACGAGTGTGTGCACGACGGTTTCGTCGCTCTGCGCGCATCTCGGACATGCTCAGGTGACGGCACTTCCGTGTCTGCAGAGCTTATCTCGACCAGCAGCCAGGGATTTTTGGAAGTTATCCATAGGCCCTGAAAGTTCTCCGGAAGAGAGCAAACAGCTGATCTTCTTCGATGCCCAGGATCTCTCCTCTATAGAACGCCGAGGTGGATGTTCCACCGATACTGGTGCCCAGATGGCAGAGGGCAGTGAGCGCCTGGAGACATTCCAGTTTCCAAGCGCTATCCCTCGGTCTTTTTCTGACCCAGGACTGCAGCTCCGTCAAGGAGACGAAGTGTGGGAAAACGTTCCTGGCGAACGGCGACCACACCTGTTCACCGCCAAGGAAGCACCAGAGATGTCGCAGCCTCAGCGCATGTTTGCGCATCATCAGCCATGGCATGCCCAGTCCTCCACGCAACGGGTCATGACAGCAGATGGATCATCTGACCATGGGAGCACGTCCCTTCCATTTCTATGTCACGAGATAATAATTTATTTTTTGTTTTTGTTGTCACTGTAGTGGTGGTGGTGGTAGTGGTGATGGTAGTATCAGTGGTGTTGGTTGTTCTTTTTGACATTGTCAAGGTGGGGATGGCGGCTTTAACACATGTAGTTATTGGTAATGGCGGGAAATCCATGTCAGTATGCGGCAACTCTAAATAATTGAGACTGCTATTAATTATATTTTCAGTGTTGGCAACCGTGGCAAGGTTTACAATGGTGGTGGTGAGGGGGGGGGGGGGAATTAGTCTGTTAGAAACAGGAAATTTGTCGTCCATGATTTTTTTTTCAAAGAAATATTTTGTTTGATAAACAAAAAGTTTAAATTTTGGGCTCAGGCCCCAATATTATTGAGTGTCCTTTTTAGAAAGCAATATATGTGAACTTATAAACACTTAACAACAAAAAGTTTCCATAACTGGCAATTTGAAACAACTGAAAACAACAAACCTTTGTGGAGCTCACGATAATACGATTTCGTACGTAAGTCGCCAATAATAATAATAATAATAATAATAATAATAATAATAATAATAATAATAATAATAATAAAAGGAGAGGGAGAAAATTAACCGATACCAGGACTTAAAGTGGGAGGTAAAAAGGATTTGGAACTGCCATGAAGTCAAAGTGATCCCGATTGTCATAGGCGCACTAGGGACTATCTCAAAAAGTTTCCAGGGATGGTTAAAGAAAATTGGCCCCTTCACGCTTTTTGGAACGCATTTTGGAACGCATGCTTGCTGGGAACAGCAAGAACCCTCCGATACGTCCTGAATATCTGAGGCTGCAGGTAGTGGCTTGATATTCATTTCAACAAACTTTCCAGTTAACTAACATCAATGACTGAGACTCAAAGAGTAATAACAACAATAATAATAATAATAATAATAATAATTGTTTCTACTTTTGACACAAGGCCAGCAATTACCCAGTACATTACTGATACTTTATTTTATCGACCCCGTAAGGATGAAAGGCAAAGTTAACCTCAGCGGGATTTGAGCTCAGACCGTAAAGATAATAATAATAATAATGATTTCTTTATTGGCCACAAGTGCTAGCATGAAGAAAAACATTACAGACGTCATAGAACGGTAAAGGACGAGACAAAGTGAGTTTTGGCCGTATAAAAAAAGCGAAAAAATTCAAACCTCCGAGGGTCACTCGTGGCGAAGACCACACAAAAGACCACGGCCACCCTGACCACCAGGGCAAGCACCCTCTCTCAGTTCTCCCACTCCTCAGTTTACAGGCGCACACTCACTACGATTATTGAGGTGTGACGCGCGTTTCACGATTGATCAGCTAAAGGTTCGATCTGTATTGATCGGGCCCGACTCTGAAATCAAAAGCTCATTATACAAATATGTTTAAACAGGAAGGCAGTATAGAAAAGAAATAGTTGTTGAAATCTATCTTATCACGATTGTATCGGGGATATGCTTCCATACTTACAATTTATAGTAACAATTGAAATTTAGAACTAAAATATTTGAAATAACTTTTGAAAATTGAGTAAAATGTGTAATTTGATAAAAAGAAGTGAAGTATAATTTTTAATGTTTCGTTTAAATATTCACATTCTTTCACAAATTTCAGTTATTCACAGAGATGGTCACAAACATGTGCTGGTGTTATTTTTGGCATGTCGAATCTATTGTTAAATTTAACTTATCTCGATTGTGTTAATTCATAGAAAAAATCGAAAATTAGGTTTAACACATTTGAAATTACTTTTGAAAATTATGTCAAATATACTACTTGATAAGAAAATTAATATTAAAAAATATTTCTTTTAAAACATGTTTTTTCTAGGGTCAATCGTATTCAAGAAGCGTTGAGCAAAATTTGAATTTTTGAAACGTAAATTTTTAGATTAGGAAGGCTTAAAAGTGACGGTTGAGTGGCCAAAAACGCTTTGTATAACGGTAACGCAGCCATCCAGTATGCAGCAGGTGTGAATTAAATTCCCACAGGCGATACTGTCGACGTTTTCCATCTCCAATAAGGCTTAGATGCCGAAAATGTACGACAATTTTCACAGTAAAAAACTTACGTTGAAACAGTTTAATTTAAGCTAACATACTTTAAAATTTTTTTTTTTAATATATGAAATTATCGTTGTTTGTCTTGGTCTCTAGCATGTTTTTAGTGCAGACAAAGTTTAGTTGAGTGCATAGTTTTATTTATACCTGACAACATTATAAGAAAAAAATAGGAGAATCATAACGGTATTTTGCAGCAATCCACTTGTTACTACAGATACGTTGGAGAGGGATCTAATTTCCTGAAATACTAAAGTCAGATGGCGACCACCATTTGACTTTAGAATTCAATCATCTTTTATTCACAGTTGTATATAAACATAGTAATATAATGCTTACAGAGCGAAGACCCAAAGACATATAATATATACAAATATAAACGAAAAAAAAAACATTTTTAAAATAGAAGAAAAAAGGGGGGCAATTCACCACCAGGTGCGACAATCGGCCGCACATCACATCATAAGGGTTAACACTTTGAGGCAAGCCAACACGCTCGAGGCTAAGGCACTGAAACAACCTGATACCTCAGTATTTCAGGAAATTAAAGCCCCACATATCCAAAATTTCCGTTGTACCAATGTTTTCCAGTTTATGACAATGACATAAGATTCCAAGGTGTACAAAATCAGCACTTGTTCCAAATAACAGATTCTACAGAACTTAGATTTGCCGTTGTAGAATCTGTGACAGACGGTTTCTTTCATGACAGAAACTTGTGGAGTGCTATTAAAACGTTTCTGGATATAATTCTCTTCAGCACATACAAACATACAATACATACATGATGGCAGCCCCCTTGTTATCGAGTATGGCCATTCCATGAGAAAAAAAACCCCTTAATAATAACAATAATAATAGCAACAATAATAATAACGACAACAATAACAATAATAATATATATATATATATATATATACACACACGCGCACACACATAAACACACCTACACACACACGATAGCAATTAACAGCGCTACGATCGAATGTGGCTTTTTAGTCCAGCCAATGATATAAAATGTCTTGCACAGAGTTGGCAACCAAAACATTCACTGGGAATAGCCGGCTGTGGTTGGAGTTCATGCATATCGTTTGAGCCCTCCTGCTGATTTACATTCTCTACCACATGCTTGGCAAGCATGATGAGTAGCATCTCCAACAACAGCCTGGTAGTCAACCACTGGTCTTACTTTATGACTGCGAAGATAACTTTCGAGTCCAGCTTTGCCGAGGAAAATCTCGCACAGCAATGCCCCTCCTCACATCCCGCTTTACTTACTCGTATGCGATTCGAATTGCCTCAAAGGCAACTTTTCCCTCATATATAGTCTTTCTATATTTATTACGATCAGCAGCAACATTTTCCCATGTATCAGCAGAGATGTTAGCGTCTTTCAAAGAGGCTTTCAAGGAATCCTTATACCTCTTTTTTGGCTTATGTGGCGGTCGTTTTCCTTTAACTAACTCTCCATAAAAGAGTTGTGGTATTCTAGAATCCTTCACCCTGGCAAGGTGACCACTCCAACGGAGTCGTTGCTTAAGCACAAGAGCTTCTATACTGTCACACATAGAGCTTTCCAAAATCTTGACATCACTGAACGCCATGGATCCATCAGAGACACATCTGACGGAAACGCTCCAATTGCTTAAGGTGGTGTCGATAGGTGACCCAGGTCTCGCAGGCATAAAAAAGAAAAGAGAACACACATGCTTTGTACACCTTTACTTTGTCTTCTTGAATACGTCTTGCCGACCCCAGAGTCGCCTTTCTAACTTTCCGAAAGCATGTAGGGAGCTTATAGATAGGACAACACACGCTGTCTTTTCGTTGGGTAAGTTTTTAATTAATTTTTGTATTCTGAAACATCAAAATACAACTTACATACATACATACAGGACTCTATTTTCACTGATAAAATAACATTTTGCAGGGGTATATTTCAGGGGGACAGTCTCTCTGTGATATTATTCATCTTGTCATTAAACCACTTG
>OZ024741.1:229540845-229570845 GCA_964016885.1 Eledone cirrhosa
CGAACAGCTGAGCAAAGTGCCGCTGAAAGGCCGCGCACATCTGCTTCGGCTCACGTATCACGCGTCCGTTTGTTTTGGTCCTTCAAAGACCGAATCGTGGACTTGTTGCCACTTTTCGCCTCCGTCACTCGGGCCCAGCTAACAGCTTTGGCTCCCTCGTTACCAAGAACACGTATTTTGCTTCTGACAACGCAGCCCTCGTGCTTTGCGTCGAAGAACTGGTCCAAGGCCGTACTCGTTGCTAGCACGCTGGCTACGTTGCCACTTCTAATTGCTTCTTCTACTTTATCTACCAGTTCCTTCTCGGTCCTATTTCTATCTAACACTAATTCTTTACTAAAAACTAACGAGTCTAATCTAACTGCCCTCTTGAGAGAGTACCACCATCTGTTGTTGAGAATGACCCCTGTTAAGTGCTGTTTAACTAAAGTGCTAATCCGTCTACTGTAGGCTTTGCATGTCGGTAACGACATGTTCAGCTTCCAGTAGGCGGGTCCTTGTATATGGGTTCTATCAAAGTCACTAGTTTGTGATCTGAATAGGCAACCATGAACATTTGTGGACAGCTTAACATGTCCCTATCCTTATTTCTAACTAGAACCCTATCTAGGTACGATCTAGATGTTCCGCTACGATTAGTCCACATCCACAGTGGCACAGTCGGAAAATCTAGTCGATATCTATCGGCCAGGTCAAATCGGCCCATTAACTGTTTGAGGCTGTTACACCCCCTTTTATCGGGACATGCTCCCACATAGCCCCAACGTGCATCTAGGATTCCATTACAGTCCCTCACTAAAAGCAAGGAGCGGGACGTCCCCACAAAAGTCTCTAGACGTTTGAAGAAGTGTGGCCGCGGTGTCCCGGATGGGGAATATGCGGCTACCAGCCTGAAGGCTCCACCTTCACTACCGTCAACGTCTAGGGCGACCAGTCGACCCTCCGGGTCCAGATGTACCGTCTGTGTTACGAGACCCAGGTGTTTCCTCAGAAAAACGGCAACCCCGCCCCCACCTCCCGGCTGAGAGAGATGCGTAGATCTCAAAGTCGTCGAAGATGGGGGCCAGCTGTCGCACGCTGTGGATCCTGGACTCGCTATGGCTACTACACCATACTGTGCGACCTGAGGTCGTTTAAGAATTTGCCCTGTGTCCAGGGCATCCCCAGGCCGCGTACATTCACACATCCAACTCTTATATTGGCCACGTTGGTGCTGAAAAGTTAAAAGAAGAGGAAAAGAAATCACTCACCTCTTCGTCTCCTGGGGACCAGGCTGCACGATTTCCATTTGGGTGTTGGAGGGGTTGTCTGGGTGGGTGGTGGTTTCCGGAGGGGTGGGGACGGAGATGTTTGGTGGGAGGGGGTGTCTGATGGGGTGGGTGTCTGGGGTGAGGGTGGGGAAACATTTTAAAAGGACGCGGTTAATGGGTTTAACAAAGGATTACCCACGTCCTTAGGAAAGTTTTCCTTTAAAGAATTATAGGTTGTCTGAGTGGGTGGTGGTTTTCAGCGAGGTGGGGACGGAGATGTTTGGTGGGGAGGGGGTGTCTGGTGGGATGGGGGTGTCTGGGGTGGGTGTGTCTGGGGTGGGGAGACATTTGAGAAGGACGCGGTTAAGTGGTTTCACGCAGGAATTCCCCACGTCCTTTTCAAATGTTTCTTTTAGGGACCTATAAATAGGGACCCTAATCAGTTTTAGGTTCGGTTTTTTATTATTTTCATTAGAGTTTGCGAAAGTTTTACCTTCGGTTTTCACCGAAGGGTTGTTCGTGATAGTCTCTATTAGTGTTTTGTTTTCAGTGTTTATGTATGTATAAGCGTAATTTTCTTGGGTTGTGTTTGTTTTTGTCTGTAGTTCTTGTGTGTGCTTTCGTTTTGTTGTAGATAATAGATATATAGATAGATGTATAGATGGATAGACAGACAGACGGAAATAGATAAAATCTGAGGATAAAAATGAAACTATTATATGTTGAGATAGAACAAGAAAAATATATGATTTATGAAATATATACTTTACACAATATAAACAACAGTGACAGGTATTTGGTTCTAGGGAGGGGTGATGTACTGACAGGGTGGGCGTGGATTGAATGGAGTTAATGAGGGAGAGGGAGAGTGCAGGTGAGTAAGAAAGTGAGAATCGGTGACTAGCTGTAGGAGAGGGAAAAAGAAAGAAAGGGAGGTAATGTTCTCATATCTTCATGAGTGTTATATACGTATATATACATACATGATGATGGCTGCCCCCTCGTTATCGAGTATGGCCATTGCACGAGAAAAAAAAACCTATAATAATAACAATAATAATAAAAATAACAACAATAATAATAACGACAACAACAACAATAATAATATACATATATATATATATATATACACGCGCATGCGCATAAACATATCTACACACACACACACACACACACACACACACACACACACACACGATAGCAATTAACAGCGCTGCGATCGAATGAGGCTTTTTAGCCCAACCAATGATCTAAAATGTCTTGCACAGAGTTGGCAACCAAAACATTCACTGGGAATAGCCGGCTGTGGCTGGAGTTCATGTACTTTGAGCCCTCCTGCTGATTTACATTCTCTACCACATGCTTGGCAAACATGATGTGTAGCATCTCCAACAGCAGCCTGGTAGTCAACCACTGGTCTTACTTTATGACTGCGAAGATGACTTTCGAGTCCAGCTTTTTCCCATGTATCAGCAGAGATGTTAGCGTCTTTCAGAGAGGCTTTCAAGGAATCCTTATACCTCTTTTTTGGTTTATGTGGCGGTCGTTTTCCTTTAACCAACTCTCCATAAAAGAGTTGTTTTGGTATTCTAGAATCCTTAATCCTGGCAAGGTGACCACTCCAACGGAGTCGTTGCTTAAGCACAAGAGCTTCTATACTGTCACACATAGAGCTTTCCAAAATCTCGACATCACTGATGTGGTCCCTCCAGTGAACGCCATGGATCCGTCTGAGACACATCCGATGGAAACGCTCCAATTGCTTAAGTTGGTGTCGATATGTGACCCAGATCTCGCAGGCATAAAGAAGATAAGAGAGAACACATGTCCGTAGTGGTAGCACTCAGTCCATGGGACGAGTTAGGTACAAGTGGTTACACAACAGTTAGTTCACCATACCGAGAACAATTGTTTCACCTTAGCGGATCCTCAGCTCGTAATCGACCATTACGAGCTGAGGGTCCGCTAAGGTGAAACAATTGTTCTCGGTATGGTGAACTAACTGTTGTGTAACCACTTATATATATATATATATATATATATATATATATATATATATATATATATATATATATATATATATATATATATATATATATATATATATATTATATATATATATATAATACATATATATATATATATATATATATATATATATATAACGAAGGAAATGTGGTAAGGAACCAGGTGGACCATAACGCACCAAAGTACTCAATACTTAGGGTAGTAGAGTGGGTAATAGGAACAAGTAAGACCCCGACGGCTGAGCTCAAGCCGTTTCGACGGCTAATTCTGGACTGAATGGAAATTTATTCTGGTATTTAAATAGCCGAGCTTATCAAGGGGTAATTCCATATATGGTCAAAGAGACAATCACCAGGATTGGTCACATCACAAGTTAGTAGTAAATCTGTGATGGCAAATTGGTGGGGGAAGGGGTAGCTAAACCTGCCGGTAGAAGAAAATGGGGGAGGGGGTGGAGTAGACCCATTCATGCGTTGGTAGTGCCGGCTACAGCTGGGCGTGAGGTCAAAGAGGATACTGGGGAGGGGGGGAGGGGGAGGAAGTCGAAACGGTAAGTAGAACAATGAAGGGTAAAACTATAAACAGTACTGAGAGAAAAAAAAAAAAGTACTGTTTATAGTTTTGACCATTTAAGACAGTAGGGAGGGGTGTGATATGGGGGAGAGTTAGCTGCTGTTTCTAGCAGGTTTAGTGACCTCATAGAGGATATTATTGTGTATAGTAAATAAACTGATACTTCTTTCTTCCACGTTTGTTGAGAGATGTTTTAAAAAAGATTTATCGGTATTTTACGGTGTTCTGTTGCTTTTGAATAATTGTTGTTTCGTATGAAATGTAATAAGTTCTCTTTGTAAATAAATGTTTGACCGTTCCACACTCAAAAACAAACGTTCTCTCTCTCTCTCTCTCTCTCTCTCTCTCTCTCTCTCTCTCTCTCTCTCTCTCTCTCTCACTCTCACTCTCTTCTCTCTCTCTCTTCTTTCTTCGGCGTTCCTAAAGGAAATGTTGTAAGTTTAAGCGTATATAAGAGAAAGTTGCAGCATGTATGTAGTTTTATCGAATTTTAAGGGCAGTAGAGAGAGGTAATCAGATTGAGTTAGAGGGATAAATCGTCATGTATTTAGTTTTATCAATTATTTCCGTAATTGGGGGTGTGTTTGAAATAAATAAATAGTCGTTGACCTAAGTTTGACCATTTGCAACATTTTTATAGACGTTAAGTCGAATCGGTTTGAAATTGTGCAAATGTATAAACATGGAACATGCACACACACACACACACACACACACACACACACACACACACACACACACACACACACGCAACAACAATCTGCCTTTTATAGATGATGATACACTTGAATATATGAGAGGGATGAACACCGATACAAGTATACATGTGTTCGAATTGCAAATGACCAAATTAGCTAACTCATATATTCAATTGTATTACACGGCTCAGAAAGATTCCATTCTTTGAGCTATTTAATTGTAAAAGACTATTTTGCGTTTCTAACTCAATATATGATATTCTCGGCTCCATACGTAGAGCTAACTTTAGTCCCATAGAACCGACTGCTATTTTTAGCGGCACGAGTATGAGACGCGCTAGGCGCTGCAACATGTGCTTTTAAATCAACACATAGTTCAGGCTTCTTAGATCTTTTGAAGTGAAAGGTACGAATTTCCTGGATAATACATATTTCTCTCATAATTCACAGCCCAAATTCTCCACTCACACTACGCTAAACCCATGGCCTCCAAATATCTGATACTCAAAAACTCAGCAATGTCCAGTAGTGCTAAGTTTAATATTCTGATCGCAGACTTGGTACGAGTGATGAAGAAGGTGTCTCGCATGTGCGACCCAACAGAAATGGAAAGATACATCCATCACTTCATCAACCGCATGCAGTTCTCTGGCTACAACCAAAGAGACGGAATCAGAGTTTACGAAGGAGCCACGGAATCAGAGTATACGAAGACCCTCATAGAACTGGACATGAAAGGAATTTGCCCATTATACAGGAGCAAATCATGGAATAGCTTAGATAGGACTAAACATAAGATAGAGAAAGTCACCTCATGGTACGACAACCAGAGATACCAGAGTGTCATAAACGTGGACGCTACCCCTGGAGGGAAATTAGCTAACCAGTGTAGAAAGGTTCTGAGGAAGACCCACCTAAAGATTAAGGTGGTAGAAAAGCCTATCGTAGGATAGATATTACCCATCTTATATGTTTTGTCAGCTGGGTTGAAGAATAGTTTCTCTAAAGGGTTGTCATTATATCTATCGTCATAGTTGTGTGTGTTGCTATTATTGTTATTATGGTGGTTGTTGTTGTTCCTATCATTAGCATTATTATTATTGTTATGATTGTTAGATGTATTGTTGTTATGATTGCTAGATGTATTGTTGCTGTGATTGTTGTTTCTTCACCGTTATTGTTGTTGACTGTTATTTCTACCATTGTGGTTGTTACTTTTATTATGTTTCTTGTTTTTGTTGTGTCTATCATTAATGTTGCTACATGTATTATTTCTATGTGGATTGGCAGTATCGGTAGAGGGTCGGACGCCATGCTTTCCAGCATAGTTACGTCCCTTTACGATCTGAGTTCAAATCCCGCCGAGGTTGACTTTACCTTTCATCCTTACGGGGTCGATAAAATAAAGTACCAGTAATGCACTGGGTAATTGCTGGCCTTGTGCCTAAAGTAGAAACAATTATTACTATTTCTCACTCTCCTGCTATTGTTATTGTTATTACTATTATAGCTGTTATTTCTATACTCAGAGTTATTGTTTATATTACTACTACCGTTATTATTGTTGTTGTTGTCCGTATAGTTGTTGTTGTTGTTTACTTTTGCATTCCAACGTATTTTTGTGAAACACTTTTCCAGCTCCGTTTTGCACTCAATAGGGTTAATCTTTTTGTAGATAGCAAATTTTGGTGGTAGCTGCAGGATTTGTTGTTCTTGTTCACTGATTAAAGTGTTCCCATAAATATTTACTGTGTGGTCATTGGTAAATTCTTCCGGTAGTTCTGCATCAGTCATACGGATATTGTTGATGTTATCTGGATATTTTTGAGAATATTCTATTTTCCTTTCTTCTAGTTTTTTCTTATTCATCCATTCTAATTTCTTATTGAAATGCCTATTGCATTCGTTTCGGGCGTATTTCGTTTCACGTCGGATGACGCTCATGAAATAATCCCTCTCGTTTGGTGTGGTGAGATTTCCGAGTTCCTTACCGTTAATGCGTTTCTGTCTGTAAAGTTCGTTGACTTTTGTGTATGTTGTTCTTTTCATATTAACTGTTATTGTGTGTTTTAGTCGTTCAGCTTGTGTTTTGTTCAATAATAAATTATTTACTTGTTTTGATGTTTGTTGTGTATATATTGGAGGAAACACAGTGTTTTAAGAAGCGGATTTGTTCTGTTGTTATTGTAGTTATAACAGAAAACAGTGACTTTCAATAACCTTTCAGCTTGGCACAAGCTAATGCCATAACGGCGATGAATTAGTTTTGCGAGGTTTTTTATATGAAATCGTGTGTCGAAACAAATATTGTTATACTTGGGGAGGGTCATATTTGTGTAATATTGCCAGAATTAATAACAGAACACACTCACAGAACCAACCAAACAGTGAGTGTTTTCTGTTATTAATTCTGGCAATATTACACAAATATGACCCTCCCCAAGTATAACAATATATATATATATATATATATATATATATATATATATATATATATATATATATATATATATATATATATATAAAATTAGGATTGGTGCTCTGAAATAGCGATGTATACATGAATGTATACATCGTTGTTGAAAATTATAGAGGCTGGATTCTTATAGAATTCCAGTAATAATCTGGAACTGATTATACAGAGCGATTGCCGGTCCAGCAAAAATTGAAAATTAGGATTGGTGCTCTGAAGTAGCGATGTACACATGAATGTTTGTATAGTATATCTGGCGATATACTGTATGTTTAATTAAAAACATTTTGAAGACCTTGTGCTATTATTTTAAAGTAGTGACTATGTCACTGACGATTTTTCGGATCGCTATTTCAGGTCACCAATCCTAATTTTCAATTTTTGCTGGACCGGCAATCGCTCTGTACAATCAGTTCCTGATAATTACTGGAATTCTATAAGAATCCAGCCTCTATAATTTTCAACAAAGGTCGGCGAGTGCTAAGCTCTGATGAACACCAACAGTGTGAAACAGATCTGTCATCTTATCTCCCTTCCCTTGTTGAAAAAAGAAGTAAGTGACATAGACACTACTTTAAAATAATAGCACAAGGTCTTCAAAATGTTTTAATTAAACATACAGTATACCGCCAGATATACTATACATACATTCATATATATATATGAATATATATATATATATATATATATATATATATATATATATATATATATATATATATATATACTCATATACAAGGTGAGCATAGTCTTTGAAACCACAAAACATACTGAGCTTTTTGTTTCATAGATGCCATTTTGTTACTGAAAATTATAGTTACTCCCTGTAGAAGAGAAAATGTAACTTTAAACTTGAAATTTATAAATTAAGATAATGAAAAAGAAAATATTTCAAACAGTATCGGATATGTGGTATTTTAGAACCAAGGAAAAACTGTATGCTCACTCTGTATATATGTGGTGAACAGCCTTTCTTTTATACATTCATGTGATATTACAAACATGACTGTTTTCGAGTTAGAATTAGAACTTTCATGTGTTTTCTAATATGTACTCAGCATTTCCATAATTTAATCAACGTTTCCAGCCCTCAACAGTCCCATCTTCAGGCGTGCTGTTGGCTTATTTTTACTGCCTCTTTTATTGTAGGCATATGTTTATACAGTTTGATGCAGTTCTTTCTTTTCTCGCAAGCATTCTATGGCATTCGCATTCTTACCGGAATTTGAACCTTAAAACTTGATAACACAGTAAAACACTAGAAATTTCGATTAAATTTGGGGTTTAGGAACTTTTTAATTCCAAACGAACTGCAAAGAACGTATTTGAAAATTGAGCAAGTTCAAATAAAAAAGAATTGAAATTCGAAAATAGTCTTGCCTTTAAAAACACACACAATGTGAGATCAAACATATTAGTTTCTATCCTATATGAAGATTTAATCGGTCATCCAGTACTCTCTTTAATTCCCCACGGAGATACTGCTTATAAATCTACAATTATTAAGGGTTTCAGTAAATCGGTTTGACCCTTTTTGGCAATCCGTTTGATTACTGGGTTTTGTTTTAATGCTATATTGTGAAAGCCTATGGCTTAGTGGTTCAAGCGTTGGGCTTGTAATTGTGAGGTTGGGAATTCGACTCTCGGACCTGGTGATGCATTGTGTCCTTGATCATGACAGTTTATTTCACGTTGCTCCAGTTTATTCAATTGTAGGAATGAGTTGCGACGTCACTGGTGCCAAGCTGTATCGGCCATTATCTTTCCTTTGGACAACATCGGTGGCGTGGTGAGGGGTGAATGGTTTGCATGGACGACTGCTGGTCTTTCACAAACAACCTTGCCCGGATTTGTACCTTGGAAGAGAATTTTCTAGGCGCAAATCCCATGGTCATTCGTGATCGAAGTGGGTCTTTAACCCTTTATATTATTTATATAGGTTATATTTAGAGCTTATTAGCCAACATTGTCTATATATCTGTGAACAGAATAAGACGGATCAGCCAGATTAGTTTCAACACTGTGTTGTGATTTCCTCAGCGGGTCCCCTATTTAACTCACGTGTAGTGGCGCAGCAAAGAGACTATTTGATCACTAATCAAAGACATTCTGGTTGTGACCATCTTTCCTTTTGTTGTTCATCCCCACTTCAGACTTGGATGACGATAAATGTTCCAGCTGATCAAAGACGTTCCAATCATGATTGTGACTTGTTCAGTACTAAGTCATCTGTAATTGAGGAGAAATATCAACAAATTTATTCCAGGACCCAAATTTCTTTCAGAGCTGGTCCTTCGTTTATTAAAACTATATGGGGTATTTCGAGGGAACTTTAACAGCTATTTCTAAGAGGTTGAAAATCTACGGAAAGGTACCTTCGTTGTTTTGTCCCTCTACACGCTTTCTCTATATATAGATATCAACCTAGAGAGGTTCAACTTGAATATTAACCACGGAGGAAACCTGCAAATGTCAGCGGCTCCGCCCTTATTCTCCCTATGATCATCCTCACCACCCATTCGTCCCTCCACCTACAACTAATTGATTTAAACAATTAATATTGTATCATATGTGTATTATTAAATAAGCTGCAGCATCGGAAGAAACTACTTACGATATTTAGTTACGGCCTGTTCCACGATCTGAGTTAAAATCCCGCCGAGGTCAACTTTGCCTTTCATCTTTTCGGAATCTAAAAAATAAAATACCAGTTAATTAATGAATTTCAATGAAACCGCCACTTCTCGCCAACCAGTTTTTTGTTCTAATTAATTTCAATAATTGTGGGCTGCGACATAAGTCCCTAGTTGAGGAAAAATACAAAAAAGAAAACGTGACATACCATGAGACAAGACTGGCTCTTTGAATAACAAGTACAACCTATTTTTGTCAACTGAGTGGGATGGATCAAAGTGATTGTCTTTAATCCTTTTAACCTTGTCCACCACACAATCTCTTTCGCCATGGCCACCAGGCAGATGAAAACCGCCTGCCCTTCCTCCTCAAAGGGAGACGGCGAGACCATCTGCACAATGGACTCAGTCGACAACCGGATCAGTCCCACACGTGACAGCAACTGTTCAACATAGCTCCACAAGTCAGCAATGCTCGGGCACTGAACGAGTGCGTGCACAACGGTTTCGGTGCTATGCGCGCATCTCGGACAGGATCGGCTGACGGCACTACCGTGCCTGTAGAGCTTATCTCGAACAGGCAGTGCTCCCGGTAGCACTGCCAGGCTAGGGAATTTTGGAAGTTATCCATAGGCCCCGGGCTGAAAGTTCTCCGGAAGAGAGCAAGCAGCTGATCTTCTTCGACGCCCAGGATCTCTCCGAGAACGTCGTCGCTCTTCCCCTCCACTAGTCCTCTATAGAACGCAGAGGTGGATGTTCCACCGATACTGGTGCCCAACTGGGAGAGGGCAGTGAGCGCCTGGAGACATTCCAGTTTCCAAGCGCTATCCCTCGGTCTTTTTCTGACACAGGACTGCAGCTCCGTCAAGGAGACGAGCTGTGGGAAAATGTGCCTGGCGAACGGCGACCACACCCGTTCACCATCAAGGAAGCACCAGAGATGTCGCAGCCTCAGCGCATGTTTGCGCATCATCAGCCATGGCATGCCCAGTCCTCCACGCAACGGGTGTTGACAGCAGATGGATCGTCTGACCATGGGAGCGCGTCCCTTCCACAAAAAGTGGAAGAGGAGGCGCTCCATTTTGGTAAGAGTTGGGCTGGAGCAAGGGACGAAGGTGAGGCGGTAGCAGATGACGAATGCGATGTACACATTCGCCACAAGCCCGGCCTTAAAGGGACAGCTTCCTCTCAGCCCATTTCTGGGTGAGGGAGGCCACCCTGCTAGTCACCTCGTTCCAGTTTTTCTCCATCTGGAGGTCCGGTCCGAACCAGTCCCCGAGCAATTTAACCGGTCCGTCCGTCCAACGCCCCACGACGCTGTCGGGCGGCATGGACTTGCCTCTCCAGGTGCCTAGCTGCAAGCCCACCGACTTTTCATGGTTTATCTTTGCTCCTGTCACCGTTTCGTATTCCTTGAGAGCAGTGCCGAGCATCTGGACGTGTCTGGTGCTTGACACCACCACGGTGACGTCGTCAGCGTAAGCCGACTCGGATTTCCCGCATCCTAGTTCGCGTGGGACGGCCCTCAATTCCCCCAGTTTGTGCAGTAACGGCTCGAGAGCCAATACGTACAAGAGGGACGAGAGGGAACAACCCTGGCGGACTGAGCGCATGATGCTGAACGGCTGCGACAGGTGACCGTTCCCCCTCACAACTGAGCAGATGTCGCTGTACATAGCTGCGATCCAACGCCTGAAAACGGGCCCGAAACCGGCTGCCTCGAGGACCGCCGCCATTTACCGATGGTCGACCCTATCGAATGCTTTGGATTGATCCAAGTTGATCAGGGCCCCACCCTTGCCAGGTTCTTTAACCACCCTCTCTATAATGTATCGCATGAGGTGGAGGTTGTCGTGTATGGATCTGTCCGGGATGGCTCATGTCTGCGCCTCTCCCACCAGACCCTTGACGACAAGCTCCAACCTCGTTGCTAACACCTTGGCCAAAATCTTGAACTCTGCGTTTAGCAGGGTTATGGGCCTGAAATTATCAATAACATCCCCCTTGTTCGGGTCTTTTCTCAGCAGCGCCACTGCTCCACGGCTCACAAAACTGGGAATGCTCCCGTTCTGCTGCCAGTTGCAGTAGACGTCTGCCAAGAGGTCACCGAACAAGTCTGGCATAAATGCATAAAGCTCGTAGGGCAGACCATCTAAACCTGGCGATTTACCTCTTGTGCAGTTAGCCATCGCTTCCCGTATTTCACCGGCTGTTATTGGCTTTTCGCAACACTGTGCTGCGGTCGTCGAGAGACGAGGCAGTCCGTCGAGAGACGAGGCAGTCCGTCGAGGTATGCACTGAAGTCCATGCCCCGATCCGGGCCGCCGCGGCTCCCGAACAGTTCAGCAAAGTGCTGCTGAAAAGCTTCACACATCCGCTCGGGTTCGAGCATCACGCACCCGTTTTGGTCAGACAAAGACCGAATTGTGGCTTTCTTGCCACGTCGCGCCTCTGCCACCTGGGCCCATTGGACAGCTTTTGTCCCCTCGTGTTTCAGAGCACGCGCTCTAGCTCTGACAACGCAGCCTTCGTGTTTTGCGTTGAAGAATTGGTCGAGTGCCAATCTCGCCGCAAGCACGTCGGTTGCGATGCCTGTCCTAAACGCCTCTTCTAGCTTTCTGACTAGCTCTCCCTCTACTCTATTTTCCTCTATCACTACTCCTTTGCTAAACCTAATCGACTCTACTTTAATTCCCTTTTTCAGGGCGAACCACCACCTGTTGTTGACGACCGCTCCCGTCAACGCCCGCTTAACTAATACGCTAATCCGGTCTCTGTAGGCCTTGCACGCCGGGAATGACGCGTTCAGCTTCCAGTAACCAGGCCCTTGTCTATGAAGTCTGTCTATGTCGATCTCACAGATCACAAATTTGTGGTCTGTGTAGTCGACTATTTTAAATTGTGGACAACTTATACTAGCCTTATCTAGTTCCCTGTAGAATACCCTATCTAGATACGATCTGGATGACCCGATGCGGTTTGTCCATGTCCACATTGGCACATTCGGATGATCCAGTCGATACCTGTCAGACAGTTCAAAACGTCTGAGCAGGTTGGTGAGGTTCTTGCACTCTCCTCCCCTATCCACTAGCCCCACACGATCCCAGCGTGCATCCAAGATACCGTTCCAGTCGCCCACTAACACTAAAGAGCGGGAGTTCCAATAAAGGTCTCTAGACGTCTGAAGAAATCTGGCCGTCCTGCCACTGTTGGGGCGTAGACGGCTACTAGCCTGAAAGCATTGCCTTCGCTGCCGGTCACGTCCAGCACCACCGACTTACCTTCTGGGTCCAGGAAGATGGCCTGTATCGCGAGATCCAAGCCTCTCCGAAAAAAGACGGCAACCCCTCCCCCCGATCCTGGACGGCTGGGAGATGCGTTAACATCGTAGCCGCCGAAGATCGGTGCGAAGGCCCGTGCCTCGGAGAATCTGGTTTCACTGATGGCCACCACATCTATGTTTAGTGACCTGAGGTCATTGAGCAGGTGACCCTGCTCCCAAGATGACCCCAGGCCACGTGCATTTATACTGCCTATTCTGAGTACAGCCATGTTGGATGAGAAACGGGGCAAATGAGAAAGGGTCACTTACCTTGTTCTTGTGGTGAAGGGACAGTAGAACCGTCCCTTTCGCTGGTCATGGGTGTTTCCAATAGGATGTCAGTGTATATCCTCTTGGTAACCGACCCTCTGAAGTCTCCAACTGCGTTGGGGAATTTTTGTTTTAAAGGTTTGTATTGTTCTATTGAGATTTCGATGATGCTTGTGTTTGTCGGGAGAGTTATTGGTATTGGTGGGGTGTAGTAGTTTTTTTCCGTGATGTCTGTGTGCTGCTTTATATATTTTATGAGTTCTTTTTTTGCTATGTTTATGGCTGTGTACTTTTTGGGGGGAGGGGTGATTTTGTTGCCGTTTTCTTCTTGTTGCTGTTTGGTGTGTGTGTGTCTTGTTTTGTTTGCGTTGTTGGTGTTTGTGGTGGTGTTGCTGCAAGTTTCCTTGCTGCCTTTACCCCTCTTTGTATGCCTTCGCTTTTGGAGGGTGAATCTAAGGGTTTTTTGTTTTTTGTTTTTTGTGGCAGACTGTTTGCCACGTCACTCCCGCCTCAAACTCCATGTCGGATTCTGTGGCGTCTGTGAGGGGTATGTGCTCCACGGCTGTTGGTGGTGGTAGTGGAGCCCTCTTCGGCAATGTTGTTGCTGGTGTAGCTATTTCAAATGTAGCTATTGGTGTTGCCGCCACTGATGCTGCTGCTTTAGTTATCCGTGGCCTTGGTACGGGTGCTACGGACGTTGCCCTCCTACTCACCATGGAAGGGGCTTCTTCGTTTGTTGCCTGTCCTGCTCTTGGTAGCAGCGGACCAGGTATTGGAAGGAGAGGGGCTCTCTTCGGTGTCTTCTGCGGGCCCTGAGGTGACCTTTCGACCCACAGAGATAACATTTTGGCCGTCTTCCTTCTACACTTATAGGGAGCTGGAGTCCTTCCTCAAAGTCTATGATATCGGGGATAGCCTCGATACATTCCTGGTCAGTTTGTATAAGCATTTGAATGCCTATACCTGACCAGTTCTCTCTCCCTATTTTTTCTACTTGCAGCATGGTCGCCCTGTTCTCAATTCCAGCAAGGACAGACGCGGCCAGCCAAGGTATGGGAACGTCGGGTGGGACCTGAGTCACTTTGACCCTCACAATTTTCTGCCCGCAGTAGGAGGATACCAAGACTAACTCCTCACTCTTTAGGGTTTCCAATGAGTGAGACTTTGCTTCCTGGGGGGTGGCGAAAAGTACGTCTACTGTGGCGTACTTTCTGCCTCGGGCGATGTGGGTTTTGTGTTCCCAGACGCACCCAAGGCCTTTTGGATTTGAGCCTCCGTGGCTCTCTCCACTCGATGTGAGATTTTTCTTACGGTGCGGTAAGTCACCGTTCGTAGCTGTTGGTCCTTGAAAAAATCGGGTGGAGGTTTCAGGGAAACTCTATTTCCGCTTCTTGTCACCATGGCCCTTGCGACTGCCATCTCCTCCTCTGTAACTAACACTGTCTCGATATTTCGGGCGACACCTGCAAAAGAAGTGGTCCCTTTTTCAGCAGCACCACTATTGCTGCTGCTACTGGTCTTACTGGTGGTGCTGAGGTCGCTATTACAGGTATCGGTGTCATTGTTGTTCTTTTCGCTGGTACAGTTGTTGGTGTTGTTTTCGTTGATACTGTCGCTGCTGTTACTGTTATTATTGTTGTTTTTGTTGATACTGTTCCTACTATTATTGTTGTTGTGGCTGTTGTTATTGTCATTGTTATTGTCGTTCTCGACCTTACCGCTGTTATTTTTGGTGTTGTTGTTGGTGATGTTGTTGGTGTTATTATTGGTGTTGTTTGTGTTAGAAATATTTGTTAATTTTAAATCTGTAACAATCTTTTTTTCCTTTGTAATATTTTCGTTTATATTTACCTCCGCTGGAACGTTGTCTTGTTGACATGCTGATAAAGTCTCCCTCTCTCTGTGTTGTCTGACAGCGCTCTCTCTCTTTTTTGTGTTATCCATGTTGAAACTTTTCAAAAAATATTTTTACACAAATACGAATACGACACCCCGTAAAGGCGTGCCGTATTATTTACTAGTGAACCCCTGTATTAGGTGGGTCACTTCTTCTAAACTTTTATCAAATTTAAAACTTGAATAAAAGGTTTAGAACGGTTGAAAATGAGGTAAAACTTTGAAAAAGACTGGAGGCGATAAGAAGCGTGGCTTCACCAACCAATAATAATAATAATAATAATAATAATAATAATAATAATAATAATAATAATAATAATAATAATAAGAGAAGGGGAGAAGACGCACGTGGTGGTAGAAGGTCATGAAATCGCTCCCGTAAGCTTTTGATTTTTAACATATTTAAATCAATTGTGAAATAACAATTCTTAGTACAAATGATGCATAAAGCACCGAATCAAGTCTCATAAAAATTCGGATCCATAATATATTGTTATATCGCTCAAATATTCAATTTTGTATTATACATTTTATATTAAAAAAAGAAAATGGTTATAAATGGAAGAAAACCCCCTCTGTCTACACTATATAGAACAGCCAAATAACAGCAATTTCACCAACACCAGAAACTAGGTACACCACCTACCCCATCACCCCGCTGTGTACACTAAATACAACAGCCAGATAACTGCAATTTCACCACCACCACCACCAATCCCAGCATCATAATAATAATTACTATTATTATTGTCTCAAGTTTTAAGAAAATGTTTAATTCCAATATTAAGGAAATATGTCGACACATATATTAAACATACGCGACACAAATGCATAGATACTACAGATCAAACAAAACTACAGTCTATTCAACAAAACTCAGTAACGACAACGCCATCACTATAGTCACCGCCGCCACCACTCCATCCATCATTGCTACCACTATCCCATCACCGCCGCCACCACTCCTTCATTGCTACCACCACTATTCCCCATTACCTTCTGTTAACTTAAGAAAGGCGAAGGTGGCGGTATCACTAGACAAGGGAGAGGCTAGCAAAAGATATAAATAGATTGACTTAGTGACCCGGCCACCGGCCAAACGTCAACAAATATAGCACTGCTGGCTCCCCCCTTCCCCACCAACAATATAAAAAGCCCCAGCACCACCACCGACATAGCCAACAACAATAACAGGCAACTTCAGCAAAAAGTATATTATATTATTGTGATGCACTGGGTAATTGCTGGCCTTGTGCCTGGAGTGGAGACAATTATTAATAATTTCATTCTTCAGCCACGCAATGCTCACATTAAGGAACCACTCATGATAATAACAATTTAAAAACACAACAAAAAAGAAAACCCCGTGACCAAGAAATACCGCGATGGCGGCCGGCGGGGAATAGCCGTGTCTCTAGGGGAGGACGACCCCTCTAGTCTTGGTTGACACTCGTTCTAGAAGTGGTAACACGAAATGATTACCCCTTGGCGGACAAGGATAAAACGCGACAAAATAAAGTAAATGTCTAATGATAAAATCTCATACCGGATCGGCCGTCACCCGGGTCAAAAAGGCCCGCGTCCCTCAGAGAGGAACCAGACTGGGGTCGAAAAATCAGCTAATGGTTCAAACCTTCCCATCACTTCGGAGCTGGAGACCTCCCATAACCGGAATACTCCTACTGTTGGCCCTCCATGCTCACCACCAAGAAATCCAAAGAAAAAGAGAGAAAAATGGTCAAGGGAAGATAATAAAGAAGTCCTTGAGGCTTTCTACACTGCCATGTACTACCCATCAAATACATCGAATACAGAACAGGCATATATCAACTGGAAAAAGAAACATCCCGAAAACAGAGGTTATATTGACAGTAACAAACTAGCCAATATACGAAGAAATATTGTAAAAAAAAAAGTTACTAACTGATATAGAAATTGATCAGATCAAGCTATTAGTACAAAGTCAGCGAAGGGAAAATGAAACATGTGTCAGTGAAAACGAGGTAAATTGTAACACTTCGAATCCCAGGGTTGGGGCGGAATCACTGACAACAGAACAAATTAAACAAAGGATCGAAAAAGTGGAGGGAGTGCATACTCAAGATGAAACTCCAAATGAAAACAATGAGATCGTAAATGATAAAGAAATGAATGAGAATGAACTTGCCAACTTGAAGGATGAAATTATGATCGAATGGATGAAAATGAAAGAATCTGACATGGGGGAACAAGACACCCTCCCTAAGATCCAGAACTCCAAACAGAACCAAAAGATAATACACAAGACTAACATAATTATCAAAAATATTATCATCACAAACAAACTAAACATTACTGATTTAAATCATCTCTATTATGCATCGGCTAAAATCTCCACTCACTTATGTGGAGTGAAGATGAAAAAACAAAGGAATTGCCACAAGAAATCTACTTGGCAAGAGAACATCAATCGCCAAATAAACCTTCTCCGATCTGACATAGAAATTTTAAAAAACTATAAAGTAGGTGAACATGTTAAACAAACTAAACTTAGAAAATTGAAAAGAAAGTACAGTATAAAGCCAACAAGTGACATAGGCATGCTGATAGAAATAATCAAGCAAAAAGTGTCGGCCAAATCTGCTCGTATAAGGCGCTTTGAAAAACGATCTAGATTCTATAAGGACAATATGTTCAAAACCAACCAAAGAAACTTCTACAGAAAAATTGGTAAGTCAACAATAACTGCTAAATCAATACCACCCAAGGAGGAAGTACAAGAATTCTGGGAAAAGATCTGGGCCGAAGAAAAAGTTCATAATATACATGCCCCATGGATAGACAGACAAATGAAAGATACAGCTCACCTTGAGGAACAAATATGGGAAAATATAACAGTTGAACAGTTGCGTTTGGCTCTAAGAAAAACCAGCAAATGGAAATCCCCAGGAAAAGACAAAATACAAAATGTTTGGATAAATGCCTTCACTGAGTCTCATGAGCTGTTAGCCCAACTTTACAATGAAATAGTTAAGGAGCCAGAAAAGATACCATCATGGCTAGTTAACGGCATTACATTCCTGCTTCCGAAGAATGATGAGACAAACAATCCCAAAAAATTACAGACCGATAACTTGCTTGACCACAATGTATAAAATTTTAACATCAGTCCTAACTGAATATACATATGACCACCTGATAACAAATGACCTATTTCCCATTGAGCAGAAAGGGTGTAAACGAGGCTCATATGGCTGTAAGGATCAGCTTTTGGTTAACAAAATGATACTGGAAGATTGTCATAATAGACACAAAAATATATCAATTGCTTGGATAGATTATAAAAAAGCATTCGATAGTTTGCCACACAGTTGGATTGAAAAATGTTTAGAGATTTTCAAAATATCTCCCGTTGTCAGGAGGTTTTTGTCATTCAGTATGAAGACATGGAAAACGACACTCCTTTTGAATAGTGAAACAAAATCACTGGAAGCTGGAGAAGTTAATATTAATTGTGGAATTTTTCAGGGTGACTCTTTATCACCGCTTTTATTCTACATCGCACTTATACCATTAAGTAAAATGCTCAATGAAACAAAGCATGGATATAAAGTCTATGACAAAACAATTAATCACTTGTTCTACATGGATGACCTGAAACATTTTGCAAAAAATGATGAACAATTGCAAGGGCTATTATCCACTGTGGAGCAGTTCAGTGATGACATTAAAATGGAGTTTGGACTAGATAAATGCGCCAAAGCAACGTTCACCAGAGGAAAGCTGCTGAAGAGTTCAGACGTTAATCTTGATCGGAGGAATGTGATAAGAGAACTTGATCAAGAGGAAACTTACAAATATCTAGGTGTTTGTGAAGGAGACGGAATCAAGCACTCGACAATGAGGGAAAGGATAAGGAAGGAATGTTACCGCAGAGTAAGAGCAATCTTAAGAACGGAATTGAATGCAAGGAATAGGATCGATGCCATAAACACGCTTGCCATACCAGTAGTAACCTACAGTTACAATGTCATCAACTGGTCAAGCACAGAGATCCGTAGGCTCGATACAAAAATTCAAAAATTCTTAACCATGCACAGAATGCATCACCCTAAGGCAGATATAGATAGAATATATCTCCCTAGGAAAGAAGGAGGACGTGGGTTAATCCAGTTAGACATTGCGTTGAAAACTGCAACAATTGGATTATCTACATATCTAAGGGAATCACATGATTGGATGATCAAACTCGTTTTGAAACACGAAAGCATCAAAAGATCATATTCCATTACAAAAGATGCACAAAGATACAGTAATGGACTACAAATTTCAGAAGTCCCATTTACTGCTGAAATGGAAAACACAGAAAAAGCAAAGCAGGTAAAAGTAACTGCAAAGAAAGAACTGCTACAGAAACTGGCTAAGAAATGGCAAGAAAAGCCTCTGTATGGAAAATACCCAGAGCGAGCTAACAATCCTGATGTTGACAAAACTTTAACCCATCAGTGGTTGGCATCCTCTGGACTGAAATCGGAGACTGAAGGACTGATTATATCGGCACAAGATCAGTGTCTGCCAACAAAAAATTACCAAGCCAACATAATAAAAATGGGTGCAGCCCATTATGCCGTGTATGCAAAAAACAACCAGAGACCATTGACCATATAATTTCAATGTGCAGTCCTATAGCTCCAACCGAATACCTAAATAGGCATGACAGAGCTGCACAATACATACATTGGATAATGTGTAAGCATTTTGACCTGCCCCATCAAAAGAATTGGTGGGAGCATCAACCACCTCCCATACTTGAAAAAGATCACATCTCAATCTTGTGGAACTTTAGCATCCAAACAGACCGAAAAATAGATGCAAATAGACCTGATATAATATTGAAGGACTTTCAAAAGAGGGTATGCCTGCTAATTGATATGTCTGTTCCAATAGACAAGAATGTATCTATAAAAACATTTGAAAAATTGAGCAAGTATAAGGACCTGGAGATAGAAATTGGAAAAATGTGGAAATTGAGAACTAAAACAATACCAGTGGTTGTAGGCGCTCTGGGAATGATACCTAAGGGGTCTAATGATTACTTATCGCAAATCCCAGGAAACCCGCGTATAGGAGAAATACAAAAGATAGTACTAATGGGAACTGCCCATATACTAAGGAAGATTCTGTCAATATAAGTACATCACAAGTCTAAACACTAAAGATGCATGTGTGAATATGTATGTTCTTTCTTGAACATGGCGGACCTTGTTGTCTCTTGAGGTCACTGGTTGTGACTTGGTGATAACTCGTATGAACATAAAGCAAGATAAATGCAACTATAATAATAATAATAATAATAATAATAATAATAATAATAATAATAATAATAATAATAATAATAATAATAATAATACGAAGAAGAAGAAGAAGAAGAAGAAGAAGAAGAAGAAGAAGAAGAAGAAGAAGAAGAAAACGCACATGGTGGATATATATCATTATGGAATCGCTCCCGTAAGTTTTTGATTTTTACTTATTTAAAACAACTGTGATAGAATAATTCTTATTACAAAAGAACTACAAGATTAGAGTTTTTACGCTCAGCAAGCCATAACGCGTCACTTTACGGCATAGGGCCCCAATATTTAATATTTAATTTTGGATCAGAAATGTTATAGTCGAAAAGGAGGAAAATGGCAAAATGGCTAAATAGCTAAATGGCTAAGTGGACAGATAGGCAAATAATTTCGCCACCAACACCACCACCTCCATCACTACTACCACGCCAAAAACTCTAGTCAAGTTACCTCACCTTCTATTTCTACTTCAACTTCAACACCATCACTACAGTACTACGATCACATCACCACCACCACTGCCTCATTATCGCTACCGCCGCTATTCTCTCCCACTACCTCCTGCTAAGTACTACTAGCACAACACCACCACCACCACCACCACTGCCTCATTATCACTACCGCCGCTATTGTCTCCCACTACCTCCTGCTAAGACATACATCGTAGTGTCCCCACTAAAAGAGGAAGGCATCAAAAGATATAAATAGACTGATTTGATGAACCGGTCAAAAAATCAAAAAACCCAAAATCAAAATCAAAACAGCACAGCAACAACGAAAAACTTAAAGAAAAGAAAAATGAATAGAAAAACAAACAGACAGACGGAGAGGGAAAGGAGAAGAAAAACTAAGTCAGACCTTCAAACATTACATTACAATGAAACTTATGCTTATTCTTTTTTGGTCTTTTTTTACCTATTTGTTTGTTTGTTTATTTATGTTCGTCTACAGCGTGATAGTGCCGCACTAAAATCACCGCGGGTGATGAAATCACCGGTGGTTATGTAACCATACATTCACCAATCCTCGATAAGAGTGTTTAAATGTCGAACCTAATCAGTTCGAATAACGGTGAAGTGGAGACTGGAATGTCATGTGACAGACTCTCACCCAGCAGGTGCTCCCTGGCTCAGCAGCAGGGACCTGGCTGTCAACCAAATACTGCTGGTGTCGGAGGAAGAAGAAGAAGGAAAGGGACCAGAACCAACTGGACGAAAGAATTGAATGGAACTGTTATGCAATGTTACCTGAAGATTAACCCCAAGGAGAAAGGCTATAGGAAACGGATGCATAACATCTGGAACGAGATTGGTGTATTTAAATTAGATGAACAAAAATTGGCCGGGCAGGCTCGGGTAATAAGAACTAATGGGTGGATAAGCGAGCTGGAACTGGAGGAACTGAGCAGAGAGATTAGGTTGGAAATGGAGAGTGGAGTATGCCAGGCAAACGAGCCAGTGGGAAATGAAGGTGAAGAGGTTGAGAGAACGGAGGAACCATCCGAAGCAGACAATGATCTGAATGCTGAAATAAATAATACCTGGAACAAAGATACGGCCATTGAGGAGATGAATGCTGACGGGCTAGGACAAGATTTAGTTGATATCCTAAACTTAGTGGTAGATGAATTGAACAATGATAGTGGGAAACCTATGAACCTAAGATTTGTAGACAGGAAAAAGTTAAAAGAAACAACAGCTAAGGTAAACAAAGTCATTCCATACCTTGAGGCGAGGAGCCTTCACCAGTGCAACAATATCCTCAAAGCAGCAGCAAATGCGGTGAGGAAATTACTTTGCATAAAAGCGAGAGGAAACAACAAACAAGAAAGATCAGAACTTTGGTGGAAGAAACGACTGAATGGTCAAATCAGGGAAATGAGAAATGACATTGGAAAGCTTGAGTCCCTAGTGAATGGGACACTAAAAAACATAGACACTAAAAATAGAGTGGAAATAAAGTACAAAACTAGGAGGAAAAAGCTAAATATTATCATAGAGGAACTGAAGCCACGCATTGTAGCAAAGAGTGCAAAAATTAGGCGATACGAGAGCAGAGTCAGTCAGTATATACAGAACCGCATGTTTGACAACAAGAAGATGTTGTTTGGACAGCTTGAAGGGAAAGAAAGAGGCAACTACTTGATCCCTGAGGCAGAACAAACGAAGACATTCTGGAGATGAATATGGGAGCAGGATGTTAAACATAATGATCAGGCAGTGTGGATTGAGACAGTACAAAAGGAGATTAGTGAACAGGCACACCAACAAACTGATTTGAGTATCACAGTTGAAACTCTTAAAGAGCAGGCCAGAAAACTAACCAACTAGAAATCACCAGGCCCAGGGGTATTGGATTAAAAATATAACATCCCTCCACCCGAAACTGACAACCATGTTCAATGACTGCTTGATGTCAGGTGAGGTACCAGAGTGGTTGACAAAAGGTACCACAGTTCTGGTAATGAAAGATCGAATCAAGGGTAATGATGTTACCAACTATAGACCTATCACATGTCTGTCCGTAATGTGGAAACTGTTAACAAGCATTGTGTCTGAGGAAATCTAAAATCACCTCCACATAAACAACTTGTTACCGGACGAACAGAAAGGATGCCGAAAGAAGTCCCGTGGTGCAAAGGACCAGTTACTTATTGATAAGATGAGGAATTGCAAGAGGAGACATACTGGTCTTGCCGTGGGATGGATAGACTACAAAAAGGCATTTGACATGGTGCCTCATTCTTGATAACCAAAAGCCTAGAGATCTTCAAGGTGGCAGATAACATCAAACAGTTGTTGAGCAAAAGTATGAAGTCCTTAAAACAGAGTTAACATCGGCTGGAGAATCCTTGGGAAGCGTGAAGATCAAGAGAGGTATCTTCCAGGGAGATAGTCTGTCCCCTCTGTTGTTTGTCCTTGCCCTGATGCCCCTGACCATTATACTGCGAAAAGTGAGAACAGGATACAAGTTGGGAAAGGGAGAGCTTACCATCAATCACCTCCTCTTCATGGACGATCTTAAGCTCTTCGGGAAGAGTGAGAAGGAGTTGGATGTGCTTGTTGACACTGTCCGTATTTTCAGCAATGATATAAGTATGCAATTTGTTATTTGTAAGTGTGGAGTCCTTGTGATGAAGAGGGGTAAATTGAGCAGAAGCAACGGAATCCAGGTACCAACAGGTGAGATGATAAAGGAAATTGACACTGAAGAAGGATACAAATATTTAGGTGTTCTGGGGGCTGATGACATCAAGAACAAAAAAAATGAAGGAATTGATAAGATCTGAATACTTTCGGAAGGTAAGGAGCGTATTATAGTCACATCTGAACAGTAGGAATGCCATAAGTGCAGTAAATTTCCGAGCTGTGTCTATTATTAGGTACAGTGTGGGAATTATGTTGCTGAACAAAAAGAAATGGATAGGAATACTAGGAAGTTATTGACTATCTACAACATGTTCCACAAGAGGAGTGATGCGATAGACTCTACTTAAGGAGATCTGAAGGTGGAAGAGGTCTTATCAGCATAGAGGACTGTGTTCAGATGGAGAAAAACAACCTACACAAACACGTGACTGATAGTAGGGAGCCAAAGCTCAGAATTGTACTGAAGGAGAGGACAATAGACCAGGGGATGTCCAAGGAGGAAATAACAACAAGGAGGAAGAGAAACCTTCATGAAAAATCCCCTCATGGTACCTTCTTTGAGAAAACTGTATTTAGAGATCCACAGACATGGAACTGGTTGAAAAGATGAGACCTTAAAAAGACTACAGAAGGAATGCTAATGGCTGCGCAAGAGCAGGCCCTCAAAACGAAGTGGCTGAAACACTATATTTACAAGGAGGAGGCTAGCCCACTGTGTAGGAACTGTGGAGAGAGAGAGGAGACTGTGGCTCACATTGTATCCGAGTGTAAACACCTAGCCCAAACTCACTATAAAGGCTGGAGACATGATGTGATGGGCAGGGTGATCCACTGGCACCTATGCAAAGTAAACAATTTACCACATTCTGAGAAGTGGTATGAGCATAAGCCAGAGTCGGTGATAGAAAACGATCAGGTGAAGGTGCTGTAGGATTTTAGGATATAGACGGACAAGAAACTGGAACACAATAGACCTGACCTGGTGGTTGTGGACAAGGAAAAAAGATCGTGCCTGATTGTGGATTGACCTGCCCATTCGACATGAGAGTGCAAGAGAAGGAGAGGGAGAAAACTAATCGATACCAGGACTTAAAGTGGGAGGTAAAAAGGATCTGGAACTGCCATGAAGTCAAAGTGGTCCCGATTGTCATAGGCGCACTAGATACTATTTCAAAGAGTTTCCAAGGAGGGTTAAAGAAAATTAGTCCCGCCCCACTTTTTGGAACACTTCAAAAGGCATGCTTGCTGGGAACAGCAAGAACCCTCCGATACATCCTGAATATCTGAGGCTGCAGGTAGTGGCTTGATATTCATTTCAACAAACTTTCCAGTTAACTAACATCAATGACTGAGACTCAAAGAACAATAATAATAACGAAATTAAATGTGTACAGTGCTCAGGTGCACTACAACTCATCAAAGGGGCATGTAGAGTACATAGAATAATATACAAATGTCAGGGAAGTGAATAGTGTATGAGTCATGATATACATGTGCGCGTGTGTAAGGAGGGGAAATATTATGTGAATTGTTGGCGAATCTCAGGAAGCACGGAGATTTTAAAGCAGTGTCTCGACAGCTAACAACTGATGCAGTAACTCTGAGCATGAAAAAATGTTTCCGAAAGTCATGGGAGCTGTGCTGTTTTCTGACGTTGTTGGCATGCCCACGTGTGTTAGACACATATGTGTGCGTGCGTGTGTGTGCGTGTGTGTGTGTATGTGTGTGTGTGAGTGCGTGTGTGTGTGTGTGTGTGTGTGTGTGTGTGTGTGTGTGTGTGTGTGTGTGTGTGTGTGTGTACGAAATTTAGGTTTAATCGAAACATATAAAATATATATATCGATTGTTTCTCAATATAAAAGTTCTATGAACATTAGTTCAGAGCATCAATTATACAAGTTTAAACAGTATATAAAAATGGATATATATATCAATTAAGAAACTACTAGTATTTTGTGTGTGTGCATATATATATATATATGAATCTGAGATTTTCGAATATTAATATTAATATTCGTTATACATATATATACAAAATACACTCTCGCTCCGTCTCGATCGGAAATAACATTGTTTTTTCATTTAACTTTATCATAACTATGATTAACTTTCTATTTAGGACGAACACCACAGCTTAAGGTCCACTATCCCATTATTTTCCTTTTATTTGTTTTCTTTCGTCCTTTTATCTGAGCTGTTTGTCTTATCACACACACACATACAAGCAGCAGAAAGATTTATGTTTCTGTTCCACGATCCAGCATTTTAGAATGGTACTCTCAATTAAATCATGCGAAACTATTTTGTTGGTTTGAGAGCTGATGAAGTTGAAGATGTGTGTGTGTAAAATTCTCTTGTACATCGCCTTTCTTTGTTTCCTTCTTCATATCACTTCTGTGCGTCAACGCATTTCTCCTTGTCCTCCCCCTCTTTTAATATTTTCTATATTTCATCTGCCTGTCGCCCACCTTGTAGATGGTCTCTCTATTGACCACTGGCCACTGTCCACTGGGGCATCTTGCTCAGCGCTGTCTTTGACAGCATTTAGGTGTTTTAACGGCTGTTCTAGCGATGAGTTTTGTCATATATATATATATATATATATATATATATATATATATATATAACGAAGGAAATGTGGTAAGGAACCAGGTGGACCATAACGCACCAAAGTACTCAATACTTAGGGTAGTAGAGTGGGTAGGAGGAACCAGTAAGACCCCGACGGCTGAGCTCAAGCCGTTTCGACGGCTAATTCTGGACTAAATGAAAATTTATCCTGGTATATAAATAGCTGAGCTTCTCAAGGGGTAATTCCATATATGGTCAAAGTGATTGTCACAAGGATTGGTCACAAGTTAGTAGTAATTCTGTGATTGCAAATTAGTGGGGGAGAGGGTGGCTAAACCTGCCAGTAGGAGAAAAAGGGGAGGGGTGGAGTAGACCCAATCATGCGTTGGTGGTGCCGGCTACAGCTGGGCATGAGGTCAAAGAAGATACTAGGGAGGAGGAGGGGGAGGAAGTCGAAACGGTAAGTAGAACAATGACGGGGAAAAATATATATATGAAAAAAAAATACTGAGAGTGATAAAAGCGAATAAATGTAAAGAAAAAAATATAAGCAATTTCTACGACCTAAGTCTCTAGCTATTGCTAGGCTAGATAAATAAATAAATAAATAAAGAAAGAAATAAAGAAATAAATAAAAAAAATAAAGAAATAAAAATAAGTAAATAAACTAGGTGGGACGGAATAGGAAAGGACCCTTTTAAGAGGTATAAGTACGTATATCATACGGTGACGGGTCAACAATGGGGGCCAAAATACTAAAGAAACTTCCACGAAATAATTAATAAAGGTTTCTACCCCGGGCACAAGGCCAGCAACAACCCAGTGCAGAAAAGTAAAGTAGTACGAGATAATAATTCTGAGTCCCGAAAAAAATATACTAATGCTAACTCTAATGGTACCGCCACGCTACAAAAGTTCTTATACAAGCTACATGAAAGTTCGTACGAGGTAAAAGTATCGATCGTCTATCGAATACCTTAGACTGATCTAAATTGATTAGAACCCCACCGAAGCCGAGTTTACTACCCATCCTCTCTATGATGTATCGCATGAGGTGGAGGTTGTCGTGTATGGACCTGGTCGGGATTGCACACGTTTGCGCTTCCTCTACCAGTTTCTCGACGACAAGCGCCAACCTCGTCGCTAGCACCGAGGCCAAAATCTTTAGCTCTGTGTTGAGCAGAGCTATGGGCCTGAAGTTATTACTTTCGTCCCCCTTGTTCTCGTCTTTCCTGATCAGCGTTATAACGCCCTTGCCTGCAGAACTGGGAATTCTCCCATTCTGCTGCCAATTGCAGTAGACGGCTTCGAGGACGCCAGAGAACAAGTACGGCATGCCTATGTAAAACTCATAGTGTCGACCATCTAGATCGTGTGACTTGCGTTTCCAGCAGCGGCCCAGAGCGTCCCGTATCTTAGTGTCCGTGATCGGTCTTTCGCAGAACCCGGCGTCCGTGTTCGAGAGACGCGGCAGGCCGTCGAGGTATGAACTAAAGTCCATTGCCCCGTTCGGCTCACCGTCGTTCTGCTCAAACAGTCGCGCAAAGTGCTGCTGAAAGGCCGCGCACATTTGCATGGGGTCAAGTAGCACGCGTCCGTTTTGGTTTTTCAAAGACCGAATCGTAGACTTGTTGCCACTTTTCGCCTCCGCCACTCGGGCCCAGCTGACAGCTTTCGCTCCTTCGTTTCCTAGAGCACGTGTTTTGCTTCTGACCACGCAGCATTCGTGTTTCGCATCGAAGAACTGGTCCAGTGCCGTTCTCGACGCTAACACTCTAGCCGCATTGCCACTTCTAAGTGCCTCCTCTACCTTGGCTACTAGTTCTCTTTCTATTTTGTTTTTCTCTAAGGCTAACTCTCTGCTAAACCCTATCGATTCTATTCTAATTGCTTTCTTGAGAGAGTACCACCATCTATTGTTGACGATGGCCCCTGTTAACTGTTGCTTGACTAGTCTACTTATCCGTTCACTGTAAGCTTTACCTGCCGGCAACGACACGTTCAGCTTCCAGTATCCGGGTCCTTGTTTATCTGTTCTATCACGGTTGACTAAGCAGACGACTAATTTGTGATCTGAATAGGTAACTATGTGCATTTGTGGACAGCTTAACATCTCCTTGTCCCTTTCTCTAATGAAGAACCTATCTAAATACGATCTAGATGTCCCGCTGCGGTTTGCCCACGTCCACTGTGGTGCAGTCGGGAAATCCAGTCGATACCTATCGGCCAGTTGGAATTGGCCGATTAAAGTTTTGAGGCTGTTTCACCCCCTCTACTGGGACATGCTCCCACATAGTCCCATCGTGCATCTAGGATACCATTCCAGTCCCCCACTAAAAGTAAGGAGCGAGACGTTCCCAGAAAAGACTCTCGACGCTTAAAGAAGTCTGGCCGTGATTGCGATTGCCCGGTCGGGGCATAAACGGCCACCAGTCTGTGGCTCCACCTCCAATACTGTTCACGTCTAGGACTACCAGTCTACCCTCCGGGTCCAAGTGTACTTGCTGTACTTCGACGTCCAGGTTCTTCCGAAACATGACAGCCACTCCCCCTCCACCTCCTGGCTGACAGAGAGATGTGTAGATCTCAAAGTCGTCGAAGATGGGGGTTAGTTGCTGCCTGTTGTGGATCCTGGACTCGGTGATGGCTCTCACATCCATACCGTGTGACCTAAGGTCGTTTAAAAGTTGGTCCTGTTTCCAGAGCATCCCAAGGCCACGCACATTCACGCTTCCAACTCGTAAACTAGCCAGAGTCGGAGAAAAAGGACGAAAGGTGCACTTACCTTTTCGTTTCCTGGAAATCGGGTTGTTCAATCTCCATTTAGGTGCTGTATGGGGTGTTGGGTGGGGTGGGGAAACATTTTAACAGGACGCGGTTGATGGGTTTGTGGCAGGGGTTGCCCACATCCTGTGAACATTTATTTTTCAGGTCATTATAGGTTTCCATAGAAACCCTTATAAGTTTAAGGTGTGGAGATGATTCTGCCTTGACGAAAGTTTTGCCCTCCGTCTCCACCTTGGGGTTTTGGGAGATGACCTCCATCAAACTCTTGTTGTTTGTGTTTTTGTTGTTTTTTTAGTTTGTTGTTCGTCTGGGAGTTTTCTTTTTAAGGTGGGTGCTTGTGTTTGGGGTGGTGTTGGTTTTGGTTTTGCTGGTAGGGGGATGTTTGACTGAGGTGTTGTTTGTGTTGTTGTTTGTGTCTGTGGTTGTGTGTTGGTGTTGGTGATTGGAGTTTTGGGGGTTTTGTGGTGTCTCGTTTTTTTGTTTTTTAGATTTCCGCGGCTCTCCCTCTTCTTCACTTAAAGAAGCAGAAGCAGCTTCATCCGTCGATGAATAATCATCGTCAGGAGTGTGGGGTAGGGGTATGTTGTGTGGTGGTGGTGTTTCGGTGTGTTTGTGGTAGTGTTTGATGGAGTGGGATGGGGTGGGGCTGTGTTCTTCAGGGGTGTTGTCTGTATTTTTTCTGTTGTTGTTGGTTGAGCGGCTGTTCGTGTTGGTGTGGTTGTTCGTTTCGTCTGTCGTTGTACTTGTGGTGGTGGTGGTTGTTTCGGTGTTGGTGTTGGTAATAGTGTTTTTTTAATGATGTTGTTGTGGTGTGTTTGTGAAGGACAAGTGGCTTTTAGTTGTGCTGGGCTACCACAGCGAAAGCAATGAAATTTTCGTCCTTCTACCGAAATGTTTATTTTGTTGTTATCATCGATGACAACTCTTTCGGGTATTTTGGAGATTCTCTCCGGCCTCATTTGCAACAGAATCTCCAAATCAGTACCCGCCCACCTTTGTCGAATAGACTTTCGTATCGAA
>OZ024741.1:229573345-229578345 GCA_964016885.1 Eledone cirrhosa
TATATATATATATATATATATATATATATATACATGGTAATTTAATTAATAAAAAAATGTGAGTTACTTTCAAATTGCCTCCATAAATCTGCAAAAACATTTCAAGTATCATAGAAATTTAGGAAAAAACATTGACTGAGTGAGAAAAGATATTGACTTTTATTAATAATTCTTGTTATTATTAGTATTATGTGAAATGGTTTACCTCACCTTAGGAAATGCATATCGGTTCTTTTATATAGTAAGTTAATCTCTTGATTGACCAAATACCTTTAGTTTGGTTTTAGATTCCTCTTTTTATGACTTGAATTTTCTAAATTTGAGATCTGAAATACCTTCAGGCTTTCAAACCTTTAAGTTAATTTAAACGTTTAGATATATTGTACGGAGCTCATTTGTTTACATTCATCGTGTATAATTTTCGTTTTATCCAAATTGATAATAATCTGTATTTAACTTGATCTATAGTATTGAATACAGTAAGATTTGGTTGAATCAAAATAATAATACTTTCAAGAGTAAATATAACTAATAATTAATCCTATATGTAATTGACAACTATTGATTTATATAGTATTGTTTACAATATTTATAATTCTAAACATTATATAAAATGCATATACAGATGCTGATATGCAATTAAGTTATGATAAATACTTTCATACTTATTTACTATATTTGTAAACATCATTGGTACTTAATGTTTCTGACTTTGAATTTTGTAACTACATATTGAATATATTTATTAATTTAACTATGCTCCTAACTATCATTGAAAATATTTTATATTGTTTAATTTTGATATAATATAATAGTATAATTTGCTCAAATATAACCAAATACAATAGATTAAAAATTTCACGGTATTTAATTGATCGCTTCTACCTGACGTAATATTTGGAAAAGAACGGCCACGCATCATGTTCCTTTCTTCTTTCTTTCTTTTTTATTTCTTTTCCTTTATGCAGTTATATATTCTATCATCTCTATCTCCCTCTCCCTTCTTTTTATCTTCATCTTTTTATTTTTTTCCCTTTCTCTTCTATTTAGCACTCTCTCTCTTTTGTCTTTTTCTCTAACACGGATATTTAGATATTTAATATTTATGTAATTATGTGTTTATTTATTTATTTATTTATTCAATACTTTCTCCTACTCACTCTCTCATAATACTTATATCTCGCTACATATCCCTCTCCATCATATTTAGTTTGGTACGTTATTACTTGTGGTATATAAATATTGAGTTTTGTTGTAATAAATCACTGCCATCAGCACAATTGAGGTATGTCATACATCAATTTATATATTTTATCTGATGAGGACGTACTGAAAAAACAGCACAGTATCTCCGAAATATATATAATAAAACATATATTTTGATTACGTGAATGTCTCCATATATTAATATTTTGAATAATATATATATATATATATATATATATATGTATTGTTGAGTGCTTTATATCAGTTATAAAAATATTTTAGCTTGTTGTATCCCAACAAATTAAATATGACCTCTGCATATATATATATATATATATATATATATATATATATATATATATATATATATGTATAATATATAAGATCAAAAGATGGTTAAATGAGTTCCATGTATTTTATTATGCGCATTTCAAAAAGAAATATCATCATGCAATAACATTTGTGTTTTCATCAGATAAAATAGGAAGACATGATATGAAGGTTAAAAACACTTGTGGATAGTGCAGTTTTAAATCAACATATGAAAAGTAGTTTTACATTGATGTGTGATATTGGGGAAAAAAATTGTTTGAGGGGGGGGGATGAAAAATAGGAGGAGATGAGAGTAAAAAGTGGAGGGGGAGGAGTATAATGAGGAAGGTTGAGATAGGAGGAGAGATGGGTGATAGAGAGAGAGAGAGATAGCTTTCATAACTGAGAAAAATATATTGTTTTACATAGAGAGGTTGAAAAACCGTTGGAAGATAATGTATAAATTAAAAGAATTTGAAAATTAACGAAGAGAAAAATAATGTAAAGTTAAGGTTTGTATATTGAAGGGTTTAATAATATGTGCGATGAAAAGAAAATGTTAATATGTATTAAGAATAATATTTAAGGGTTTAATAATATGTGCGATGGAAAGAAAATGTTGATATGTATTATTAAAAAAAACAAAAGTAATGTAAGTAAGGATATATTGTGAGATGAGCATGAGTAAGTTAGATGAAAGGGAGAAAAAAATAATGAATAGAGGATGAATAATCTAACGTCAAAAAAATGTTTATGTTTACGAAGGATTTTTTCAAAGTGATATAAAGTAAGAATATATTGTATTGTGTAATAATTGTTTCTATGTTAGGCACAGTGAGAAAAGGTACAGATTAGGGTTAGAAATTAAAAGAAAAAGAAAAGAAAAGGAAAAGGAAGAAAGGGAAGTGATAAATAGGAGTGATATAGAATGAGTAACAAGTATTATATAATGTATAATAAATAACTTTGAAATAAGGTAGAAAGATGGGTATATTTTTAAAGAAGTATATATATATATATATGTGCCTTTGAGAAAAGGATTCTGAATTGATAAAGTTTAGGATATTAGCTGTATACTTTATGGAAAGTTCTGTGGAATGTATGCAAGCAGATAGAAAACAAGTCAGTGCGTCTATTTATTATAGAATCTAAATTAGATATAATGGTAAATTTTTCATTTAGACAGAGATTGCAAGTCTTGAATATTTTTGTCTTTCAAGGACCATATGAGTTCTGAGAGAGCCGTGTTGGTTCTTTTAAGTTGGTATTTAAAAGACGAATGATGATTATAAAGAAGAGCTTTAAAGGAGGTGGAAGTGGAGCCAAAATAGGTGAAGGAATTGGTGTCAGTTATAACTTTACATTCGTAGATTAAGTTTTTATCAAGACAATGGTTGTTGAGAGGACATTTATTTTTAGCAGGGCAATTGCAATTGCGATTAGAGAGATTATTCACGAGTGACCTAGTGTTATCTATAGAAGGAATTGGATTGGAGAAGTTATTTGCGATAGGAATAATAGTTTCTTGATTTAGAATGGGATGAAGAACATTTAGCGAAGTTGTGTTTGACGTTGTATTTGGGTTTGCAGAAATTAGCCTAGAGTTTACAATGACGTCGGGAGTACTATTACTATTATTATGATATTCAGTGTTGGAAGGAAGAGATTTAGTATTTAGTATTTTATTGTTGTATTTAGAGATAATGTTGGAAATGTTGGAGGATGTCGAATAGGAAAATTTTATAGTGTGTTTGTTAAATATTTTACTATAGATATGTGAGGGAGGGAAGCATTTATTTAAGGCACTAAAGAATAATTTAGGAATATTATTATTAATAGAGATGGAGAAAGGAGCATTATACCAGATTATATTTTTGTATCTAGGTCTTTTATTAAAGTTATTGGAATGATCATGATTAATTATTCTACTGTAAGATCTTCTAGAATTTGTTTCTTTATTATATTTGATTTTATCAGGATAGCCGGCTTTAGAAAGCGCGTTATTATAGTAATTGGCGTTAGCATCAAAGATGTTTTTATTAGAAGATAGGTTAGATATTCTTTTTCCAATATTACTAACTATAGCATTCTTAATAGTAGTAGGGTGGTTAGATTTTAAATTAACATAATTTAGGTTCTCATTGTTTTTATGGTAAGGTAATATAGGCCAGTGTCAAGATTAAGAGATACATCCAAGAAATTAGCTAGTTTGATGCTGTTATCAAATTCAATTTTTAGGTTATGTTGGTTAAAGAGATTACGTATATTGTTCTTAATAATATTAAGGTTAACTATGTTGCAATTTAAGATAGTAAAAAGTCCATCATCACGATAAATTCTACCGCGAAGTTGAGGAATTTTCCGACTCAATGAGTTCAAAATAAAAATACCAATTAAATCTGTCAATTGGGATGAATCGGATGCTCCCATTGTGATGTCGAAGTTGTTAAAGGTATCAGCTCTGGTCCAATATTCATTGTTGAACTCAAGGATGGTTTTACGTGCGGTGAGAATGATGTGAAGTTCATCTGTGGTGATGTCAGAATATTTAAATGTGAAAGGTAGAGCATTGTTGAGAAATGAAGGCGAAATAGAAGAATAGTAGCTGGCAATATCAAATTGAACAAATTTTAGTTTGTTTTTATTATTCAATTTGTTGAACCAGCCAATCACTTCAGAAGTACCAAACCATAAATTTCAGTTCAAAGAAGAGCAATTAGAACGAACCTGTGGGATAATTCTATCCAAGATGGCTTTACTAACAATCCCCAGATCTGATTTAGAGGGGGCGATTAATCTAATAGGTAGTTCAGTGCGAAAATTGTTTTTGTGATCCTTGAGATTTATCCTCGGAGTTCTTGGGAGGAATGGTTCGGTCTTTTTTCCGATGCCAAGTTTTGACATAATCTCAGAGGCTTCAAAGTTTATGGATTCTAAATTATCATGGTTGGTTTTACGATATTTTTTGAAATGCGCATAATAAAATACATGGAACTCATTTTTTGATCTTATATATTATGTATACTCCAGTCCTACAAATTGTAGAGTGCTTCTTATCCGATATCTGTATTGCTTTATTGTACCACAATAAAACTCACCTCCTATATATATATATATTTATATATTTATAGTTATAGTTATATATATATATAATTTTGTGTGTATATATATATATTTACCCACTCTACTACCCTAAGTATTGAGTATTCTGATGCGTTATGGTGCACCCGGTTCCTTACCACACTTCCTTCGTTATACTCTTACGCTTTTACTCTTTTACCTGTTTCAGCCATCCGGCTGAGGCCATGCTGGGGCACTATATATATATATAGTTAAGGTATATTTAGTGAACCAGATGCTGTCAATCTATATATATAAAACTGAGGTTGTCTGTATGTCTGTCTGTCTGTCTACTAAAACGGTCGGCACACATCTCCTCCTAAACCGTACGTTCAAATTTCGGTGAAATTGCTACACTTATA
>OZ024741.1:229585845-229593345 GCA_964016885.1 Eledone cirrhosa
CCAGGATAAATTTTCATTTAGTCCAGAATTAGCTGTCGAAACGGCTTGAGCACAGCCGTCGGGGTCTTACTGGTTCCTATTACCCACTCTACTACCCTAAGTATTGAGTACTTTGGTGCGTTATGGTCCACCTGGTTCCTTACCACATTTCCTTCGTTATATATATATATATATGTATATATATATATATAAATATATATATATATCAAAATGAAAATCCGAAGGCAAGGTAAAATTTCCAATCATATTAATCATCACACATGTTTCAATAAGAGATAGATCGATCGTGAAGCCATGATCAATTATCACTGATCTCATCAGGTGAAAATGAATTGTCTTCAAATTCTTGATATGAGGGAGAAAATAAGCAATGTTCACTCACAGAGTATATTCCCTCATATGAAGATCAAGCAGTCAAAATGCGGCGACTGCTATCAACTTCAGTTAAGGTCATAAAACAATCAAATTTCTATATCCCAATAGCTGCAAAAAACGCTGGACATCATTAAAATCTGTAGAAATACAGTCGGTCACAGTTGATGTGAGTGGGTACACACACACTTAACACCCACACACACCGACTCGAAGTCAAAGAAAAAATATATATAAATATATCCACACATCAACACAGTATCAAATCTGTAGAGCTATAGACGGTCACAATTAGTGTGAGTGGGTACACACACACCGAAGCGATATCAAAGAAAAGACAATAAATATAAGAATATACCAACATAGTATTCACCGAAAAGTTAGTTTACAAAACAACAAATGCTACATTGGTTAAATCTCAATTTGACGATGCAAATTGGAAATATTAGGTCAACCACAGCCCCCCCCCCCCCCACACACACAGTGTAAATTCAGTTCAGTGTTCTGCTATACGTGTATAGATTGAATTGTAACATCCGTATCTCCAAATAGTGTATGTTACGGTATATACACATCCCTATCGTCCAAAAGGGTGTATGTATAGGTATATACACATCCATGTGAAGAGTAAGCAATCAACTCATATCGAACTCAGTATGTACCGCTGTCCCATTGAGAATCCGAGTCCCCAAATCTGTGCGTGCAAGCAACTGCTATGTAGGCCAGCAAGGGGCTCCGTGTAGGGTTGGGTATTTGAGTTAAGGTGTCAGTAAGTACGATTTCTCGTCATACGAACCCTTGGGCTTTTAAGATAGGTGTTTGAGTGGTGGAGGTGTGTTATCCAACACAAAGGGTAAAGTAAAATAACAAAGGATGTGGGTAGGCTCATTAATGGTGTGTAAGTATTATTATTCAATCTGTAACTGTGAGCACTCCATGGTTAGATGATCAAAACCTAGAGTAGTGTTCAATCGGTAGGAACGTGACCAGTCGTAACTGAGGGAACTCAATGTCTAAAGAAAACGGGTACTCTGTGTAGGGTTATGTATAGAGAGCGTAAACGGTATTAACTGAGTGTGCAATACGTCTAGCTATATCCCAACCGAGAGAACTCAATGGTTAGGGTATCTTAAAGTAAAGGTAAATGCGCGTAATCGGTCTTGCCTGAGTACGTAATCATTTACTAACTAGGTATTCTGAGTGTGTAATCATTCTAACTATTTACTAACTAGGTATTCCAAAGGCACTCCGCTGTGAGGACTCTGTGGAAACAGGCCGAGTACCGTGTGTAAGTGCGCAAACGATCTTAACCGTCTAATTACCTGAGTGTGTGACTGTCTGTTTATTGAGAGAAATCTTGATGCATTACTTTCAAGAAATCCCGCGGAAGGTTTTCGGGGTTCTATGTTGGCAGTTGCTGAAAAAGTCCGCTCTCCTATTAATTAATAGGGGTCCGTCTCTAATAATATTAAAGGTTTCAACTATGCACACATTACAGACGCCAGTGCTGCCGTTGTGAGGCTGGGCTGAGCACACTATGGACCAGGATAAGGAGTGCTCTATATTCTGTTGTTTAAGCTTCCAGACTAATTCAGAAAGCGCCATGCTATTTTTTTTATCTAATCTATTAAAGGTATGGCGGTGATTATACCATCTATCCTTAAATCGAGTGGAGACCTTACAGTCGTAGACTATGTTTTTGGTGAGGTATTTCCCAGCCATGGGCAAGTGGCGGTGTTCCTGAAATTACATTTTCTGTTATCGACCTGGGTATTTCCAGAGGAACCACGGTACCTTTGGGGTCGGGTCTCAGTTCTTGTCTGCTCTATGGGTAAGTTCCCAGGGGTTGGGGTGAGCCGACTCGCCTCACGTGTATGAGTCCGTTCATCCATAGAGCTGCCATTAGTTCTTCCATGTCTAGTCCCCCCTTGGGCTGTCCTAAGTCTACTATAATTCATCTTAGCTATATTCTGAGCTATGTTACTGGTTGTGGAGTAGGACAGCTTGATGGTATTCCTATTGAATATTTTATAGTATCTGTGTGATCTAGGGAAGCATTTGTCTAAGGCTCTAAAGAAAAGCTTAGCTATACTAGTGGTCAGGCCAGTGGAGTAAGCAGGGTTATACCACAGGATTTTTCTGGTCCGATGCCTCTTGTTCTTACTAACTATATTAGAGTTACCCGTCTCCTTAGTAGCTACTGGTCTATTATAACTGAAAACTGCCTGTGGGTCGATGGTGTCCTGGGGTGTGCCGATTGTGTTCGGAATCGCCTCAAGTCTCCGGGGCGGTGTACCCCCACCGTACAGCCATGGGATTACCCTCGATAGCCGGGGTTGTATCCACTATGCGTCTGCTACACCTATCCCATTTCCGTTTACTCGACCCTCGTTCCAATTTATGTTCAACGGTTGTTTTATCAGTTCTACAATTAAGGTTACAATTAGAGTTTCCGCTGGCATTACGGTGCTCAGACCCCGTGTTAGTACCTGGGTGGTTGTTTCCGTTGGTAACATCAATATTGGGACTAGGAGGCAATACAACGTGAAGTCTATAGTGATCCTCCCTCGCATCCCGCCTGCTGTTAACTACAGTGTCACTATTTAGGCCTAAGCTATACACACATATGTATATATATATGTGTGTATTTGTGTGTATGTAAATGTATATATATATATATATATATATATATGTGTGTGTGTGTGTGTGTGTGTGTGTGTGTGTGTGTGTGTGTGTGTGTGTGTGTGTGTGTGTGTGTGTATATGTGCGTGTGTATATATATATATATATATATATATATATATATATATATATATACGATATTAACAAATGGAAACTATATTTATAAAACCATATCTATTTTATTATACATATTTCAAGGATACCATGTTAAATTATGGTATGCTTTCATCAGACAAAATACAATATATACCAGTTTTATAAATAAATTTTAACATACCCTTTCAAAATGCAACCGTTACTTTTGGAAGACATCAGGATATTGGATTTCTTTATCTAAGTAAGTCATTGTGTTACGGAGAAGGAAAAAGACGGAGAGAGAAAAACCGAGAGAGAGAAAAGTTGAGAAAGAAAGGGAGATATAAAGAAAGAAAAAGAGAAAAAAGAGAAAAAAGAAAAAAAGAAAAAAAGAAAAAAAGAAAAAAAGAAAAAAAGAAAAAGGAGAGAGAGATATCAAAACACCAGACAGAGAGAACAAATCAAGAGAGAGAAATATATAGATAGAGAGAGGGGGAGAGAACGAAAACCTTAAGTCATGTCATATTAAGTTAAGTTAACAATTGAGATGAAATGAATAAATAAAATTAGAAATATTAATATTCATGAATGGAATATATATATATAATATGAGAAATTAATCATTGTTTAACTATGATTAGATATTTAGTTTAAGAGTTGAGATCAATATATTAAAAATTGGAATTTAAACATTAAGAAATCTATATATTGCTAGAGAAAAAAAACTATCATATAACACGTACACACACGCAAAAAATACACATAAATATACATATAAATACACACTCAGAAGATACACATTATATCTACTCCCGTATATAATATATACATACAAAGCATAAAGGATTTTTTTTTTTTTTTTTGTTATACATGACTTGTGTTATTAAATAAAAATGTTTAATATATATATATACAAATATATAGCATTAGCTTTCATGCATTTATGGCTGTTAAATTATGCCTATCTGCAATCAAAATTGTATGGGTACACATGTACATGTACACACAATTCTTACATATACATATATACACTTGTGTGTGCATCACCCAATTGGTAAACACGCGTCACTCATGCATATATACAGATAGACATATATTCATAAAAATGCATATAACACATGTATATGTATGTTAATACACACATATACATACATATTCGTATAGAGATAAGTATACATCAATATATTACATAGTATAATTGAGTACATAAATACAAAAGGATTATATTTTGGAAATATAATTATATCAATATAACTTAAAAACAAAAGAATTCTAAAATATTAAAATATTAAAATATTTTAAAATATTATAGAATATTTTAAGTTAAAATAATATGTTTAATAGATTTAGTATAGAAATTATTTATCTTATGTATATTTTACTCAAGATATTGAAAGGATAAACGTTCGAAAATTATGAGAAGCTATCAGAATAAAAAACAAACCTAATAAAAAATAAATAAAATAAAATAAATAAAATATTAAAAAAAAAATATAAAAAAATAAAAAATATGAAAAATATGAAAATATAAAAAATATAAGAAATAGGAAATATTTTCTTATTTCAAGAGCTCTCAATATATTTCTCTAGAATAGTTTATTATATTTATATTTAGGAAGAAAATTTATTTATACTTGAGTACTTAACCAGAGAAAATGAAAAATGTGAAGGAATCTAATGATTTATCGACAGGTTTCATATATTAACCAAATTACATAATTAATTATACTACATTTTAAATTTATATTTATATTTAAACGTTGAGTTCAATCTATGTCTCCAGCAACTGAATAAATTATTCCTTAAATTTAGGGAACTTTTGGTCTTTAATATAAAGAATATTTCCTCTATACAAAGATCGCAATTTTCTGAAGAGGAATTAAAAGGAGTAGCTTTTGAAATAATATTCCAAATCAGCGAATATTCAACATTATCTCGTTTTATGTCCCATAATAGGCTAGATAGCGAAGTTGAAAATTTTTTGTTTGGATCTGTAAAAGAATTTTTATGATTATTGAAGCGGGATTTAAACTCTGTGGAGGTAGACCCGACATAATTAAATGAATTTAAATTAGTTTTTACATTACAATTATAAACTACATTTTTAGCTAAGCAATTGTTATTTAACGGACAGTTGGATTTATTTCTACAGTTACAATTATTCGATTGAATATTGCTTGGGTTATTATTGGTATTTTGGTTAGGTTTTAAATTTCTATTATTAATTCTATTAATATTTTGCGCTAAATTTTTGGTGGAAGAGTAAGTTAATTTTATAGTATGTCTATTAAAAATTGAGTAATATCTATGTGTTCTAGGGAAGCGTTTGTCGAGAGCTTTAAAGAATAGTTTAGCAATAGGGGTTTTAATATTTAGTGAGAAAGGAGGAGCGAACCATACTATATTCCTAGTTCTATTTCTTTTTCGGCTTTCGGAATTATTGTAATGTTTTCTATTATAGTTGTTAAAATTGTTACCATAGTTAAAATTGTTATTATTTTGGTTAGTTTTTATAGTATTATTATTATCGATGTATTTAATTTTATTTCTATACCCAGCTCTACCTAACGCTTCGTTGTAATAATGCGCTTTTTCATCAAATATATTCTTATTAGATGAAATTCTCGAAATTCGTTCTTGTACAGAGTTCACTATAGTATTTTTAACGGATCTGGGGTGATTAGAGTTAAAATTGACATAATTTAAGTTCTCATTTAGTTTGTGAAATGGATAATGAAGACATGTGTTAAGATTTAGTGTTACATCTAGAAAATTGACTATTTATGGTTATTCTCTATTTCTACTTTTAGATTAAGGTAATTAAAAAATTGTATAATTTGTTTTCTTTTTCTATTTAGTTCACAGCTATTATTTTCTATAAGTAAAAGCATGTCGTCACGATATAAAGCTCCGGTTACACCTGGTATTTTTCTATGTAGAGAATTAATTATAAATAGGCCCACAAGGTCCGTTACCTGACCTGAGTCTGAAGATCCCATAGTTATGTCGAAATTATTATTTCTATCTGCCCTAGTCCAGAGTTGGTTATTAAATTCTATTAATGTTTTCCGTGCCGATAATATAATGTGCATTTCATTGCTAGTTATGTCTGTATGTTAAATGCGTAAGTTAGTGCCTTATTCAGTAGATTAGGAGTGATAGATGAGTAGTAGTTAGCAATATCCAACTGAATAAACTTATTATTATAGTTATATTTAATTTCTTTAAACCAATCGATAACCTCACTAGTCCCTTTCCATAATTTTAAGTAAGATACATTAGGTAAATACTTAATTTGCGGTATTATTCTGTCTAGAATATTTTTGCTAAGTCTGCCAAGATCAGATTTAGATGGTGCAATTAATCTGACTGGTAAATCATTTTCAAAGTTTCATTTATGATCCTTCATATTAATCTTAGGTTTCCTTGGCATGAATGGTTGTGTTTTATTTTCAATGTCTAGTTCATGCATTATACAAGAGGCATCCGTATTCAGTTTTTCAAGTTCGTCTTTATTTGCTACTTTGTATTTCTTCCTTAGTTCCTTTAATATAAGGTCGTTATAAATGTCCTTTTGTATTCCGTAAAGATTATTGGTTTTGTCCGACTTGACTAATTTTCGAACGTTTATCCTTTCAATATCTTGAGTAATATTTACGTATGATAAATTTCTATACTAAATCTATTAAACATATTATTTTAACTTAAAATATTCTATAATATTTTAAAATATTTTAATATTTTAATATTTTAGAATTCTTTTGTTTTTAAGTTATATTGATATAATTATATTTCCAAAATATAATCCTTTTGTACTTTATGTACTCAATTATACTATGTAATATATTTATGTATACTTATCTCTATACGAGTATGTATGTATATGTGTGTATTAACATACATATACATGTGTTATATGCATTTTTATGAATATATGTCTGTCTGTATTTATGCATGAGTGACGCGTGTCTACCAATTGGGTGATGCACACACATGTGTATATATGTATATGTAAGAATTGTGTGTATATGTACATGTGTACCCATACAATTTTGATTGCAAATAGGCATAATTTAACAGCCATAAATGAATGAAAGCTAATCCTATATATTTGTATATATATATATATATATATTAAAAATATTTATTTAATAACACAAGTGATGTATAACAAAAAAAAAAAAAAATCATTTATGCTTTGTATGTATATATTATATACGGGAGTAGATATACTGTGTATCTTCTGAGTGTGTATATATATGTATATTTATGTGTATTTTTTGCGTGGGTGTACGTGTGATATGATAGGTTTTTTTTTCTCTAGCAATATATTGAATTCCAATTTTTAATATATTGATCTCAACTCTTAAA
>OZ024741.1:229598345-229600845 GCA_964016885.1 Eledone cirrhosa
GAACATTCCAATAACTTAAATAAAAGACCTAGATACAAAAATATGATTTGGTATAATGCTCCTTTTTCTCTATCTATTACTAGTAATATTCCTAAACTATTCTTTAGGGCCTTAGATAAATGCTTCCCTCCCTCGCATATCTATAGTAAGATCTTTAACAAACATACAATCAAATTCTCTTATTCCACCACCTCCAACATCTCTAACATTATCTCTAAACACAATAATAAAATATTAAATAATAAATTATATCCATCCAACACTGAGCGTCATAATAATAGCAATAGTAATCCCGACGTCAATGTTAGCTCTAGGCTAGATTCAGTAAATTTAAATACGACGTCAAACGTAACTTCGTTGAATGTTCATAACACCAATCTAAATCAGGAAACTATAGTTCCTATCGTAAATAACTTCTCCAATACAATTGCTTCTATAAATAAAAAAAGGTCACTTGTTAATAACTCTGTTAATTTCTCTAATCGTAATTGTAATTGCCCTGTTAGAACTAAATGTCCTCTTAATAACCAATGTCTTGATAAAAACTTAGTGTATGAATGTAAGGTTATAACTGGTACTAATTCTTTTACCTATTTCAGTTCCACTTCCACTTCCTTTAAAACAAGATATTATAATCACAAATCGTCTTTTAAATACCAACTTAAAAGAACTAACACGGCACTCTCGGAACTCATATGGTCCTTAAAAGACAAAAATATTAAGTATAACATCTCTTGGAGGAAGGTTTGCAACGTCTTTCCTTACCGGAATTCTTCCCTATCCAGAACATGTAATCTCTGCCTAGCCGGGAAATTTACCATTATATCTAATTTTAATTCTATAATAAATAGACGTCCGGATTTATTTTCGCTCTGCCTGCATAAATCCCATAGAACTTTCCATAAAGTATACAGCTATCTCAATACCTAATTAGTTTAACATCTTCTTTTCTCAAAGGCTTTTGTATCTTTTACAAATATACCCATCTTTCTACCTTATTTCAGTATATTATATTATACAATTGGCACTATCGGTAGAGGATCGGACGCCATGCTTTCCAGCATAGTTACGTCCCTTTACGGTCTGAGTTCAAATCCCGCCGAGGTTAACTTTGTCTTTCATCCTTACGGGGTCGATAAAATAAAGTACCAGTAATGTACTGAGTAATTGATGGTCTTGTGACAAAAGTGGAAACAATTATATTATACAATTTACTCATTCTATGCCGTTAGAGGTCCCTATCTTTCTTCTTTTTATCCTTTTTCCTTTCTTCCCTTTTTTCTTTCTTTTAATTTCTAATCTTTAATCTGTAACTTTTACTTCCCAATTACTTCTTAATTCATATTATTACTCACTATAGCATTTTCCATTTTTCCATTTTTCCTTATATTATTGGCCAAAGAATCTATATTTTTTTAATATATAATAATATTACCATTAGAAAATTTTATAAACATATATATTTTTTGACGTTAGATATTTTTTCTTCCTTAAATGTTCTCCTTTCTTCTCTCCTTCCGTGCTCCTATTAAACCTATTATTTACTTTTACATATTACAATACATAAAAACAAACTTAAACACTAACTAATTCCTCTAAGTTCATAATTCATTCAATCTCTCCTTCTTTTACATTATATCCTTAATCCTTAATATCCTTAATATTTTTATTTTAATAATACATATTAATAAATTCTTTTTCCGCACATATTACTAAACCCTTCAATTTATAAACCTTAAAGAAATACTATTCTTACTTCCTTTTTCTTTAATCATAAACATCACCATTCATAAACCTCATTAACTTTTAATTTCAAAATCTTTTTAAATGATCTATTATCTTTCAACGGATTTTTTTAATTTCTCTCTGTGAGACAATGTTTTCTCAGTTGTAAAGGCTATTTCTCTCTCTCTCTCTCTCTATCTCTATCTCTATCTCTCATTTCTCCTCCTCTCTCATACTTCCTTCTTATATCATCCTTCCTTCTTATACTCCTCCCCCCCGTCATCCTTTATTTTCTTTCTTCCTCTTCCTTACCTTTTCATACTCCCCCACCTCCTCTTTTTCCCAATCTCATATATCCATCTTATTTTATTTTTCATATGTTGAATTAACACTTCACTGCTCGCAAGTGTTTTTAAGCTTCATATCGTGTCTCCCTATTTTATCTGATGAGAACGCAAATATCATCCGATGATGATATTTGTTTTTGAAATGCGCATAATAAAATACTTGGAACTCTTTTAACCATCTTTTGATCTAATATTATTTATACTCCAGTCCTATAAACCGTGGAGTGCTACTTATCCGATATTTGTATTGTTTTATTGTGCTACAATAAAATTCACCTCCTACATTATATATATATATATATATATATATATATATATATATATATATATATATATATATATATATATATATATATATATATACATATATATATATATATATACATACATACATATATATATATATATATATATATATATATATATAT
>OZ024741.1:229605845-229608345 GCA_964016885.1 Eledone cirrhosa
CAACCCATACTGGCACCTACGGGCTTTCAAGTATGAACCCAACGTTAACTACTCGATGCGTGCCGAAATAAATATAGGGGAAATGCGCTTCAATTGCAAATTCTGCAATGCTAAAAAGTGGGCTGGGGAGCCACCTGCAATGTGCTGCTTAAACGGTAAGGTCAGCTTGCCCCCTCTTGGGAAACCGCCAGAGCCTTTGAAGGAACTACTTACTGGTTCTACCTCAAGGTCATCCAAATTCCTTTAACTCATCAGGAAGTACAATTGTGCGTTTCAAATGACTTCTTTCGGGGCTAACGTTGTCAGAGAAAGTGGTTGGATCCCTACTTTCAAGGTCCAGGGGCAGGTGTACCATCTTATTGGGTCGCTGCAGCCACTACAAAATTGCAAGCCTTCGTTCCTTCAAATTTACTTCATTTCTAACTACAGTAGGCAAGTTGATGCGCGGTTCGGCGTTATTCCAACACCTGCAAACACTGACGCTGAGACTTTTGAAAGGGACGTGCTGCTCGGTCTGCAAAACATGCTTCATGAGCACAACAGTTATATTCGCAGTTTCAAATACGCATTGGAAAAAAACCTTTCACCAAACTTCACCATTGTCATCGATGCTGACAAAAGACCTTTTGGGGAGCACGCACGCCGTTATAACGCTTCTTCGTGCAATGAAGTGGCTGTAGTTATCCATGGTGAACAGCACAATAAGCGAGACAGTTCTTCAAAGCCGTGACAGTGGTCTTCGACGTATTAATGAGACGCATCGTTCATACGACGCCCTGCAGTATCCCCTTCTTTTTGCATACGGAGAAGACGGGTACCATTTCGGCATTCCTCAGCGCACACCAAACGAGCCCACTGCTGCGAAATCTAAAACTGTTTCATGTATGGCTTTATACTCATACCGCTTCATGACGAGGCCTAACGATTTCAGCACCCTGCACAGGTCACGGGAACTGTTTTACCAGTTTGCAGTTGACATGGCTGCAAAGATGGAGTCGGGGAGACTGTGCTTCATAAAATTGAATCAGAAGCAGCTGCGCTCAGACTCCTACATCCATTTGCGTGACGGCATCAGGAATAACACTGACCCCGGAACATCGGCAAAATGTGCATTCTCCCCTCAACCTATACGGGGGGAGCGGTACGTGTACGAGCGAACACAGGACGCTATGACGTTCGTTCGGCATTATGAGCGCCCCGATTTATTCATCACGTTTATGTGTAACCCCAAGTGGGTTGAGGTTACGCGGGAACTTATCCCAGGGCAGCAGTACTGCCATTGGCATGATATTATTGCCAGGGTTTTCAGACAGAAGCTGGCTAAGCTAATTTATCTAATCCAAAAAGGGAGGATTTTCGGGCCTGTTAGGTGCCACATGTATACTGTTGAGGGCAGAAGAGAGGGTTGTCACACGCGCACATTTTGGTTTGGTTGGTCACCAAAATAGACCCTACAGTTCTAGATGACGTCATCGCAGCGGAAATACCGGACCCCGTTGTTGACCGGCAGCTGTACGACATTGTGAAGGCACACAAGGTGCACGGTCCGTGCGGTCCCGGGTTTCAAGATTTCTCCTCATGCCACAAAGACCATGTGTGCACTAAAAGATACCCAAAGAGGTTTGTTGAGGAGACCCAGCCTGGCGGCGACGGATAACCACTGTACAGACGAAGGCGGCCTGAGAACGGTGGATTCACTATGACGTTACGGGGTCATCAAGTTGATAATAGGTGGGTGGTCCCGTACTGTCCATTTCTGATGAAAACTTTCAACGCACATATAGATGTGGAGTTCTGTCATTCAGTGAAGTCGATAAAGTACATATGTAAATATGTTAACAAGGGTTCCGACGCTGCCATGTTCGGCCTTCAAAACGACAATAACAGGGACGAGGTCTCGGAGTACTTGGCAGGTCGATATATCAGAAGTGGTGAAGCTTTTTGGCGGATATTCGGGTTTCCACTTCACCAAAGGCACCCCGCCATCATACAACTAGCAGTTCATTTGGAAAACGGCCAGCGGGCTTACTTTACTGAACAGACTGCTGCTCAATTGGCGGCAAATCCAAAAGAAACAACTTTGACTGTTTTATTTACGCTTTGCCAACTTGACACATTTGCAAAAGCACTTTCATATCCTCAGGTCACGTCCTACTACGTGTGGTCAAACAACAATTGGGTGCGTAGGAAGTCAGGTCAGGATGTTGAAGGACATCCTGGTATCAAGTTTGACAGTTGTCTAGGAAGAGTGTACACTGTACCTCCCAACCAGCATGAGTGTTTTCACCTGCGCCTTCTCCTCCATGAGGTTTTTGGCCCACAAAGCTTTCAAGACATAAGAACTGTTGACGGTGAATTATGTGATACTTTCCGGGAAGCCTGCTTTAGGCGTGGCCTTTTGGAGGATGATTCACAATGGGGCGCCACTATGGCAGAGGGCGTTTTGTTGAAATCTCCTAAAAGACTAAGATCACTTTTAGCTATTCTACTCCTATGGTGC
>OZ024741.1:229613345-229683345 GCA_964016885.1 Eledone cirrhosa
CTATGTATTGAGTACCTTACTTACTGTGGTTACCTCCGATTCAACCCAGAATAACTTACCTATATATACATATATAAATATATAGTCTTCACATTTATTATTATTACTATATATATATATATATATATATATATATATATATATATATATATATATATATATATAGGTAAGTTATTCCGGGTTGAATCGGAGGTAACCACATTAAGTAAGGTACTCAATACATAGAAAGGTTCCCCCAGACAGAGGTGTGTCTGGTATTTGCAACCTCTGTCTTAGTGAGACACTCGAGGTACTTGATGGCGGAACTAAGCTATTAAACAGAAGGGGCGACTTATTCGGCGCGTACAGACACCTAAGGACGAGAACTTTCCTCAAGCTATATCGATAAACCCCGGTTATGGCCTCCCACAGTGACCCCCTGTAGGTCCCCTATACCCCGTACCAATGACCAATGAGCAACAACACCCAGCCATAGTTTGTAGTCCCCACGGTGGATTGTCCACCGGATCCTCTACTGGTTAGGAGTCAGCAAAACCACGTTTATTGAACCTGAGGACCCCCCCCCCCGGGAGTGGCTCACACAGGAAGAAAAATTATCCTAAGGTACTAACCCTATATTCATGAATGAGTGCCCGCAACCGTGCGTTGTGTGTGTATACTGGGTGTGAGTGTATGTACAAGTCAACCAACATAAGTCTTTTTATTTGTAAACTTTCTAAGTATTTGACTCTAACCATAATTTTCAGTATTACCACCCCACATAAATTCCTCAATTTGTATGTGTGGATGTGTGTGTGTGTCTGTGGGGGTGGGGTGAGTGTATGTGCAAGTCAACCAGCATAAGTCTTTTTATTTGTAAACTTTCTAAGTATTTGACTCTAACCATAATTTTCAGTATTACCACCCCACATAAATTCCTCAATTTGTATGTGTGGATGTGTGTGTGTGTCTGTGGGGGTGGGGTGAGTGTATGTGCAAGTCAACCAACATAAGTCTTTTTATTTGTAAACTTTCTAAGTATTTGACTCTAACCATAATTTTCAGTATTACCACCCCACATAAATTCCTCAATTTGTATGTGTGGATGTGTGTGTGTGTCTGTGGGGGTGGGGTGAGTGTATGTGCAAGTCAACCAACATAAGTCTTTTTATTTGTAAACTTTCTAAGTATTTGACTCTAACCATAATTTTCAGTATTACCACCCCACATAAATTCCTCAATTTGTATGTGTGGATGTGTGTGTGTGTCTGTGGGGGTGGGGTGAGTGTATGTGCAAGTCAACCAACATAAGTCTTTTTATTTGTAAACTTTCTAAGTATTTGACTCTAACCATAATTTTCAGTATTACCACCCCACATAAATTCCTCAATTTGTATGTGTGGATGTGTGTGTGTGTCTGTGGGGGTGGGGTGAGTGTATGTGCAAGTCAACCAACATAAGTCTTTTTATTTGTAAACTTTCTAAGTATTTGACTCTAACCATAATTTTCAGTATTACCACCCCACATAAATTCCTCAATTTGTATGTGTGGATGTGTGTGTGTGTCTGTGGGGGTGGGGTGAGTGTATGTGCAAGTCAACCAACATAAGTCTTTTTATATGTAAATTTTCTAGTATTCTACTCTAACCATAATTTTCAGTAGTACCACCCCACATAAATTCTTCAATTTAAGAATGACCTGTAATATCGAATTTCATACTATAAACCTCAATTGAATATATATCTGACCAGGAATGCTTTTTGTGAAAATCAGTCATATGGAACTATTGTCATCTTGCCTGACGGTTTGAACTTTACAACACCACCTGCCCCTTTGAGGTCAAATACCAACCCTACTAGCATCTACAAACTGACCAATGAGAATAAGATTATTCCTGCTGACAACATTAAATTATCCCTAACAAGCTCATATGTCCCAAGGCTCTGATACCATCAACACCAAAAACACAGAGCTGGCATATCTAAGAACTGACTAACTGCCTGATGAGGTCATAGCCATTCAATGGCTATCATCGAAATATATATATAGCAGTGAATAAAGGATTATGAGTTCATGCAATTGACTTATGTTTCGTCACTATATATATATAGTCTAATTAGACGGTAAAAGTTGGACCGGTCATTTGGTGTAATGATTATCGCAGTCGCTCGTTATACGATAGATGCTTGATTCGATCCCCTCAGGCATCCCTGCCTGCCTTTTCCTGTCTATAACTCATTCGACTATTTTATATGTATTATGGCAGCTTTCCATAAAACCTCAAACAGAACTTCTCTCCTATGTACCATTTTCCCTGGTTTATTTTTTTTATCTCGTTTCTCTTCATTTTTCGTATTTTCTCGAATGAACACCCATTCTTCTCTTTCTATCCTCCAATGAAGGACTAGAGTTCGAAATGTTAAGTCTATTTTCCAACTATATTGAGTGTTAAACTAATATACTATTGTTTTGTATTGTTCTCTTGTGCTGGTTTCCCTTTTTACTCAAGAAACTTTACTTAAGAAACCTTAAAAGTTGGCTATTTACGAAACTATTGGGCGAATCTGAAAATCTGTTTGTTTTTTTATGAAAAGCTAGCAAAATGCATATGAACTATAAAATGGTCGACGCTGGGAAAAAGTGAGTGAATCTACTTTAGATTCTCAGATGGTGTACTGTAGTTGCTAAGCGCAGGCGGGTGAGATTATTCTAGATGGTTTGACCTGTAATGATGTTGTCTTGTATATTATCTTCTTCTTCTTCTTCTTCTTCTTCTTCTTCTTCTTCTTCTTCTTCTTCTTCTTCTTCTTCTTCTTCTTCTTCTTCTTCCTCTTCTTCTTCTTCTTCTTCTTCTTCTTCTTGATAGGGTTGTGGGGGCGACCCTCTCCAGCGGGTCCTATCAGAAGAAACGGCTCCAACTGATCCGGCTGGATCCCCAAGCTCACGGATGTTATCCAACCATTTTGCCTGAGGTCTGCACCTGGGTCTCCTGCCGGTTGGTTTTGCCCGTAAAATCTGTCCAGCGATTCTTTCCTGAGATATTCTAACCACATGCCCATGCGATCTCTCAATTCAGAGAAGTAGTGGCTCTACTTGCAGTGACTCTCTGATCTCCGAACTTTATCGAGTAACGGTACTCCAAAGACCCCTGGGTCTCCTGTCAGTTGGTTTTGCTCGTTTATTCTATTCTATTTACCGTATTTTCTCAGCCAATATAGCAGGACTAAGATGTTAGCTTAAACATTAGTAAAGTAATAATGGAAGTATTTGGCAAATGCACCGGTTTCCTAGTAAGTACTTCGGCCTGAATCAGATTCGTGCCGCCACTTTTCACATTCTTCTGTCTCATCGCTCAGTACAGTTTTAACAAATACAAAAAAAAACAGAGTCCAGACAGAAGCGACTATAATATCCTGCTAGTTATAAACGATCGGTGATAATAGTTTCTGTGTCTATAAGAGATGTGATTAATTGGCTATTTTTTCTGATTATCTCTAGTGAGATTTTAAACTAGTTAGACTTTTAGCCTTTGATTCTTAACATAGACATGCGCGTAAAGCTAAATAAACACTCATACACACTGGTAACAACCACAAGGATATGGTCCGATTGTGGAAGAGCCGAACTCCCATTGTCATCGCCTCCATCTCTTTCGCCCACCCCAACTCTTTTTATGGTGAGCAAATGGGGTCGCACGTGCTGGCCTCCCCACAGCCCCGGTGGACAGAATGGAGAAGACGTTTCCCCGGAGGATGGTAAGGGAGATGCGCTGGAAGAGCCATTCCAACTCGCGAGGCTCACACCTGCGGCTAGCCAGCTCAGCGCCTATGGTGGTGAGTAGGGAGGTAGCCCAAGGGCCAAGTTTTGAATACACTTAAATATATGATAATAGAGCTGTTGCTTGGCATTTTGGATCACCACCTACTGAAAGTGTTATTCAAGTATAGCGGCGAGACGAAGAAAAAAATCAAGACGTTATGACGAACGAAATGTAATTTTCGAAAGAGCGTTGTTAAAAGGCCAACATTAAAAGAAAAAATGAATGCTTGGCTGGTTGACAATAAACATTCTGGGATTGCTTTATTAACAAACATGATTATTGTTGAAGCAAACAAAAGCTGTACACGAACTTAAAAGGTACAGCAACATGGTGTGAAAGATTTATAAAAAGACATATCTTACGGTAAATTAAAGCATATTATTCTTTTATTTTGCCATTTTTTTTTTGGGGGGGGGGGTCATACAAAAATATACGTATGTTCCTGTCAAGAGTACTTAAAAAACTGTATATCTAGCTTTTAATGTCTTTGGATTTTATTTGTTTCAAGAAAATTTCTCTTCGAATTAAGAGTGCGCATTATACGTGCAAGCGCATTATACGCCGTGAATTACGATGTATATAGTTTTGCGTGAATTACGATGTATATAGTTTTGCGAGGTTTTTTATATGAAATCGTGTGTCTAAACAAATATTGTTATACTTGGGGAGGGTCATATTTGTGTAATATTGCCAGAATTAATAACAGAACACACTCACTGTTTGGTTGGTTTTCGCTTTTCCTCTGTGTCTTTTATATCGGTAATTTAATTTATTCGGTCCTCAATGTTGCCATTGACTGACCAACGGTCAACAAATACAGATACAATATAGACACAAACACATATATATAGTTTATCAAAGTTCTTTCGTTGCACATCTGCAGCATCTGTAAAACTAGAAACGTAGTCTATAGCATAAGATGTACAGAGAGTACTTGCAGAAACATGACAAAAACATACATAGGGCGAGACAGCTCGTAGCATAGGTGAAAGGATAGACCAGCACTGGGGGGAACTAAAAGGACGAAAAAACGGTTCAGTACTATACGAACATGCCAGACAACAACACGACGGTAACATAGACAACATAGAAATTAGAATAATATCTAAACATAGAAATGACCCAGCAGATAGGCAAATCAGAGAGGCCAGTGAAATAGAACTTAGAAGGCCAAGGCTAAACAGAAAAAATGAATGGAATAACAACAACACCCAAACAAACAACACTGACCTAAGAGAAGTATAAATAAATAAATAAATAAATAAGTAAATAAATACATACACAAGCACAATAACAACAGACACATATAAACACACACTAGTAAAGATAGAATACATTAACCAATACACAGTCACCAAATCACGAACACACAACAAACAAAACACTATACACACACGCAAACGCATGCGCACAGAAGACAAAATAAAATAAACAAATAAATAAATATATAAACAGACTAAATAAAGATGGCATAGAAAATACAATGCAACGGGAGGAAACAATAGCACCACTGACGATGATGCAGATGTGCAACGAAAGAACTTTGATAAACTATATATATGTGTTTGTGACTATATTGTATCTGTATTTTTTTATCGTTGGTCAGTCAATGGCAACATTGAGGACCGAATAAATTAAATTACCGATATAAAAGACACAGAAGCAAAAAGCGAAAACCAACCAAACAGTGAGTGTGTTCTGTTATTAATACTGGCAATATTACACAAATATGACCCTCCCCGTTTATATATATAACGGAGGAAATGTGGTAAGGAACCAGGTGGACCATAACGCTCCAAAGTACTCAATACTTAGGGTAGTAGAGTGGGTAATAGGAACGAGTAGGACCCCGACGGCTGAGCTCAAGCCGTTTCGACGGCTAATTCTGAACTAAATGAACATTTTTATCCTGGTATTTGAATAGCCGAGCTTCTCAAGGGGTAATTCCATATATGGTAAAAGTGATTGTCACAAGGATTGGTCAGAAGTTTGTTGTTGAGACATAATAATTCTATGATGGCAATTTGTGGAGGGAAGGGGTAGCTGAACCTGCCAGTAAGAGAAAGAGGGAGAGGGGGTGGAGGAGACCCAGTCATGCGTTGATAGTGCTGACTACAGCTGGGCATGGGGTCAAAGAAGATACTAGGGAGAGGGAGGAAGTCGAAACAATTAGTAAAACAATATGGGGTAAATATATAGAAAAATACCGAGAGTGTTAAAAAGCAATTAAATGTAAAAAAAAAAAAACAATTTCTGGTTACTACGACCTAAGTCTCTCACTGGTACTGCTAGGCTAAAGAAAGGTTTACTAGGTGGGACGGAATTATAATGAGACCCTTTTAAGAGGTATAAGTAATAAACCGAGTATATCTTACGGTGACGAGTCAACAAGTGAGGGGCCAAAATATTAAAGAAACTACCACGAAATAATAAATAAAGGTTTCTACCCCAGGCACAAGGCCAGCAACCACCCAGTGCAAAAAAGTAAACTAATACGAAATAATAATTCAGAATCCCGAAAAAGAATACTAATACTATCTCTAAGGGTGCTGCCACGATACAAAAGTTCTAGTGCAAACTACATAAATGCTCGTACGAAGTATATGTAAAATTTGATACGGAAAATTAATTCAGAATCCCCTCCCTCAAAAAAAATTAATACTGATATACGAGAAATTAAAGCAAAGATACCACTAAGAATTATAGAAAGCACGGAAACGATGTTAGAGGAGACGATGTTTTGTGCAAAGTTTGGTGTGGTGCTGTAAGAGAGTTTGATGGTATTGTTGTTAATTATGTTGTGGTAGCGGTGTTGTAGTGGGAAGTGTTTTTCAATGAGCCTAAAGAAGATTTTCCCGATAGGAGTTGTCACCTCGGCGTTGTGGGGAGGATTGAACCATGTTACATTGCGTGAGCGGCGGTGTCGCCTGCTGGTTCCGCTAATGGAAGCTGGACAGTAGGATATTTCCTCCCGGAAACCACTCCACTTGAGGGCCTGATTGTAATAAGGCGCATATTCCTCGAATATCTGCTCATTAGCTGACAAACGGGATATGCGGAGGGAGATGTTTTTAACAAGGTTATTGGTGATGTTCCTAGGATGGTTTGACCGGCGGTGGATGTAGTGCAGGTGTTCGTTAGGTTTCCTGTATGGGTAGTACAGATCATTATCGAGGTCAAGGGTAACGTCCAGGAAGTTTACTCGGGTCAGGGACGTTTGTAGTGTTATTTTAAATCCCCACTCGCGGAAGAAGCTGATTAATTGTTTACAGACCCGATCTGTACTACTGGGGTTGTACCCTTTAAGGGTAAGGAGCCCATCATCATGGTGCAATCCACCGCCGAATGCAGGAAACATATCGGTGAGTTTGGCTATTAGGAATAATCCTATAAGATCTGTGACCTCAGCCGAATCCGTCGCGCCCATGCTGACGTCGAAGGGTGAGTCGGGAGCTCTCTTTATCCATTTGGAGTTGTCGAAGAGTAAGACTGTCTTCCTGGCGTGGAGGATGATGTTTCTTTCCTGGTCGGTGATGGGCACAAGTGCTTCGGCGAAGTCCAAGGCAGCCGTAAGTAGCGGTAAGGTGATTGAAGCATAGTAACTCTCTATGTCAAACTAGATGAATTTAGTGTCTCGTTTTTCCTCCATATTGCTGAACCATGAGATTACTTCCTGGGTGTTGACCCATAGGCTAAGTCGGGCGTGTTGCTTAACTTTTGGTATAACGTGGTCTAGGATTTTGTTGCTGATTCTCCCTATGTCGGACTTCGTTGGGTTTATAAGCCTGATAGAAGGTTTACGGTCGAAATCGGATTTGTGGTCCTTCAGTGTGAAGTAGGGTGTCCGTGGGTCTAGGGGCTCCGTGCGGTCGGCGACCCTGAGGCTGGAGGTAATTTGTTGTCCATCTCGATTTATGTCCTCAATGCATGAGTGGTTAGCTTTTTATAGGTGGAGTTTAGCCTGCTCTTAATCAGTGTGTGGTATCTGTCGGGGTTGACAAAGTAGAGGTTACCAGTTTTATCCGAGTGCACCATGATATATATATATATATATATATATAGGTGTACCCCCCTGTATTCGTGGAATTTTCCTTAGAACCTAACTAATAATTGTTCGTGGAAACCACCACTTATTCACGATATCGTAAATGTCTTCGCGATACTTTATGGCTTTTTTGTGGTAATATATATTTTTACCGCTAAATTATTAATAACAATATACCGTATTTGCCGGCCTACTGTATGCCCTTTCCCATTAGACGCTTCCTCTTTTTTTGTTATATTTTACGTTATATTTTGATGTTTATAGGCATTTTTATGTACCACGCCCAATATTCACGGTTTTTCACTCTTCGCCGGTGCTCTAGGGACGTAACCCCTGCGAATACCGGGGGGCTACTGTATATATATTCGTGAGTGATGGTATCCACCACGTTTAGAACGAAAAAAAATGTTTATATATATAGGTGTGTGTGTGTTTACGAAGCTAGTCGAAACAAATCAGTGCAGCTCCGGTAATCAATTATTCATTCAATGATAAGGTTTGTACGTTAGAAATACAAACCCATTATTCAGTGCATTCAGAAATACAAACCCATTATACAAGCATCAGTAATATAAACGACTTTGTATATCATACAAACCCGGTCTAATAATCAGTTTATCCCTCGCTGTGTCCCGACTATTTCGTCCTTACTGCTTCCTCTTTCTCTGTATCTTTACCCTCTCTAACAGTCACTCTCTCTGTTAGCCTCTTCCTCACCCTTCACTCACTCACTCTCTGTTATTACCTCTCCTCCCCCTCCTTCTTCCCGTTTGACCTGTGCGTAATTCTTTTCTTTCGCACCCTTGGTCAGGCAGGTATCCTTTTTTTTCTCTCTCTCGTCTACGATTTCACAGAACTTATGTTTACCGAATTCACAGACTAGATTCCTTCTTCCTCCCGTTAGACCTGTACGAAATTCCTTCCTTGCTCACATTCCAACCAGGTTTGATGGTCTTTATTCTCTCTCGTTCACGATTTCACCGAACTTATATTCATGGAAATTTGGAACTTGACTCCTTCTTCCTCATTTTTCGTTGCTTCACCATCTTTGTTTGTTTACACTCTCGTGTCCCCTTTATTTTCGTGTCCCAACGACTTTTTTTAGCCGTTGCTCGCACCAACCGGAGGTATATGGTCTTTAAAGCGATGAAATACCAATGATGGTTGTAAGATCACTGATGAAGGATTAACTTTATTCATATGTAACCCATTAGCAACCACGCAGCATGTTTATTGTCATATTTACACATATTTTTTCCCTCGCTGTGACCCGTCTATTTCGTTCTTACTGCTTCCTCTTTCTCTGTATCTTTACCCTCTCTAACAGTCACTCTCTCTGTTAGCCTCTTCCTCACCCTTCACTCACTCACTCTCTGTTATTACCTCTCCTCCCCCTCCTTCTTCCCGTTTGACCTGTGCGTAATTCTTTTCTTTCGCACCCTTGGTCAGGCAGGTATCCTTTTTTTTCTCTCTCTCGTCTACGATTTCACAGAACTTATGTTTCACAGAACTTATGTTTACCGAATTCACAGACTAGATTCCTTCTTCCTCCCGTTAGACCTGTACGGAATTCCTTCCTTGCTCACATTCCAACCAGGTTTGGTGGCCTTTATTCTCTCTCATTCACGATTTCACCGAACTTATATTCATGGAAATTTGGGACTTGACTCCTTCTTCCTCACATTTCGTTGCTTCACCATCTTTGTTTGTTTACACTCTCGTGTCCCCTTTATTTACTTGTCCCAACGACTTTTTTTAGCCGTTGCTCGCACCAACCGGAGGTATATGGTCTTTAAAGCGATGAAATACCAATGATGGTTGGAAGATCACTGATGAAGGGCTAACTTTATTCATATATATATATATATATATATATATATATATATATATATATATATATATATATATATATAATCCAATTACAAGTATGAAAATAGTTCAGTGTAAAATACCAAGTATATTGTAGCATACCCAATATATTGTATTATAATAATTGTTTCTACTTTTGGCACAAGACCAGCAGTTACCCCAGTGCATTACTGGTACTTTATTTTATTGACACCGCATGAAAGGCAAAGCTAACTTCAGCGGGATTTGAACTCAGATCGTAAAGGGCTGTAACTCTGTGCTGTAAAGCATGGCATTCGACGCTCTACCGATCCTGTCAATCTACTGTTCTATATATATATTATAATAATAAAATCTAGGCGACACGATAGCACACGCAAATAGGACAAAAATACGCAAACACATGATAGCGCCACAACCAACCACTAGCACAACCCAGAACGAAACAACACACACAACACAACAACCTACATGCCAGGCCCACACAGAATATGAACAACCGACAACGTGGCAACAAACCCATAACCCCCAACTGCAACTGCAAAAAACAGGTAGAATGCCCACTAAACGGGGAGTGCCTCGTTAAAACATTATTTACCGGTGCGATGTCACAGTGGGCCAAAAAGAGTACTCCTACATAGGGGCGACCTCAACTACGTTTAAGGAACGCTGGGTTAACCACAAAAGCTCCTTCAAACACAGGCCCAAACGATCCCAAACAAAACTGGCGGACTTGATCTGGAACCTCAAGGACAAGAACATGGAATACCAGATGAAGTGGTCAGTTAAAAGACATGTGGCCCAACTCCTCAACGACAAAAACCAAACCAATGCCTGACCGAAGCGGCTGAGATCATTAAATTGAAATCTGCCATAACCTCAAGATCTGGCATAATTATAAACTGCAAACACACCAGAATGACCACCTTCTCTGCACAAATATTCGGCCGAGGGATAACCACTAACCCTAACCCAACATAGGGATAACCACCGTCCCTCATCTCAATACATTTGTCTTCTATAACAGGTAACCCATGGTAAGATCAGATCTTGTAAATATCATGTCGCACCCTTCACCCCACCACCACCAACAAACACATCGCCATACATCCCTCATCTCAATACTATTGTGTTCTGTCTTCTCTGTCAGGTATTAACTTGTAACCCATCGTAAAATCCGATCCTGTAAATATGATGTCGAACAAATCATTCCCACCACCAAACACCACCAAACACATCGCCATACGTCCACCATCCCTCAGTCTAGTATCCCGTGTTCTCTATGTCACTTTTTAACCTGTAATCCATCGTAAAATTCGACCCTGCAAATATCAAGTTGCAACCACCACCACGACCACCACCAGACACATCGCCGTACTTACACAACCATCAACATCACCAACACACGCATGTGTGTGTGTCTGTGTGTAAGTATATTTCTGTATCTCCTTATGGAAATGAAACCACGAACACAATCATCACACCACCATAAACACGTGAACCTTTCATCTTTATCACAAACAACAACACCACACCCACGCCACACACAAAAATCAGCCACATCTACATGCCAAAGTGTCTATCGACAGCCAGCATCCCCACACCACCGCCCACTTCAACCTGCGAACGACACCACCAACTTTTCACCACACCCACCCCTCACGTACGCTCCAGGCAAAAACATCCCTATGAACTAATCCACCAATCAAAACAACCTTTAATGACCACCATTGGAACTTCTGACTTTATCATACAGCATGTATTCATTCTTCCATTAACATTACAAGGGGTCTGCCGAGCCGCGGATTACAGAGTCAGGTCAGATCGATACAAATCGAACCTTGACCTGATCAGTGGCGAAACGCGAGTCACCAACCAATAAACGTAATGAAGGAGTAACCAGTCGTACTTGTTATCTTATTTCACTATAATACACTCTGAAGTGAACCTAAACATCGAGTGCTCACCCGGGTGAACCTACAGTAACTCCAAGTTACACTCCCTGGATATATATATATATATCAATAATATTAATAAATGGAAACTATCTTTATAAAACCATATTTATTTTATCATATATATTTCAAGGGTACCAAAATTTGTTGGTATGCTCCCATCAGATAAAATAAAAAAGTTGTTTTATGGATAGTGACATATTCAAGAACAAGAACTTATCGTTTTAAGTTCTGTTTGAATAGTGAAAGAAATTCAAATCTTAGGATGAATATGTTAATGAGGGTAACGTAAAGTTGAAAAAGATCGTTATATTTAGACGCTAGGTAAATTTAAATAATTATTAGTGTTATGTTATAAGGGAAGAAGAAAGAGAGGTTAATATTAGGGTGTAAGAAAATTTAAGGGAAGAATATAAGAAAAAATATATATTATAGTTAGAAATAGACTATTATTATTAATGGCAGTATCGGTAGAGGGTCGGACGCCATGCTTTCCAGCATAGTTACGTCCCTTTACAATCTGAGTTCAAATCCCGCCGAGGTTGACTTTGCCTTTCATCCTTACGGGGTCGATAAAATAAAGTACCAGTAATGCACTGGGTAATTGCTGGCCTTGTGCCTAAAGTAGAAACAATTATTATTAATATATAAATGGCTGTCCTTGTGCCAAAAGTAGAAATAATTATTAATATATAAATGTATGGATCGTATTAGTTATGGTGTAATGAGAGTGAAATAATTATATTTATTTATTTAATTATATAATTATATATTTTGGCAGTATTTATAATATAATATGAGAATTATAAATGTGTTAAAGTGGTAGAATCTCAAATTTAAAAAAATGAGAGATACTACTAATTATTGGGTCTATCTAATATTGAGTTTTAGTATTATAGAGATAATATTTCTAAGTATATTTTATGAAGAATTAGGTTTGTAAGTATATTTTATTTTATTATATTACAATATGTTATTTATATAAATATTCATATAAATAATTTTGGTGAGTATATATGTTGTTTTTATTAATAGATAGATAACACTGGTCAACAGCCAAAATGGTTCTTACATGTGAATATGTGCATCTTACTAATTTCATAGCACTAAATTCAGTTTTGATATTCATTTTTTGCTATCGGACCAGAATACCTTAATATGAGATCGAAAATATGTTCCTCGTATTGCATTATGTATCCATTGTGTAACATATGATGACTTAGATATAAACATATTAACTTATTAATAAAAATATATAAACATATTTTTATTTATTTTTTTTAACACTTAGTATATTAACAAAACATTTCTAAACAACATTCTGAACATAGCAAAATATTTCAAAACATTTCTAAACAAATTTCTGGATTTTGCTTTTACGCTTGTTTTTCTGACTCTCCTCACGTTGCAGTGTCCAGCAGTAGTCGCCCATCATGTTGGGATTGAACCGACCCTGATACCTACTCTCCACTATGAAACCTGGTGAAACCTCTCTCTCCAAGTTCATCACTGATGTCTCCTAGATTACTTGGGAACAAATCCAGATGAGAATGGAAGAAATAAAGCTTCAACGACATTCGTGAACCCAGAGCGCGATATTTTTGTATCATGGTTTCAACAATTTCTTTATAGTTGTCTTCGCGGTGGTTTCCAAGAAGGTTCTGTGTCACATCTACAAATGATTTCCATGCATTAGTCTCCAAAGGGTTTAATGTTTTCGTAAACTCACTATCATTAACCAGCATACGAATCTGAGGACCATTCAAAACCCTTGCTTTTAACTTTGCTTCAGATACCACTCTACCCAATTTCTTACATAAGTACTGAAACCCATTACCTGTATGATCCATGCTTTTAATAAAGTTTTTGGCCAAGCCTAATTTGAGATGTCATGGAGGGAGGAATACTTTTTCTGGATCCACGAAAGGTTTGTACAGACAGTTGAATCTATGGGTGCATCCTTTGGTCTTGTTGGCCAATCCTTCTTCATGTAGTGCTCCGCATCTGCTCTACTATTCCACAAACATAGAATACACATATGCTTTGTGTAACCAGTCTGAAGACCTAGAAGTAGACTAATTAAGTTGTTTATGACGAAGACGAGTGGTTGTAATGCCGACGCCAGGTTCCAGCAGGTTTCGTTGCTTCAGTCTTGATCCCAGGAGCTCTACCTTTTCTTTAGACAAATGTAGGTCTTTAATGAGATCGTGAAGAGCTTCCTGGTAAAATGGTATGGGTTCACTTGTCTCATGTTCGTCTTGATAGTCATCATCAATAGGGGTGCTACTGGAATCAGAATCAGAGATTAGCTCGTGTTCAGCAGGTGGAACTGGAACAGGTAATTCGTCACTGTGAGGTGCTGGTCGGATTGCTGACGAGATATCGGGGTATTGAAGTGTAGTTCGTGTCTTCACAGTTATTCCTTGGATGTTTATATGGCAGAAGTAACAATCGTTATCGTGGTCTTTTGGTTCTCGCCACACCATTGGTATGGCAAATGGCAAACCAGAGCTTCGTTTCCCATTCTTCCATTCACTTAGGTGATTAACACATGACCTACACGCTATATGAGGCGCCCAGTTCTTATCCTGGTCTCCTAATGGACATTTGAAGTAGCATTTGTAGTTTACTCGAACTACTTTTGTGATTGGTTTCTTTATGCTTTCTGGGGTAAAGAGTCCACAAATATAGCAAAATCGGTCCGGGTCATTTACACATTTCCGGCGTTCCATCTCTCCCACTAGTCAAAGTTGTTGTGAATTATCCAAGAATAGGTGAGGATAGTTACAATTCTGTGATCTAAAACAAAAGCAGTAAATATAAATTAGTTAACAACTAAATATAGTGGATACAATTGGATGAAGTAATATGAGCCACATAGCTATGGGTCATAAACATGGATATGCTGGTTCTTGAAAACTAGACCCGATACAGCTTAACCGTTGTCATATTCAGATTCTGCACACTTGATTACCCTAGAATCATACTAAATTATACCAGAACCATGAAATGAATATTTTTTTGTTGACCAGTGTAATTTAAACATTTTTTATATGTGAATAGTTACGATGAATTTCCTGTTTACATTTTCAATATATATTTAAGAAAAAGGAAGTAGTTCTATTTTATTACAGAAGATTATTTTGTACATTCAATATTTGCGTCAAGATAGGAATACATTTACAATTTACGAACTTAACGAAAATTATACAACAAAATTTTAATATTTATGTAAAGTTTCGATGTTACTTAGAAGAAATGTTTAATTATAAAGGAAAAGATAACTCCAATATCTCTTAGTTAAAATATTTATATTTACCGATTAATTCTAGAATTTACTTTAAAAAAAATATTCCAATCAAGATATATGTAAAACATATGTAAAAATATATATTATTTTATATATGATTTTACATATCATATATTACATATTTTCTAAGATAAAAATTATTTTATATATGTATTTAGATAGCATTCCTTATATGTATGCATATGTTAGTGATATTAAGCATATACATGTATTGATGTCTATATAGTCTATTAGGAAGAAATATTCCAGACATTAAAAGTATATTCAGAAACATCACTAAAACCATCACAAAAAGGTATATTTAAAAATATCATTTAGAAAAATCATTTAAAAGGGATGCCATTTTGAAAAATATCATTTAAAAAGAAAAGAAAAATATCATTAAAAAAAACATCACAAAACATCATCAAAACATAGTGAAGATATATAAGATGTAAACAAGTGAGATATAGATAATATTTTCTATAGATTATAGATGCTTCTGAACGTCTTGGCTTGGCGAGATTTGCGCCATGTTTCGGTATGCGGGCGCTTTCGAAATCGTTCCCCAAGAGATTGAGTAGTCGATATTATTGTCTTTTAAGTACCAAATCAAATGTGAAAGTGATGTTGAACATTTTTTGTCTGATCTATTAAATGTATGTTTGTGATTACACCAGCGTTCCTTAAATTTTGTAGATGTGGCTCCTATATAGTTATATATTTTATCTCTAGTTTTTATTGTGCATTTATATACTAAGTTTTTATCTAGATAATTATTCAGTAAAGGGCAATTTGAGTCGTTTCTACAGTTACATTTTCTAGAGTTGTTGTCTATAGGAACGGTACGATTGTTATTAGTATTAATACTGTTATTAGTAATATTAATATTGTTATTTTGATTTATTTGGGTTGGGTTTAAATTTAAGTTTCTATTATTAATTCTATTAATATTTTGCGCTATGTTCATAGTAGTAGAGTAAGATAGTTTTATAGTATGTCTGTTAAAAATAGAGTGGTATTTATGGGATTTAGGAAAACACTTATCTAATACTTTGAAAAATAGGTTTGCTACAGGTGTTTTAACTCCTAATGAGATTGGGAGAGAGTACCAAACAATATTTCTAGTTCTAGTTCTTTTGTTTGATTTACTATTTATGTTAAATTGCTTATTATAGTAAATTTTAGGATGATTTTGCATGTTATTGTTATCTAAGTATTTAATTTTATTCATGTAACCAGCTCTATGTAAAGCATCATTGTAATAATCTGCCTTATTATCAAAAATATTTTTTATTGGCTGAGTTGCGTGAAATACGTTGATGGACACTATTGACAATAGCATTTTTGACATTTCTAGGATGGGTAGAATGGAAGCTTACGTAGTTTAGGTTTTCGTTAATTTTATGGAAAGGGTGATACAGTCCTGAGCTAAGGTTTAAAGTGACGTCTAAGAAGTTAACAGTTTTATTATTATCCTCGATTTCTAATTTAACAACCACCACTGCCATCACCACTATCAACATCACCGCCACCAATACAAGTAAAACCTCCAATACTACCACAATCGCATCCACCAACACTTACCAGTAAAACCACCCACACTACCACATTCGCATCCACCAATACTTACCTGTTTAGTGTAACTACCAACACAAGTGTTCTGGGTTTGTATCAGACTAAAGTGTATATATATGAATGTGTGTGTGTGAATGAAGTATTTCCGTCGGAAATGTACAGGAAAAAAGAGTGCTCTATGTAGGCTACCGAGCTTATTAGTTATGTAATAAACAACATAAGATAATTATTTCATTTACCAGTGGTTTCTTGAAGGCAGATGTTATGTCTGTCTTCAGTCGTCAGAATGAATAATTAACATGGCATTTTTATTAAATATGGATTTGAAAACAAAATTTAGGAAATATGAAAGTGAGGCTGAAAAAAACGGGCAAAACGAAAATAGGGGGAAAAAATATAAAAAATATATATAAAAAAAATAAATATCCAGAACATAAACATACACACACTCAACTACGCGCATATACGTAATACTACGTAGACGTATACTTTCTCACATAAGCGAATTTGCGTCTACATAGAAATACGAACAGGAACATAAATACATACACATACATATACACAGATATATATGCACTCAAATATGTACACACAAATACACACGCACGCATATAAAAAGGGCGTGTACACACACATATAAACATACATACAAACACAAAAACAAAAAGCTTTATACATAAGCGCACGTGTATATACACATACATATATATATATATGTACACACACACACGTACACATACATACACATACACACATATATACACGCATACACACACACACACATACATATATACATATATATATACACACATACATACATATATATATATATATATATATATATATATATATATATATATATATATATATATATATATATATATATAATATATATATATATATATACGTGTCTGCGTGTGTATATATATATATGTATATATACATATGTGTGTGTGTGAGTATGTATGTGTATGTGTGTGTGTGTGGGTCGGTATGTGTGTGTGTGTGTGTGTGTGTGTGTGTGTGTGTGTGTGTGTGTGTGTGTGTGTGTGTGTACAGCAGACATATTTCAACATTAACTACGACCTTTTAACTGCAATTACTCAATTCGAAATTCCGAGACTGAAATTTTTTTGTTATTGTTGTTTTTATTACTGTGGGGTGAAGGAAGGTGGCTAGTGTGTTATATTAGTGGTGGTAAGAATGAAGTTGTGGGTGAGTGATAGTGTTGGTGGTGGTGGTGTTAATGATGGTTGTTGCGGCGGCGGCGGTGGTGGTGGCTGCGGCGGCGGCGGTGGTTGGCGGCGGTGGCGGCGGTGGCGGCGGTGGCGGCGGTGGTGGTGGTGGTGCTGCTGGAGCTCATTGTGATGAGGATGTTTCGTACTGGTGGAATTAACCAGAGACTTAACAATGTTGGTGATGGTAGTTGTTGTGGTGGTGGTGGTGCTGCTGCTGCTGTTGCTGATGCTGGTGGTGGTGGTGGTGGTGGTGGTGGTGGTGGTGGTGGTGGTGGTGGTGGTGGCAGTGGTGGTGATGCTGGTCCTGGTGCTGGTGCTGGTGGTGCCGGTGGTAGTGTCATCACTGCTGCAGTAGTTGTGATAGTGATGACGTTCTTGTAGGTCTATCTTAATACACAAGACCTTACTACCACCGGTTTAATCTAAATCCACTAGACCCATGCTGTATATTGGTCTTACGATCCGTTGGGTATTATTCCCAGAGCCACTCTTCTAGATATAGCCATGTGTGATATGAATTGTAGAAGAATGTGGTCTTTCAAGTTGAGATATCACGATGCCGGCCTTATGACTCAATAAGGAGTTGAGGTTTCCACGAAGGAGAAACGATAGCGTTGTTATTATTGTTTGACCATGATCCAGTAGACTCATAATTGAATTCGGACCATCCCGTCCTACATAAGACTACATAATCCAATGTTTTTATGTCAGCCCAAAGTAAGAAGACGTGTAATGAACGGTGTTCAGGTCATGATCGTCCCGTCCTTTTCTCCAGATATAGGACCAAATTATCTAATTTTTTCTTCCTTTGATAAAATAATAAGGTGCGAATTAAGGGCGATTTCGGTACTAATAGTCAAATAAACACGTAGGGGCCTTCTCTGTGTTGTTTGATGATAGTGTTGCTGTTGTTTATTTCCTTGTCTATTCTTGATTTAGTAGACTTATGATTAAATATGTTCTAACCATGAACATCCAATCCTTTTTTTTTTTACAATCATAGTATATCTGAAACTACATTATACAATGTTTTCTTTTGCTCTAGTCTCGATGATATTATTGTCACTGTTGTAGCTTTATTGTTGTTAATGTTTAACTTCAGGTCTTTGCTGATCCAGCAGACCTATGATCAAACGTGTACCAACAGTGACCATCCAGTCTTTCTTTCTCACGTAATATGTCGATGACTGATTTATCAAATGTACTGATGGATGTATTGAAGATGGCGATGGTTGTTTTTGGTGCTATTGTTGTTGTTATTATTTATGTCTATATTTTCTTGAATTCGGTAGATTTATGATCGAACATGTGTTCATCTTTGTTATATGGTGAAACACGCTCCAGAGGGTAAACTCTCCAAATCTCAGTCACTCTTCGTCAGGTTTGTGGTTGAGCCCCTAGCAGTGGAGACTTCTGGTGTCCTTGACCCTAGAGCAACCTCCCTTCTCACCACCATCAGCACAGTGTTTGCTACCCGAAGGTATGAGCCTCACGAACTGGAATGGCTCTTCCAGCGCATCTGCCTCATCATCCTCTGGGAAAACGCCTTCTCTATTCTGTTCAACGGGGCTGCGATGCGGCCAGTGCGTGGGCCCCCATTTGTTAATAATGGTTTCTACTTTTGGCACAAGGCCAGCAATTATCCCAGTGCATTACTGGTACTTTATTTTATCGACCCCGTAAAGATGAAAGGCAAAGTTAACCTCGGTGGGATTTGAACTCAGACCGTAGAGGGGCGTAACTCTATGCTGCAAAGCATGGCGTCCGATCATCTACCGATACTGCCAATCCAAATAGTGAGAGATGGGGAGAGCGGGCGAAAGGGAGGCAGTGACAGTGGGAGTTTAGTTCCTTTGTGTTCGGACTTGGTGTATATGTGTATGTTTCACAGACCAACATTCTTCGTAGAACTATCAGCCTCTGTATTTGGCATTCTCGGTATGACATACGTGACTTAGATTAACTAATAAAATTAACGTATCGCGGCACCATCTTGGAATCTTTTGAAGGATTTTTTCTTCACGGAAGAAAATTTTGTTACTTGAGGAAACGATAATTCGTGGAAATTCCAAATGGTGACGCACAAGGGATCAGCCGAGATACGTTTCAGATATATATGGATATGTGTGTATACATGTGCGCACGAGTGTGTGTGTGATATGGCATTAGATGTGTATCTAATTGTCTGTTATCTATAATTAGTAAACGTCCCCGTGTTTTATGTGTGTGTATATATAAATGCATCTGTACATAATTGCGTCTTTCTATGCACAATCATATGCGCATACATGTACATCTATGCACGTATTATACACACACACACACAGATATATATATATATGTATATATATATATATATATATATATATAAAATCAAAAGATGGTTAAAAGAGTTAATTGTATTTTATTATGCACATTTCAAAAACAAATATCATCCCATGATGATATTTGTTTTTGAAATGCGCATAATAAAATACATGGAACTCTTTTAAACATCTTTTGATTTTATATTATCTATACTCCAGACCTATAAACTGTTGAGTGCTACTTATCCGATATTTGCTTTGCTCACCTCCTACACACACACACACACACACACATATATATATATATATATAGCTCTCTCTCTATATATATATATATATCTTTAACGATCGACTTTTTTGTCAAATCGGACCGAGGGAACAATGTTTCCGTTGGTCTTTCCAATTGCTAATACTATCTATCGGTCGCAACTCCAGGTAGAAGGAGCAACGTGAAATAAAGTGTCTTGCTCAAGGACATAACGCATCGCCTGGTCCAGGAATCGAACTCACAACCTTACGATTGCGAATACAATTCTCTAACCACTCAGCCACACGCCTTCACTATCTATATATATATATATATATATATATATATATAGCGCTCTCTCTCTCTCTCTCTCTCTCTCTCTCTCTCTCTCTCTCTCTCTCTCTCTATATATATATATATATATATATATATATATATATATATATATATATATATATATATATATATATATATATATATATATATATATATATATATATATATATATATATATATATATATATATATATATATATATATATACGCACACACATGTGTGTGTATGTGTGTGTGTGTTGGGTGTGTGTACGTATGTGTTGTTGTTATGGAATACTTTGTATTTAGAAAGTGTCGTAAGAGGGTGAGGGATGGTTTTTTCGAGTTTGTCTCTTAACTTTAACCTTTAACACCTTAAGTTCTGTTTAGTGTTTGCTGATTACTGACGCGCTTATATACACAGCGACCTACACACAAACACATACACATATACGCTGTCACAACACACACACACACACACATATATACACACATATATATATACACACATATATATATACACATATATATACATATATATATGAGCTTATAAACACGGTCACGTGGTTAAATGTAAAAATACTTATACTTCGACATTAATATGTGTGTGGGTGGTGTGTGTGTGTGTGTGTGTGTGTGTGTGTGTGTGTGTGTGTGTGTGTGTGTGTGTGTGTGTGTGTGTGTGCGCGCGCGTACCAGCAGAATATACATTCTAACAGCAGAATATCAACAGCGAAATTCCTTTCCTCTTTCGAGTTATTGTTCCATTCTACATCCTCTATAGCCTGAGTAACACCAACCCTATGTCACACCCTCTATAGCCTTACTAAACCACTTCGACATATTAGCCTTTATATATATATATATATGTGCGTGTGTGTGTGTGTGTGTGTGTGTGTGTGCGCGCGCACGCGCGTATGTGTATGTGTAAAATGTAAATAGAAATAATAAAAATAACGAAACAAACGGCATAGTACATGGAAAAAATATATTAATTTAACGCTTGAAATAGCATGAAGAGAGTCTTAATGTTTCGGACACTAGCCCTTCATAAGAAGATAGAGCTAGAAATAGATGATAGATAGAAAGTAAAAAGTGATAAGAGGAAGGAACGGGGGAAAATGAGAAAAAGAAGGGGGGAGAAGAAACACACATATTTATATGTGCGTGTATTTGTATACCTATGGCGAGTGTTTTCGCGTATGCTTGTGTATGTACGTATTTGGATGCGTGTATGTATTTATTTAATTTCAATTAGCTCTGTATTTTATTTACTTTATTCTTAACTCTGTAGCGGAGAGTCATACGGTTTCCTAGTTAGAATTTTAGTCTACGACTTCAGTTATACCATTTATGTGGTTTTGTCTTTGCGTGCAATTGTTCTCTACGCTCCACATATGACGTATTATCTTCGCTTTTTCCGTTCGTTGCCAGAGAACGTCTCTATGAATCACCTAAGAGAATATTAGTCTACGACTTCTTTTATACCATAAACGTGGTTCTGTCTTTGCGTGTAATTGTTTTTCACCGCTCCAAATAATGACGTGTCTTATTCGTTTTTTCCCGTTCTTTGCCAGGGAACGTTTCCACGAACAAAAGTATCATCTTCCTGTCTTCCTCCGGTTGCAACGTTTTTTGAAATATTCACTTCTGCGTTTACAGTTTGACTTTGTCAGTTTCAGAAGATCCCTTTAAGGGTGAAAGCAGCGATTCTTTGCTTAAACTTTAATCTGTTATTTCAATAAATATTTGCTCTAGGGTTCTTATATATTTGATATATATTTATCCTTATCGAGCTTTCTTTGGTTTTAGTCTTCAAATTTATTATTATTACTATATATATATATATATCATAAAACATGTCTATAGAATTACCAGATAAAATATATACCATTTCCTCTCCCAATTAGCATAATCAACTATATAAAAGTCGAATAGACCAGGCTATAAGAATAAGGCTTCTATGAAGAAATCCCCAACAAATAACCGAAACTAGCCCTTCGCGTCGGCTGCGACGGAATATTTATCGAATATTTCGACAGCATAATCGCCCAGATATACAGTTAATTAAACAGAATTAGGTGTAAAATAAACTAGGAGAAAAGAGAATACATTTAATTACCTCTACCATGGTTTCGTCCGCATTTTGAAATTTCCAATATATTCGGGAATTCGAGCATCGGACTCTTCAGGAGTTTGCTCTAATCTAGACATTAAATTTTCCAAAGTGATCGCGCCAAGAATACATTCAAAAATGGCTAAGAATTGTGACGTAGCAGCGGTCAAGTTGGAAGGGGTGTGGTAGTTGCTTACGGCTGGTGGCTCTTTGCTAGAAAGCACAGCACAATACAGCCAAATTTGTATCTCAACCTAATGGGAGATTATTACATATAAAGGTTTACACATATATATATATATATATATATATATATATATATATATATATATATATATACGTGTTTTGCAACGGTCACATTGTGGCTCAATGAAAAGTTAATAAATTAAATATTCAGAGCTATATATCATAAAACATATCTATAGAATCGCCAGATAAAATATATACCATTTCCTCCCCCAATTAGCATAATCAACTATATAAAAAATCGAATAGACCAGGCTATAAGAATAAGGCTTCTATGAAGAAATCCCCAACAAATAACCGAAACTAGCCCTTCGCGTCGGCTGCGACGGAATATTTATCGAATATTTCGACAGCCCAATCGCCCAGATATACAGTTAATTAAACAGAATTAGGTGTAAAATAAACTAGGAGAAAAGAGAATACATTTTGAGATTTCCAATATATATATATATATATATATATATATATTTATTAAAATAACAGATTAAAGTTTAAGCAAAGAATCGCTGCTTTCACCCTTAACGGGATCTTCTGAAACTAACAAAGTCAATCTGTAAACGCAGAAGTGGATATTTCAAAAAACGTTGCAACCGGAGGAAGACAGGAAGACGATACTTTGGTTCGTGGAAACGTTCGCTGGCAAAGAACGGGAAAAAACGAATAAGATACGTCATTAATAGGAGCGGTGAAAAACAATTACGCGCAAAGACAGAACCACGTGTATGGTATAAAAGTGGTCGTAGACTAATGTTCTCTTAGGTGGTTCATAGAGACGTTCTCCGGCAGTGAACGAAAAAAACGAAGATAATACGTCATATGTGGAGCGTGGAGAACAATAGCACGCAAAGACAAAACCACGTAAATGGTATAGCAGAAGTCGTAGACTAAAATTCTAACTAGGAGACCGAATGAATCTCCGCTACAGAGTTAAGAACAAAGTAAATAAATACAATACAGAAGTAATAGAAATAAATAAATACATACCCGCTAACAAATACGTACATACACAAGCATACGCAAAACACTTACCATAGGTATACAAAACCACGCACATATAAATATGTGTGTGTGTGTATGCGTGTGTACAAATAAATAAATAATTTAATAAAGGTAAATAAATACGTATATAACAAGCGCACACACATACATCCATGTAAATACACGAATGTTCGGAGACGTAAGTCAACCAAAACATGAAATATACATATACACACACCCTACATACGTACGAACCTGCATACTCACACAGACGGAAAAACTCCCGTATACACATAGCCAAACCATATGTACCAGAATTAAAAAAAAAAAAAAAAATTTATACGCCATAACGTAAACAATCAAATATACGTACGGGAAGGTATACGTAACTTCACCAAACATACGGGTAATATATACTTACCTATGCAAATAAGTAATTGTATAAACAAAACATATACTTAGCTCCCACATCAAGACGTAAAATATCCACGTATAGATCGTACTATCCGTTAGGGTATAACGTGGGGCTGTAATACAGGAAGGTTTTGTGCAATTTATGTTTACAAGCCGAAATTGCCTCAGACTTTTTGTTTAAGATGTGGTCTGTGGCGTAGAGTATTTCCAAGGCCTCAGCGGCGCAGAGGTCACATGGTCTTTTATTTCCGTTATACGATCTAGCCCTAGCTAGGATCTCCCAGTGTAACTTAAATTGGGTGTGGTTGTCTTTTAGAGTCCAGATATAAGCTGAAAGTGACGTCATATTCCTTCTAAGAGGGTAACGAAAAGAATGGATATGCATGTAAAGACGCTGCTTGAATCTATTGGCGATTAATCCTATGTAGGCCCTACGGGACGTGGGTGTTTCAACCTTACATTTGTAGACAATGTTACTAGAGAGGCATTTCCCGGATAGGGGGCAATAATCCCGATTCCTACAATTACAGTTAGTACTAACTACAGGGTTGCACGTGTTCCTACGGCTAGGTAGTTTAGCTAAATTTGAAGCTGTGATGTTATGTGCAAGGTTAGGAGTCGTAGAGTAAGAAATTTTAATAGTATTTCTATTAAAAATTTTACTATATTTATGTGTAGGGGGAAAATGCTTCGTAATAAGGGAAAGAAAGATCTTAGCTAATGGTGTGGCCACCTCCATATTATATGGTGGGTTATACCATATAATGCGACGGGATCTATTTCTTCTAGGTCTATTTTCGTACTCTGTATATGCTACCTTATCGACAAATCCACTTCGAGCAAGAGCTTCATTGTAATAAGTGGAATGGTCGTTGAAAATACGCTCGTTGGTGGAAAGACGGGAAAGCCTCAACGAAACGTTTCTTACCAGGTTCTTGGTTATGCTGGCGAGATGGTTGGAATGCTTACTTATGTAATTAAGCGTATCATTCGGCTTTCTATACGGGTAATACAACCCATTCAATAAATTGAGGGTAACGTCAAGGTAATTAACGACCGAGAGATTGGCCTCAACCTGTATAGAGAGGTTGAAGCATTTAAAGAAGGCTGTGAGTTCTTTTCTGAACCTGTCGCAAGCACGAGGTCCGCACTTAGTCATGGTCTAAAGACCGTCGTCACGGTACAAACCACCGCCCGCGTTGGGGAATTCGTCCTTGATAGAGAAAAGAAGGAAAAAGCCGATAAGATCAGTAACCTCCGCAGAATCACTGCTGCCCATACTCACGTCGAATGGGGTACTATTGGATTTTTTAATCTAAATAGAGTCGTCGAAATTAATCACCGACTTTCGGGCATTGAGGATGACATCAACTTCGAAATCCTTAACCACTGTGAGTGTTTTAGCGAAATTGATAGCTCTAAGGAGAAGTGGTAAAGTGATGGAGGAGTAGCAATTGTTGATGTCGAATTGGAGAAAACGGCAATGTTCCTTGTTACATATGCCGTTGAACCAATCAATCACCGCGAAAGAATTGTTCCACAGTGCAAGAGGGGCCAAACTTCTAATTTCAGGTATAATTCTATCAAGAATCGTTTTACTAAGTCTACCTAAATCGGACTTCGTAGGGTTAATAAGCCGAATAGAGGGGTTGTTCGGAAAATTGGATTTGTGATCCTTCAAGGTAAAGTGGGGAGAAATAGGGTCCAGAGGTTCGGTCCGATCCAGGATGTTGAGATCAGATGTGATTTTAAACCCAGCATCGTTGATTTCATTGATGACGCACCGATTAGTTTTACGGTAATCCTTAGTTACAGCATTATGTAGTAGTTGATGGTAAGTACTGCGCTCCACTTGATATAGGTTGCCAGTTTTGTCGGAATGGACGTGCACGGCATTAGAATCCTTAATAGAACGAATTCTATTCTTCAGGTCTTGCTGGAAGGAATTGCTCCTATTCCGAAATTTGATACTCCGAATGAGTTCCAAAACATCATTTTCGAAGGGTAGCAATGCTGGGTTACACGGGGGGTTATTATAGGTTTTAAATCCAAATTTATCCTGTTTGTTGTCTGCTTTTCGCAGGTTATCGAAATAAAAGGCACGCCAACGCAACCTTTTAATGAACGCGTCTGTTTTCTGTATCAGGAGTTTTAGGTATGTTTTCCTGCTTGGTACGGGTATGTTCTTTGTAGAAATATTCAGATGTTGTTTCTGCATGATGAATATAAGTCAGTAGAGTGCTCAACCGAGGGAGCCAAATAATAATAATAATAAATTTCAAGACTAAAATCCAAAGAGGGCTCGATAAGGATAAATATATATCAAATATATAAGAACCGTAGAGCAAATATTTATTAAAATAACAGATTAAAGTTTAAGCAAAGAATCGCTGCTTTCACCCTTAACGGGATCTTCTGAAACTAACAAAGTCAATCTGTAAACGCAGAAGTGGATATTTCAAAAAACGTAGCAACCGGAGGAAGACAGGAAGACGATACTTTGGTTCGTGGAAACGTTCGCTGGCAAAGAACGGGAAAAAACGAATAAGATACGTCATTAATAGGAGCGGTGAAAAACAATTACGCGCAAAGACAGAACCACGTTTATGGTATAAAAGTGGTCGTAGACTAATGTTCTCTTAGGTGGTTCATAGAGACGTTCTCCGGCAATGAACGAAACTTCTGCTATACCATTTACGTGGTTTTGTCTTTGCGTGCTATTGTTCTCCACGCTCCACATATGACGTATTATCTTCGTTTTTTTCGTTCATTGCCGGAGAACGTCTCTATGAAAGCAGCGATTCTTTGCTTAAACTTTAATCTGTTATTTTAATAAATATTTGCTCTACGGTTCTTATATATTTGATATATATTTATCCTTATCGAGCCCTCTTTGGATTTTAGTCTTGAAATTTATTATTATTACTATATATATATATAACGAAGGAAATGTGGTAAGGAACCAGGTGGACCATAACGCACCAAAGTACACAATACTTAGGGTAGTAGAGTGGGTAATAGGAACCAGTAAGACCCCGACGGCTGAGCTCAAGCCGTTTCGACGGCTAATTCTGGACTAAATGAAAATTTATCCTGGTATTTGAATAGCCGAGCTTCTCAAGGGGTAATTCCATATATGGTCAAAGTGATTGTCAAAAGTCAGTAGTAATTCTGTGATTGCAAATTAGTAGGGGAGATGGTGGCTAAACCTGCCAGTAGGAGAAAAAGGGGGAGGGGTGGAGTAGACCCAATCAAGCGTTGGTAGTGCCAGCTACAGCTGGGCATGAGGTCAAAGAAGATACTGGGGAGGGGGAGGGGGGAAGTCGGAACGGTAGGTAGAACAATGGGGGGTAAAAATATATATATGAAAGAAAAAATACTGAGAGTGATGAAAAGCGAATAAGTGTAAAGAAAAAAAGTAAAGCAAGTTCTACGACCTAAGTCTCTAGCTATTGTTAGGCTAGATAAATAAATAAAGAAAGAAAGAAAGAAATAAAGAAAGAAATAAAGAAATAACGAAATGAGTAAATAAACTAGGTGGGACGGAATAGGCAAGGACCCTTTTAAGAGGTATAAGTACGTAAATCATACGGTGACGGGTCAACAAATGGGGCCAAAATACTAAAGAAACTACCACGAAATAAATAATAAAGGTGTCTATCCCGAGCACAATGCCAGCAACCACCCAGTGCAGCAAAGTAAACTAGTACTAGAAACTAGTTTACTTTGCTGCACTGGGTGGTTGCTGCCATTGTGCCCGGGATAGAAACCTTTATTATTTATTTCGTGGTAGTTTCTTTAGTATTTTTTCCCCATTTGTTGACCCGTCACCGTATGATTTACGTACTTATACCTCTTAAAAGGGTCCTTGTCTATTCCGTCCCACCTAGTTTATTTACTCATTTCGTTATTTATTTATTTATTTCTTTATTTCTTTATTTATTTATTTATCTAGCCTAACAATAGCTAGAGACTTAGGTCGTAGAACTTGCTTTACTTTTTTTCTTTACACTTATTCGCTTTTCATCACTCTCAGTATTTTTTCTTTCATATATATATTTTTACCCCCCATTGTTCTACCTACCGTTCCGACTTCCTCCCCCTCCCCCTCCCCAGTATCTTCTTTGACCTCATGCCCAGCTGTAGCTGGCACTACCAACGCATGATTGGGTCTACTCCCCCCCCCCTTGTTCTCCTACTGGCTGGTTTAGCCACCATCTCCCCTACTAATTTGCAATCACAGAATTACTACTGACTTTTGACAATCACTTTGACCATATATGGAATTACCCTTTGAGAAGCTCGGCTATTTAAATACCAGGATAAATTTTCATTTAGTTCAGAATTAGCCGTCGAAACGGCTTGAGCTCAGCCGTCGGGGTCTTACTGGTTCCTATATGTATATATATATATATATATATATATATATATATATATATATATATATATATATATATATATAAGTGGTTACACAACAGTTAGTTCACCATACCGAGAACAGTTGTTTCACCTTAGCGGATCTTCAGCTCGGAATGGGCATGGTTATAGGAACAGGAAGCACAACCGCACGAACGCGCATGCGCAGAAACCCGGTCACTTCACACAGGCAATACTAGACTTCGTGCGAGAGGTATAAGGGAGATAACTGCGAAAGTTCGAAAAGTTTTTAGGTTGAAAATATAATTACAAAGAATCAGTCCGGACCCTTGTAGTTATTCAATAGTTGTTTGGCGACGTGTGGACAACGTGTGAAAAATTTACTTCTCGTGTTTAGGCAATCACTATTGCGTAATCTCTTTAGAATAGTTATTCCACACGTCGGATTTCCCCTTGCGTATGGCTTGGACTTAGTGATGGCTTTCCATTGAATAGTCTATACTTGAGTCCTTGAGGGACCATACGTGGCTCGCGAGTTTCGTGGATGAACGTCTGTCCGGGTATCTGAAGGTAAACTGGTGATTCAGGAAACGTTCCTTGAATCGGCCCTCCGCCATGCCCACATAGGATTTGACCTCTTGTGGCTCGTTTGGTCGGTTGGAAGTGACCACAGCTTCATACATTACAGCTGATGTGATGCATTGCTGTTGAAGGGGGCAATCTTCAGGCTTACGGCAAGAGCACCCTGGTGGGTGTTGTTCCTATGGTTGCTGGTGATGTGAGCCTTCATGTTCTTCGCGCAGGAGTATCCTAGTTTAACTTTGTGTCGGTTAAAGATGGAGCGGTATTTATGACCTATGGGGAAGTGTCTATCTAAGAGGGCTAGAAACGTTTTCTTACATTGGTTTTAACGTATATATATAACCAAAATTAAATTAAGGATATAAAGTTTTGAGAAAAATGCGCCATAACCTCTGTAGAATATGCTCAAAGATTCCAATGAAGAGTTCCGAGCATTTATATCAACTAGAAATCTATTGACTCCTGAGTCCCATATTTTCGTTGCTGTGGTAATGCGGCTGGACTGCCGATCGCTATATTTGATTTGCTAAGCTGTCTAAAGGTATTGTTATTACTCTGGGGTACTCTCCCCATCCGAGTGCTAAAGCTACATACCGAATTTGCATTCGTTATCTTGGCCGCAAACTAAAGCTTCGTTAATGCTGTACTAAAATTTGTATATATATATAAAATAAACATATGAAACAATTACAGGGGATAATTTGTAAAGAGTGTAAGCACACACAGCTACGTAGGTAACTAATTAAAGTTTAACGATAACTTCAAATATAGATACCTTTTAAAAATGATTAATCTCCTTTGTATATATTTCATTAAATAAAGAAATATATTTCACCATCAATCGGTAAATCACAGTAGTCAAATCCGGATCGTCAGCAAAGGAGAAGATTTAACTATCTGTATTTACACAACAAATGCAAATCTGTGAATGACTAGAAGCACGTGTTGCATTTTTTTTTTTAAATACACACACCGTGTCAGCGTCATCTCAGTGGCGTGAATAGGATTATCGACAGCTAGAAATAGCAGCCAAGTCCTTTCAACTGAGTTAGCTCTACAATTAAGGTGCCGTATATAACCAAATTTAAATAAAGGATGTCATGTCTGATCCGGGAGTTCTTGCTACACACATCTGTGACATCATCACGAAACACACATGCAAACGCAGGTGCAAACAGAGAAAAGAACACAGGAATAAATAAACAAATAAATAAAATAAAAATGGCGTAGGCATTATAATACAACGGGAGGAATCACAATAGTACCACTGATGATGTCACAGATGTGTGACGAAAGAACTTTGATAGACTATATATATATATATATATATATATTTATATCTGTATTCTTAACCGCTAGTCAATCAATGATAAACATTGATTGCCAGATAAATTAACCATGGAAATATAAAAGATACAGAAGCGAAAACCAACCTAAACCAAACAGTGAGTGTGTTTTATTATTTCTGGCAATATTATAACAATATCACCCTCCTCAAATTTAACAATATAACAATATATATATACATATATATATGTGTGTGTGTGTGTGTGTGTTTGTGTGTGTGTGTGTGTGTGTGTGTGTGTGTGTGTGTGTGTGTGTGTGTGTGTGTGTGTGTGTGTGTGTGTGTGTGTGTGTGTGTATGTGTGTGTGTATATCTCTGGCGTCACACAAAATGGTGTGTTTTTGTAGCTTAATAGCTATAAATTAATGTTTCCCCTTTGGTCTCTTACTCCTTTCGATAGCGTTTGGGTTATGTCAGACGCTGTGACCTCGAGTGGACCAACAGTACCGTTGGTAGGGGTTGAAACTGCCTAAGTCCGTCTCAACGGTCGATGACTATTGAGTTCTGTGACCTTCGTTTGTATATATATATATTTTTTTAATAAGGTTCCCCTAAAAAATTATTTTTTATTTTGTTTTGTTTCCGTTCGTCGTCCTTTCTTTGTTCGTTTTCTTATATATATATATATATATATATATATATATATATATATATATATATATATATATATATATATAATTGCGGTCAAGACGGTGTGAGCTCAACCGTCGAGCAAGTATCAAGTATTTAGCTAAACACAGTTTTACTAGTCCAAACTGGTAACTCCCACTCTCTCTCTCTCTCTCTCTCTCTCTATATATATATATATATATATATATATATATATATATATATGTCAGGTCACCAGTTGGTGCTGCTGGTAAAATGTATCCCAGTACAACCTGTCCCATGGTCGAGTCGTTGGCAACTAAACTGGCAACCCCACCAAGGTTTCTTGGTGAGGAGGGTGACTTAGGACATCCTGCAGGACTAAAAACAAAACCTGTCAAAGGGCAAAGGAGCACTTAAGAGTCAATGGCCATCCAAAATCACCGGGAGAGATGACCCCTTAGCCTTTGTTAAGGTAGAATTCTTGGAGAAGGAAAACTCTGATATAACACCTGCAACCCTGATGGTATCCAATGATGTTGACTTGTTCTTCTTTTTGGTAAATATCATCTTGGTTAAGAGAGTGGGACTGGCTTTGTGCAGTGCCTTTGCTCACTATAAAAGCTTCACGACACAGGCATTGCTTTATATCTGGAGATCTCTCTGCACTTGTCGTCACATGGTACTATGTGTCAATAATTGTCACAAGTCTAGTGTTTGTACCAGAATTTTCAAGTCGCTGGCTGGACTAAAACGTCACACTCGTTCAGCGCATCGGTAGGGGTTCTCCTACATGGATATGGTAGTGGCCGTACTCGAAAACGAGTTGGCAGCCACCATATATATATATATATATATATATATATATATATATATATATATATATATATATATATATATATATATAATTCAGGAAAGAAGGGTGACATGGTTTGCTATACAATAAGGGCTTTATTCACATTGCTGACAATTGTTTCTTTGATCTGGTAGGTCTAGAGTTCGCTACTCGCTTGATGTTGCGTTAATCGATCACCAATACTTTGTTTATAACCAGTCGTTTTCATCAGAGCACGCGAAAGTGAAGAAGATACACAAGGCATGGCTTTTATAGAGGAGTGGTATTAAACCATAACAATAATATCAATAATAAAATAATTAGATACTGAATTGTTAAAATAATTGTTTCTACTTTTGGCACAAGGCCAGCTATTAATCAGTGCATTAATGGTACTCTATTTTATCGACCCCGTAAGGATGAAAGGCAAAGTTAACCTCGGCGGCATTTCAACTCAGTCCGCAAAGCATAGCGACCGACCCTCTACCTATACTGCCAATCCTCCGCCCTGAATAGTTAAAATAATAACATCAATATAAGTAATAAATAGAGTATAATGATGAATCTAGCATATTAAACGAACTGATATGATACAGATGTATGAAATTGACATGTGAAAACTGCTATAGGGTACATTAGATAACTGATAAAATGTACTTGGAGTCTAGATTTATCGTTATACTCTATTTCTTAATTATATTGTTGTTATTATTTTAACTATTCAGTATCTAGTTATTTTATTATTGATATTATTGTTCTAGTTTAATACCACTCTTCTATAAAAGCCATGCCTTGTGTATTTTCTTCACTTTCGCATGCTCTGATGAAAACGACTGGTTATAAACAAAGTATTGGAGATCGATTGACGCAACATCAAGCGAGTAGCGAACTCTAGACCTACCAAATCAAAGAAACAATTATCAGCAATGTAAATAAAGCCCTTATTATATAGCAAACAATGTCACTCTTCTTTCTTGAATGATTATTATTCCAATTAAAAACTACATAGAAATCACCGCGAACTCGCAGCATCACTATGGAAACATCTTGTTGAGTCAAACTAAGCCACACGTTAATACCATCCACTACACGGAGTACTCTAACTGGGCTACATCTAAGTGGACTGCCTATAACGATAACCTGTTATCCCGTATACATAGCTCCCACCTGGTTGAGCAACAACATTAACGCACGGCAACAACATGGTAAAGCACCATATAGGCATGTCACTGAAAAACATACCTATACCTACAAATAAGGACTATACACTAGGCATGATACAACGGAATAATGATTTCATCCGCCGAATCCGATGGAAGGCTGACCACTACGACAAAAGACCCGCTAATAACACCGGAGAATTTACTAAAGAGAATTACGGATTCAAATCCTGCAAAAACCCTCCAAATAACCCGACACACGATGCCTTAGAGCTGGACCTTATGAATATGATAAGTGGAACTAAGTTCAAAAAACGAACACATCATAGCAAATTACAAAATGACATCAATACAGTACTAAAAACTAAGAAGCACCAACGGTATCATAGTAAAAGCAGACAAAACATCAAACGTATATACTATGGACCTTAATACATACAATAATTTCATTCGACGTGAATTGCACAAAAAATACAAAAAAAAAACAAATGAATCTACACTCACTAGCATTAATAAGGAAGGTCTAAGCATAGTAAAAAAAAACTGAAAATATCCGACAGAACCGAACCTCTAACCCCATGCAACCCCACATTTAACCTTAAGGATCACAAAAATTATTTTGAAACAAACCCCACTATTAGATTAATATGCCCATCCAAGTCGGATATCGGTAAAATTAGCAAGAACATTCTAGATAGGGTAATCGCACAAATTAAGGGAAAACTAGAAATCAATTTATGGGGTAACACTAACGAAGCAATTGAATGGTTCAATAGAATAAGAAATAGAGAAACATATAACTTCATACAATTTGACATAAATGATTACTACGCATCCATATCCCCAGTCACCCGAGATAAAGCGCTAATATTTGCCCAAAATAACTCGGACCTTACCCCAGATCAAATTAAAATAATACTAGCTGCTAGAAGGACTATCATAAAATTTGAAAATAGCTACGGGGAAAGAAAAAATAGGATGAATAGTTTCGATATCACAATGGAATCGAACGACTCAGCGCAAATAACGGATGTTGTGGGGATATTTATAGCACACAACCTACATAAAGAATTTAATAACCTCCAAGGAGGAATTTATAGAGATGACACGCTCCTTATAGCTAGGAACTTAAATAACCAGAGCATGGACAGATTACGAAAAAACATTAGAACATTCTTCAAAGAACTAGGCCTAGATATTACTTATGAACTGAATTCTAAAAAAGCAAACTTTCTAGACGTAACTCTAAACCTAAGCACGGGATTAATAGAACCCTTCCACAAAAATAATGAGAATCTAGCATACATTAGTTATAACTCAAACCACCCCGATCCATAATTAACTCCATAGCACGTAGTATATCCCTTAGAATATCCCGCTTATCTTCAAACCAAGACATTTTAAAAGAACATGCTAATTATTATAACGCAGCATTACATAGGGCTGGACACAAAGAAAAGCTACAGTTTATAACAGATAAGGACAACACAAACAAACCCATTAACACCAACACCAACCGCTCATACAAAAATAAAGGTAACTGGACTAGACATAGAACTAAGCAAGTAGCACCTAGAGTAGGAGGACTGAACACGAATAATGGAAACCCTAGAAACTATAGAAGAACTAGAGAAAGAAAATACCTATGGTTTAACCCGATCTTCAACTCCTCTATAACAACTAAACTGCCTTCTACGTTTTTTAAACTAATAGATAAGCACTTCCCTACATCGCATAGATATCATAAAATCTTCAATAGAAAAACTATAAAACTTTCATACTCTACTGCTGCCAACATTGAATCGCACATACGCAAGATCAACCACAAGAATACTTCTAGGAAAGCTATCCCACCTATACGCAACATAGCACCAAACACTAAACAAACACATTACCGTATCACAACCACAAACGCACAGGAACACACCACAGCAAAACTTCAATAGGCATGAATCACAACCCACATATAACATTTTTCAAAACCGCAATGTGAAAGCTGCACGGAATAATACTTCAAACTGCAATTGTCACCTACCAGATAAGTGCCCATTAGCGAATAGCTGTCTTGATTCTGGCCTAGTGTACATGTGTACTGTAAACTCGGGCAACTCCACTTGGCACTACATTGGATCCACCGCGGGTGTTTTTAAAAAAAGATGGTATGAGCACAGACATTCAACGAAGAACCGTGCACTGGTAAATTCTACAACCCTCGCCAATAAAATCTGGCAACTTAAGGACAAAAACCTTGATTACAATATTAGCTGGTCGAAATTAGCGGCTGCTAAGGCCTATAGCAGCGGTATGTCCTATCGCGGGCTCTGCAACATTGAATTGCTACATATGTTAAGCAACGATAAGATGCTACTCAACGGCAAAATAAAAAGGTCAATTTTCTGCAGATATAGGATTGCTACAAAATTCGCGAGATTTAAACCACCGTGATTCCCAACCAGCAACCCCTATATTAAGGGAAAATCACTTAGCATTCAACAGATGAAATCCACATTCTCACACAGCCCACTACAGAACCATAATCTTCTATAAACACCTTCTGGCCTCCCTAAATCTATACCACTAGGATGGGGCAGTAATGTCTACAACTATCTTAATAAGCCCATAAATCAATCCCATTTGCTGTTGTTTACTCCTTCGGACCAAACAATTATATCTACGTATCTCACATTAGCACTCATGATCTCTAACAGATGAACTTAATTCTAAGTACATTATCCTATTACTCTTACACTCCTTGAAATCTTATTTTCCTCTTATTATTATTATTATGATCATCTCAATGTATCCCTAATATTATTTATCATGTTCTCTATCTACCATGCATATTTTACTATTTTATTACTTTTATTGTCTCTATTATTGTTGCTATTATTGTCTTATTTATAGACTATTTGTTATTGATGTTGTGAAAACTAAACCCCCATGATTCAAACTAACAATCGCAACTTTTAGAATAGGCCACTTAAATAACGAATCTACAACTTCACTTAACACCACATAAAAACTATATATTTCTTTGCAGCCACACTATCATTCTGACTAAATTAATACAACGAAAATGTTTATCTGTCAAACAATAAATAAATCTCCGGTGTATTGTCAGCGTGCCTTCAGACCTACAGCAAACGCTTATACCTCATAAATCCGCTTATACCTCATACATTTTATCAGTTATCTCTTCACCACCTTAACACTACATCTAATGTACCCTATAGGAGTTTTCACATGTCAATTTCATATATCTGTATCATATCAGTTCGTTTAATATGCTAGATTCATCATTATACTCTATTTCTTAATTATATTGATGTTATTATTTTAACTATTCAGTATCTAGTTATTTTATTATTGATATTATTTTTCTGGTTTAATACCACTCCTCTATAAAAGTGTATTTTCTTCACTTTCGCGTACTCTGATGAAAACGACTAGTTATAAACAAAGTATTGGAGATCGATTGACGCAACATCAAGCGAGTAGCGAACTCTAGACCTACCAGATCAAAGAAACAATTGTCAGCAATGTGAATAAAGCCCTTATTATATAGCAAACCATGTCACTCTTCTTTCTTGAATTATTATTACTCCAAGTCTAAACTACATAGAAATCACCGCGAAATAGCAGCATCACTATGGAAACGTCTTGTTGAGTCAAACTAAGCCACACGTTAATACCATCCACTACACGGAGTACTCTAACTCGACTAAATGGACTGCCTATAACGATAACCTGTTATCCCGTATATATATATATATATATATCGGAAAGGTACAGGAAAAAAGAGTGCTCTATGTAGGCTATAGAGCTTATTAGTTACATAACTATATATATATATATATATAAATTAATAAAAATAATGAATAAAAACAAAGAACAAGTTCGTTATATTAAAAATTCATCATTTTTACGATCGTTTCTAGGATATATATGTGTTTTGGTATGTATATCATATAAGTCTATGTAAAAATATTACAAACTATCAGAGGAAATATACATACCTTCACATATATATGCTGTCTTCAGAAATAATGATATTTGTTTATTGAAAAAAACCAACAAAGATTTAATATAATAGGTCTGTTTGGGAACAGGTTTTGAATTGACCAATAGAAAAGTAGTAAGTGGTCAAGTTGATAGAATAGTAGTAGTAGAAATTTAATTTAGGGGTAGAGGAATGCAGACTTAAATTTTGAATGGAAAGGATACTTTGAATGAAAAGAATACTTATACGTTAATAACATTACTAGCAATATTCCTAATAATCAGACTAAAACACCTAAATCAGTTAATCTAACTAAACCTATATATAATAAATTCACTAATACTAACTCTCTTAGTAAACATCCTGATACATCGTATAAATATAAAAAATAACATCGAAACCGTAATAGACAAGTTACTTGGTATAATGCTCCATTTAATCTACAAATTAAAGATATCCCTAAAACATGTTTACTATTCTAGAGAAAAACTTCCCGCCAAACCATAAATACCATCAAATTTTAAATAGATCAACTGTCAAAATTTTCCTACTCCATTACCAAAAATATACAACAAAATATAAGTGCGTTCAATGCATATAAATGTAAAAAAAACACGAATATACCACCAACACATCAAACCAACCATAATACTAAAATATACCGCAACAAACCACCATCTCCTTCACATATAACAAGTCGAGTAAATTCCACACCAAATTTGACTAACTCCCCTGATATAATATTCACGAATGGTTGTAACTGTAGAAACAAAAGAAATTGCCCATTAAAGGGAAATTGTCTTATTAATAACATAGTATATAAATGTAAAATTAGCACTAAAGACTCAACTTATTCATATATAGGAGCTACTTCTAACCAATTTAAAGTAAGATTTAATACTCACAAACATAGTTCTAAAAATGCCGCAATAGCCAATACAACATCCTTAGCTGAAACAATTAATAATTATAGAAAAAGGAATATCGATTATAACCTGACCTGGAGTGTGCTCAAAAGGGCCACCCCTTATCAAAATAACAGATATGAGTGTAGATTATGTTCCCAGGAACTTTTTGAAATAATGAAATCTAAGGATATCCTATTAAATAAGCAACAAGAATTAATTATATCTCGCAATCATAGAAATAGAAGAACTTTCAAATATTATAAACCTAATTAATATACATCTTACACTTATATTTTACATATTATTATTATTAGTTTTTTTTAATTTAGTTAACCTATAATTAGTATTTTACTACAGAGAACTTCATAATTTTATTTCCCTTTTACAGCTCTCTTTTCCTAAAATTAATACCTATAAGTAAACATATAAACTATTTTAATTTCCTGTTATGAATCTAGATTCCTTGTAGTCTATATAAGTTTGGTATTTCTCACTAATACATTTATCCCAAAATTTTATTTTCCTCGTTTTTAACAACATTCTTTAATAATATCTAACTCTTATTTATCACATCCATATGAATTGATATAAATTTATCCCTATAAGTATACCTATCAATCAATTTAATTTCTTGTTATAGATCTAAATTCCTTGTGTTTTAAATAAGATTGATATTTCTCACTAACACATTTACCCTAAAATTTTATTCTCCTTCGATTTTAACATTAACATTATTCTTTAATAACATCAATTGTTCGTGTACCTTTCACCGGCTTGACTTCTTTTCACCCCCAAAGTATTCTTTTCATTCAAAGTATTCATTCCATTCAAAACTTAAGTCTGCATTCCTCTACCCCTAAATTAAATTTCTACTACTACTATTCTATCAACTTGAACACTTACTACTTTTCTTTTGGTTAATTCAAAACCTGTTCCCAAACAGACCTATTATATTAAATCTTTGTTGGGGTTTTTTTCAATAAACAAATATCATTATTTCTGAATTCCCGCCGAGGTTAACTTTGCCTTTCATCCTTACGGGGTCAATAAAATAAAGTACCAGTAATATACTGGGATAATTGCTGGCCTTGTGCCAAAAAGTAGAAACAATTATTCTGAATATATGTGAAGGTATATATATTTCCTCTGATAGATTGTAATATTTTTACATAGATATACATTCCAAAACACATATATATCCTAGAAACGATGGTAAAATGATGATTTTTTTAAATATAAGGAACTTGTTCTTTGTTTTTATTCATTGTTTTTATTAATTTATCTTGACTCTGTTTTCCTGTGATTTTCATCGAAAAACTTTTGAATACATCTTCTCTTTTCATGATATTTGGATTACATTGAGTTCTTCATTCGGATTGGACACTACCGTATATTTTGGTAGATTTATATATATATATATATATATATATATATATAGTAATAATAATAAATTTAAAGACTAAAATCCAAAGAGGGCTCGATAAGGATAAATATATATCAAATATATAAGAACCGTAGAGCAATATTTATTAAAATAACAGATTAAAGTTCAAGCAAAGAATTGCTGCTCTCACCCTTAACGGGATCTTCTGAAACTAAAAATATCAATTTGTGAACGCAGAAGTAAATATTTCGAAAACCTTTGCAACCCAAGGAAAACAGGAAGACGATACTTTGGTTCGTGGAGACGTTTCCTGGCAATGAACGAATAAAAAAACGGAAAAAAACGAAGATAATACTTCATTATTTCAACCGTTGAGAACAATTACACGCAAAGACAAAACCACGTTTATGGTATAAATGAAGTCGTAGACTAATATTATATTTAGGAACCCGAATGATTCTCAGCTTCAGAGTTAAGAATAATGTAAATAACTTACAGAGGTTATTGAAATCAACAATAATTAAATATATACATACACGCATCCATAAACCCTACATACGTGCAAACCCGCATACACACACACAAACGCAAAATACACGTATACACTTAACCATATACACATGTACCAGTATAAATAATATAATATATACACCAATAACAAATACAAGTAAATATACGTACGAGAAAGTATACGTACCTTCACAAAACATAGGGGTTTTGAAGATTTTATTTAGTAGATGTTTGTGTTGAGAATGTGTGTATTTGTGTATCGTATCACAGAAGTCACCATTGAAAGCAATGTTGTAGAAAATAGCATCTTACGACTTTATAATTGTTTAGATATAATTTATGTACATATTACAACGGTTAGAAGAATGTTTCTTGAGAGGATAGTTAATGTTTGCAATAAAAATCTTATAAAGGTTTAAATGGCACGCAAGAGATGTTTACCTTCACGGTGTCGAGCTGTAAGAGAGAGAAAGTTTCGAATCGCCGCGGGAATCCCCCTCTGGGCGGAAGTCGAGATACACTCTCGTACGCTGGTAATTGGCTGAACTGAGCCAAATAACGTACGGAGAATCTATCCATGAGCCCTCGGAATGTAGGTCACTACACAGGTAATGTATACTTACCTATACAAATAAGTAATGGTGTAAACATAAAATATACTTAGCTACCACATCAAGACGTAAATTATCCGCGTATTGTTCGTACTATCCGTTAGAGTATAATGTGGGGCTGTAATACAGGAAGGTTTTGTGCAATTTATGTTTCACATCTTAAACAAAAAATCTGAGGCAATTTCGGCTTGTAAACATAAATTGCATAAAACTTTCCTGTATTACAGCCACACATTATACCCTCACGGATAGTACGAACAATACGCGGATAATTTACGTATTGATGTGGTAGCTAAGTATATTTTATGTTTATACCATTACTTATTTGTATAGGTAAGTATGCATTACCCGTATGTTTTGTGAAGGTACGTATACATTCTCGAACGTATATTTGCTTGTATTCGTTATTGGTGTATATATTATATTATATATACTGGTACATGTGTATATGGTTAGGTGTATACGTGTATTTTGCGTTTGTGTGTGTATGCGGGTTTGCACGTATGTAGGGTTTATGGATGAGTGTATGTATATATTTAATTATTATTGATTTCAATAACCTCTGTAATTTATTTACATTATTCTTAACTCTGAAGCCGAGAATCATTCGGGTTCCTAAATAGAATATTAGTCTACGACTTCATTTATACCATAAACGTGGTTTTGTCTTTGCGTGTAATTGTTCTCAACGGTCCACATAATGACGTATCATCTTCGCTTTTTCCCGCTCATTGCCAGGAACGTCTCCATGAACCAACTAAATTGAATATTAGTCTACGACTTCATTTATACCATAAACGTTGTTTTGTCTTTGCGTGTAATTGTTCTCACGGTCCAAATAATGACGTATTATCTTCGCTTTTTTCCGTTGATTGCCAGGGAACGTCTCCAAACCGATATTGTTATGCTTTGGGAGGGTCATTCTCAATGTTGAAAATATTTGTATCCACAAATTATTCTAATCTCATAATTTCGACATCCTTTGTAACTCATATTTGTTATATAAACAATCAATACATACGCAACTTATGAATATATATAGAGATATTTATATACATATAACCTATCCTAATGTAATAAGATAAAAATACTTACAACCATAATTCTTCATATAATTTATATACAATATTATAACTCATAATATAGGTAACACCCCCCACCCCCAAATTAACGTTATTCCTTTCTCTTTCTCTTCCTTATCATAATTATTTAAATTTTCCATAGCGTCTAAAATAACGTTTTTTAAGCCCTTTAATATAAACATCATTTGCATACTCATATTAATAATTTTAAATATCTGACTTTTCTTTTCTCTTCCCTTCACTTTCCAGGGATAACTTGAACCGTTAAGGTATATTATCCTTGGTCATGTCAAATATTTATAAAACATTTTGTATTTTATCTGATGATAGATAGCGTACCAAAATTGTTGGTACCCTTGAAATATATATAATAGAATAAATATGGTTTTATAAATATAGTTTACATTCTTTTAATATCATTGAATTATATATATATATATATATATATATATATATATATATATATATATATATATATATATATATATATATATATATGATTTTTTGTTCACGATCGCCTGTGTTTTTACCTTTATGATTTTTTGTCTTTAATTTTCCTGTGTTTACTCCCCCCTCCCTACGTTTTTCTGTTTCCCTTCCCCGTCTCTGCCTATCCTTCGCACTCACCCCTTCGTTCACTCCACCCCGCTCCACACCCCTGCCACCCCCTCCTCGCCCAAGCCATCCTCTCCTTCATCCACAACCTCAACCACAACCTCTTCTCGTTCCTCAGCTCCACCAAAGCCCGCAAGCTACACTCACCCCCCCCCCCCCGGCCCCAGGGCAATTTAGCACCCTGGACGCCTTCGTCGATGCCAGCCGTAGCGCAGTAAATCGTTTCGACTTCCGCCACCGTTCCAAACGGCACAATATCTCACGGGGCGAACTCCTCGCTCTCCGCTCCCTCCGTAGCCGAGATGACATCGTCATCAAACCGGCGGACAAGGGAGGCGCCGTAGTGGTGTGGCGCGCGGACCTCTACACGGCCGAAGCCCTCAGGCAGCTCTGTAACCCCCTCTTTTACCGCCCTCTACCCTCCGATCCCACCCCCCTCTACCAACAACAAGTCTCCTCCACCATCAAAGACCTTATCGTCCCCTCCCTCCTCCCCCCACTGCTTCCCACCTCATCGTCCGCACCCCCCGCACCCCCACCATCTACTTCCTCCCCAAACTCCACAAACCCGACAACCCCGGCCGCCCCAGCGTCTCCGCTTGCAACTGCCCCACCGAACTCATCTCCGCCTTTCTCGACTCCCTCCTCGCCCCCCTTGTCACCACCCTCCCCTCCCACATCTCCGACACCAACCACGCCCTGCGCCTTTTCGACTCCTTCACCTACCTACCCGGCCCACAGCCCTTCCTCTTCACCCTAGACACCAAGTCCCTCTATACAGTCATCCCCCACGCCGACGGCCTTCGCGCCCTCAAACACTACCTCGACCTTCGCCCCTCCCCCATTCCCTCCACCCCCACCCTCCTTCGCCTCGCCGAGCTGGTCCTCACCCTAAATTGTTTCTCCTTCTCGGGTGAGTTTTACCAACAGGTCACGGGGGTAGCCATGGGCACAAGAATGGGCCCGAACTATGCCAACCTTTTTGTTGGCCATGTTGAGGCCCAAATCTTTGCCCAGTACACCGGCCCCATGCCCGAACTGTACGGTCGTTACATTGACGACTGTATCGGAGCCACGACCCTCACCCGAGAACAGCTCGACTCCTTTCTCTCCTTCTGCTCCTTCCACCCCTCCCTCCACTTCACCACCTCTATCTCCACCACCCACGTCCACTTCTTAGACATCTCCGTCGCCTTCGAACCCTCCCACCACTCCCTCGTCACCTCCGCCTTCTTCAAACCCACCGACTCCCACTCTTACCTCGACTTCACCTCTTCCCACCCCACCCACACTAAACACTCCATTCCCTACTCCCAACTTCTCAGGATCCGCCGCCTCTGTAGCGGTGATGCTGACTTCGAGTCCCAGGCCCTTTCCCTAGTCAGCCATTTCATCCGTAGAGGTTACCCCCCCCCCTCTCTCGTCTACACCGCACTCACCCGCGCCCGTGCTGTCCCCCGCTCCACCACCCTCACCCCACGCCACCGCACACCCACCCACCGTCTCCCCTTCCCCATCACCTACCACCCCTCCACCTTACCCCTCCACCGCACCATCCGCCGCCTCTTCCGACGCCTCCAGTCCGACCCCTCCACCTCTCACATCTTCCCAACCCCACCACTCCCCTCCTTCAAACGCGCACGCAATCTCCGCACCCTCCTCGTCCACAGCTCCCTACCCCCAATCCACGCTCTGTTTCCCCCCCCCCGGTTCCTTTCCCTGTTCTAGGCCCCGCTGCAACACCTGTCCCCACATCACCAACACCACCACCTTCCAGGGTCCCAACGGCCACTCTCTCTCGGTCCGGCATGCCTTCCGCTGCACCTCCTCCAACCTAGTCTACGGACTTATGTCGGACAGACGGGACGTCGCCTGGCGGACCGAGTCACGGAGCACCTCCGGGATATTCGTCTCGGGGGCAGTTCCCCCATCGCCCGCCACTTTGGTGGCCCTGGACACTCCGCACGCCATCTCACAGTCTGTGGCCTACTCCAGTGCCACGGAACACCCGCCCATCGCCTTACGGTCGAACAACGAACTATCTTCATCTTACAGACCCACACTCCCCCCGGCCTGAACTCCCCACCCTTATTCCTTTAGTGTTCGACCGCCCCCTCCCCCCACACTTATCACCCACTAACACCACTAACACACCCCTCCTTTTCACCGCCCACCCCACACTAACAATACTAACACCTCCACTCACCCCTTATCTGACCACCCTTCCCCAACTAACATACTAACATCCCTTCCCTCCCCTCTTCTCCTCCTCCCCCCTCCTTATCACACGCACACACCCACTGGCACATATATATACACGCGCTCACACTAAAAACACACCCTACTACCACCACTAACCCTCACCCCCACACATCTCACCCCCACACCTCCATCCCACCACCCCGCAACTAACCTCACTAACACCCCCTAACCCCAAGCACACGAACACACGCACCCACTTACACCACCCACCCCACACGCAACTAACATAACTAACACCCCCAACCCCACGCACACGTACCCGCACACCCTCGTACACCACCAACTCTACACACCCTACCACCACTAACCCCCACTCACACCTGCATTCAACCCCTCCCCACCTCCCGTATACTAACACCCACTAACACCTCTTCATCAAACTACACACACACCAGTACACCACACTCCCTCCATAGAACCACACACACCCTTCTCTTCCCACTCCACCCACACCCTCGCTCCACACTCACTCATCCCACTAACACCCCTACTAATACACACACACACACACACAACCTCCTCACTCCAACTTTCACACCTACCCATCCTCGCCCCCTACCATTCCACTGACTGCTGCTGTGCCCTCTGGCCACCTCCCAGCACCAACAGACCACAGCACTCCCACTGCTGACCACTTCCTGTTCCGCGCGCACCCCACATCTCTCCTCTTCCGACCACCACTTCATGGATTACCCACACGCAAAATTTGACTTACAAACAATCTACTGAACATCCTTGGAACTTACCAACTTTTCAACCATCCTCTTGCGTAATCACCTATATAACACACCCGCACACACACCCCCCAAAAAAATTTTTTCTCCACACGCCACCCACACCCACAACACGCTTAAACCCCACACACCCGTGCTTCCCACCACATATTTACACCCTCAGCCTCCTGATTCCTCTCCCCCACCCCCCTATCCACACACGCACAGACACTCCGACCCACAAAAACACCCCCACACACACCCCTTCCTGAACATGCAACCCCGTTTTTCCCCCAACCCTTACTTTCACATACACACACACACACACACACACACACCTACACACACACACCACCTTCAGCCTTCCCCGCTCGGACACCCCGTCTCCCTCTCCCCACTCCACCCGCCACCGCCCCTACTCACCCCACACCCTTCCACCACCTGTCTACCCCCCTTTTAATTTCAGTTTATTTTGATCATGCCTTTATTTTTAAATTTTCTCATTCCTTGTATTTTGATCATGCTTTATTTTTATTTTTTATCTTTATTTGTTTTTTTTCATTCGCACCGTTTCCTTTCGCTATATGTCTCTCCACCACTCCCCTACACACCTTTTGAACTCTGTTCCCACACACTTCTCACCTGAGGAAGGGCTTATGCCCGAAACGTCGTCCCCCACCTACCCCCCACTCTCCTGAGCGTGAAATTAATAAACATTTGTTTATTAATTTTTGTCCCTGTTCAAATTTTTCCATTATATATATATATATATATATATTGTTATGCTTTGGGAGGGTCATGTTGCCAATAAGAAACACACGCACCAGTTGCTTTCACTCCAATTTATTATAAATTAAGTTTATAAATTTCCGGTTGGTTGGTTGGTTCCATAACCGGACGGTTGTTCATATATTGTCAAAGTTTTTTCGTCACACATTCTGTGACCTCTTCAGTGACTGGGGATTCTTTTAATGTGGTGTGTTGTTGTTGTTGTCTCCGTGTATGTTATTATTGTTGTGTGTGTTGTTGTTATTGTTGTTTGTGTCTGTGTGTATGTTGTTGTTGTTTCTGAGTATGTTATTATTGTTGATGTGTGTGTGTTGTTGTTGTTATCGTTGTTTGTGTCTGTGTGTCTGTTGTTGTTGGGATGTGTGTTGTATGTGTGTGTGTGTGCGTATGTCGTTAAACTTAGAAATATTATAGAACAGTATTGCAAGAAGCAAAATAGAATGGAGGCCCAGCAACTGGGGAAAAAAATCTGCAAATGGCTTTAGGAAGCTCATGCAGAGCTCGCGTAATGGAGAGATTGCATGCTTTCCAACAGACAAGTCTGGCAGAATGTCGGTTGACCATAAAACGAGCAGTGACCCTGTCACAGGACCACCAACAGGGCCAGTCTGTGGAGCTAACATTGCTAGTAACTAAAGACTTTCCTACTTCCTCTCCCTGATCATACGCCCCATCATTGAAATGTCCCCAGATATATGTGACAGCACGGAGGACCTTCTCAGCAGAATCAACGAAAGTAACCGGTCTAGGGACCTAACAAACTGTATAATAGGTAGTATGGATGTTGTGTCCCTATATCCATCCATTGATGTGGATTTTGCTGTGGGGAAATGCGTAGAAATGATCAGTGAGAACAATGCTGGGACTCCTACTTAAACTTACCTATAGTAATGATTATCTAGATACATATGACCTTAGCAACCTGTGCCCTACAAGACCAGCAAGAGGCAGACCACCTACCATTACCCAAGAAAACCCACACAGAAAGATGGAACGGGTGGACTCCCGAAAACCACGATGAACTAAAGAAAATGATTGCACATGCGGTGGGGGCCAGTATAAAATTAACCCTTAAAGAACATATGTTCAAATTTAATGGAAAAACATATGCCCAAGAGGAGGGAGCAGCCATTGGTGTTAGCATTGCAGGTGACATAGCTAACCTATTCATGGTATGGTGGGACAATAAACTTAAGCTTAAACTTAAAGAACAATTATAAGACAGCAACCTATTAACCCTGATAATGTACTCCCGCTACGTTGATGATATAAACATCGTAGTAAAAACACCCCCACTAGAGAACAGTTAGTAATTAGAGAAAAACACCATGGAAAGCATCCACCAAATAGCTAACTCCATCCACCAGTGTATTAGAGTTACTATAGACTACCCAAGCAAACACCCCAACCATCAATTACCTGTACTAGACACAGAGCTCTGGTTAGAAACCATTAATAACAAAAAACAAATCCTCCATTCCCATTATGCCAAACCCATGACTTCTAAATATCAGATCCACCGAAACTCAGCTGTTTCGGATCACACCAAAATCAACATACTGATTGCTGAATTGGTACGGGTGATGAGAAACGTGTCCCGCATGTGCAACCCCAAAGAACTAGAGAGACACATACAACACTTCATCCACCGAATGCAGTTCTCTGGTTACAATCAGAGAGATAAAATCAGAGTATACAGAGGAGCCAGAACCAAATGCGAAAAAAATGGTAAATAATGATACAAATGGGAGCAAATTTTGGAATAGAATAGAAAGAACTAGGAATAAGGTTAATAAATAAACTCATGGTATGATAGCAATAAATACCAGAGTGTAATGTTCATCAATACAACCCTTAGAGGTGAATTAGCTTACAAATTTAGAAGGGCCCTAGATAAACATTAACTTAATATTAAGATAGTAGAAAGACCAGGTACATCCATAAAAACACTTATTAGCAATACATAGCCTTTTCAAAGACCTCCCTGTATAGATAAGAAATGCATAATCTGTAAACTAAGCCCCCATATTAACTGTAAAACTAGAAATGTAGTATATAGCATAAGATGTACTGAAGGACAATGTAAAAATAAGAATATAGTGTACATAGGTGAGACAGCTCCTAGTATAGGAGAACGGTTAAATGAACACTGACGAGAACTTCAAGATAAAAAAGAATCATCAATACTCCACCAACATGCTAAAATAGAACATAAGGGCAAATTAGAGAACATAGAAATAAAAATAGAATCTACATACAGAAAAGACGCAATGTTTAGACAAATCATAGAGGCAATAAACATAAATGAACTCCAACCAAAATTAAATAGAAAACATGAATGGAATAGCAACATCACAACTTACAATTAAGGACAAAATGAAAACATACACACACATAGAACAAACAACCAACCAGTAACATGTAAATAACCAAACAAATAAACAAATATAAACACACACAGATACCCGGATGTAACACATGCGCAAATTAAGCACACAACACACACAAAAACAATATGGCGTAGGCCAGAACAAAGGAGGGGCACAAAAAACAAAGAAAAGAATCCCCAGTCACTGAAGAGGTCACAGAATGTGTGACGAATAAACTTTGACAATATATGAACAACCGTCCGGTTATGGAACCAACCAACCGGAAATTTATAAACTCTTGAATTTATAAATTTAATTTATAATAAATTGGAGTGAAAGCAACTGGTGCATGTGTTTCTTATTGGCAACATGACCCTCCCAAAGCATAACAATATATATATATATATTATATATATATATATATATATATATATATATATATATATATATATATATATATATATATATATATATATATATATATATATATATATAGATTATATATATTATATATATATATAATTCAATGATATTAAATGAATGGAAACTATATTTATAAAACCATATTTATTCTATTATATATATTTCAAGGGTACCAACTATTTTGGTACGTTATCATCAGATAAAATACAAAATGTCTTATAAATATTTGACATGACCAAGGATAATATACCTTCACCTGGAAAGTGAAGGGAAGAGAAAAGAAAAGTCAGATATTTAAAATTATTAATATGAGTATGCAAATGATGTTTATATTAAAGAGTTGAAAAAACGTTATTTTAGACGCTATGGAAAATTTAAATAATTATGATAAGGAAGGAAGAGAAAGAGAAAAGAATAACGTTAATTTGGGTGGGGGATGTGTTACCTATATTATGAGTTATAATATTGTATATAAATTATATGAAGAATTATGGTTGTAAGTATTTTTATCTTATTACATTAGGATAGGTTATATGTATATAAATATCTCTATATATATTAATAAGTTGCGTATGTATTGATTGTTTATATAACAAATATGAGTTACAAAGGATGTTGAAATTATGAGATTAGAATAATTTGTGGATTCAAAAATGTTAAACATTGAGAATGTTTTCAGAATATTGATAATTTAACGAAGCTATATAAATTATCAAACAAAGATTGTTAAAGAAGAAGGAAGCTAAGAAGAAGGAAAAGGAAGACCACTTAAACGTTAATTTGGAGGAAATATATTCAGACATTTGTCTATATTTATATGGAGAATTATTTATCTTATTATAATAATATATAAATATCTATATATATTTTAATAATAGCATTTGTATTTTTTTTTATTAAAAGGATAGTTTGTTTATAATATGAGTTACGAGGGATGTTGATTTATAAATAAATAAATAAAATAAATAGGTGGTTGTTCATAATATAAGTTACTAGGATGTTGATTTTGTGTAAATAAATAGGTAGTTACAATTGATAAGCTTTAAATTAAATTAATGGAGTTATGTATAAAAAGTTTTTGTGATTCAAAAAATGAAAGATAACTCCGATTTTTTTTTTATTAATCGCTAGTGTGGGATTCATTATTTAGTCTAAAGAAATATGAAACATCATCTTGAATAGGATACATTTTACTAAAAACAGTTAATGGTTATTAATCTACATTTAAAAGTTAGCTTTAGAGGGTGTCATTAGAAAAATAAAGAATTAAGAAAAAAAAAAAGAAAAAAAATTAAAATTAAAATTAAAATTAAAATGATATAGAAGTACATAATATAGAAGTACATAAATATATATAAATATATATACACATACGCACGTACATATATATTATAAGAAATTTTAAAGATATTATTTAGAGATATTAATATATTAAAAGTATTAAAAATATAATAGGATCATTTTGGAGATTAATAGGATTATTATAAACGGAAAAAATGAAACGAAATTTCATTCCCCACTCTTAGTACGGCTGTTACTTAAATATAAGTATGTACACGTACATACATATATGTATACAGACGTACAGTAGTATGTATATATATATACATACATGCACACATATATATATGTACGTATGGATTCACCGAACATTTATTATAATGCTCGGTGTGTTTGTAAACAAACATCCCGTATTAAGCCGTAGTGTCTAGCAACCATCGTTGCTCGTTTGTTCAACACTGACAAAGGAACGCTGTATTAGTTTCAAGCTTATTAGCTATCGTCAGCAACGTATACCTTCCTGCCAGATGTTGAACGTCTGAAAGTATATACTTTTCTTGTGCATATTAACGGCTGAGTAGCCCAATTTGCATATCGAGTGGGTTAATCGGCCGGGTGCACCGAAAACGATATACGGAAAAAATGAAACGATATTTCATTTCCCACTCTTAGTACGGCTGTTACTTAAATATAAGTATGTACACGTACATACATATATGTATACAGACGTACAGTAGTATATATATATATATACATACATGCACACATATATATATGTACGTATGGATTCCCCGAACATATGTACGTATGGATTCACCGAACATTTATTATAATGCTCGGTGTGTTTGTAAACAAACATCCCGTATTAAGCCGTAGTGTCTAGCAACCATCGTTGCTCGTTTGTTCAACACTGACAAAGGAACGCTGTACTAGTTTCAATAGCTAATAAGCTTGAAACTAGTACAGCGTTCCTTTGTCAGTGTTGAACAAACGAGCAACGATGGTTGCTTGACACTACGGCTTAATAAGGGATGTTTGTTTACAAACACACCGGGCATTATAATAAATGTTCGGTGAATCCATACGTACATATATATATATGTGTCAATGTATGTATATATATATACATACTACTGTACGTGTGTATACATATATGTATGTACGTGTACATACTTATAGGAATATTATAGTATAGCAAAAGCGGCTAACAGTCCCTCCGCGAACACTTCCATTATGCGCCTCTCAATCTTTTTGCGCATCCCTTTGGCTGTGTTCATCCATCTCAAGGAAGAGTGCCAACGCGTCCCCCTCAAGGTACTGTGCCATGAGGCCAGCCACATCTTCTATCTTCTGTAAGCTTCTGACCAACCGGACTTTTCGCAGCCAAGCGACAACATCGCCTTCACCGGTAAATGCCCTAATAGCTTCGCTCATTCGTAGTCTCGTCACCATATCCTAACTTTGTCTTGCGGTAAGTAATAAAAAACAACAGACTCCTCTCTGTTTTTCCAGTAGCTTTGTTTTCGAGAAAGTTTTTTTTTTTTTTTTTAATCAGATCTCTGTTTCCAGTACCGAAATAGCTTGTGGTTAGAAAAAGCTACCTCACTTACCGCTTTTCACAGGCGCCGCTAAATCCCATGGCTGGTTTCCCCTCTTCCTCGTGCGTATAATCCAACGGAGAAATACCCCGCTTACACTGTGCAGGACAAAGACTTCAAGGCCGTGCTCGATGGGCAGCGATGAGTTGTTGAGTGGTACTGGAAGGGAGAACCACCAACACTGAAGACCAAAGTGGGCTGCTATCAACACACGTTGAAGGGAAACATTAGGAGCGAGTTCGAGCGAGAAGTAGAGAGATGGATTGAGGAGGGCAAACTGCTTCCCTGGAAAGAGGAGGTGAAGTGCGGAGTATTGCCGTTAATGGCGGTGGCGCAACTCACGAAGAACAAGGTGAGGCCGGTACTGGACTTTCGGGAGCTGAACGACTACGTGTCATGCCACACGGGTGGCGAGATCACGGATGTCTGTGGGGAAACCCTGCGTGAGTGGAGACGCATGACGGGGGGTTCCGCAGTCGTAGATCTAAAGTCGGCATACTTGCAATTGCATATAGATGAGAATCTCTGGCAGTATCAGCTGGTCAGGTATAAGGGCCGGACATATTTCCTGACCAGGCTCGGTTTCGGGCTAAGCTCCGCACCGAAGATCATGGCGGCGGTCCTCAAGGCCATTCTGGGAAAGGCCGACAAGATGAAGAGGGCCACTAATTCCTACATTGACGACATCCTAGTGGACGAGTCCGTAGTGTCGGCGGCGGAGGTCACGAGCCATTTACAGGGGTATGGACTAGCTGCGAAGCCGTCAGAAGCGTTGGCGGGAGGAACCGCGCTGGGACTTAGGCTACGGCGAGACAGGACGGGCGTGTTAGTATTCCAGGGGGGAAATGAACTTCCAGAACTGGGCCCAAGTATGAGTAGGCGGCAGCTTTTCTCAGCGTGTGGAAAGTTGGTGGGTCACTACCCGATTGCTGGGTGGCTCCGGACGGCATGCAGCTATGTCAAGAGACGAGCGATAGGGGTGACTTGGAGTGACAGAGTGGGAGAGAGGACGGTGGCCATGATGCAGGAGATCGTGGAGAGAGTGAAGGCCGACGACCCAGTGCGGGGACGCTGGTATGTTCCCAAATCGCAGACCGGGACCGTACGGTGCGATGCCAGCAGCATAGCGCTGGATGTCACGTTGGAGATAGAAGGTGTTGAGGTCGAGGATGCAACCTGGCTTAGGAAGAAGGATGACTGCAACCATATCAATGTGGCCGAACTGGACGCGGTGTTGAGAGGGGTGAACCTCGCCCTGAGGTGGAGACTGCGCACCATCGAGATACGCACCGACTCGGCTACTGTACTCGGATGGGTGAGATCAGTGCTCACCAGTGAGAAGAGAGTGCGAACGTGTGGGGCGGCGGAGATGCTGGGAACTTTAGGAGAGCTGGCCACCGAGTTCGACCTGAGGCTGAGCGTAGTTTTCGTGCCCTCAGAGAAAAATAGGGCGGACGTTTTAACCAGGGTGAAGAAAGCCTGGATGGAAGCGCCGGAAGAGGGAGAAGAGAAGATAGCTGCGGTGTGTCGGCTGACCGAGTCGGATCTGAAAGGGTTGCATGACATGCACCACATGGGAGTGGATAGGACCCTGTTCCTAGCTAGGAGAATTGACTCGGACGTTAACAGACACAGTGTTCAAAGGGTGGTTAGAGGCTGCGTCCGATGTCAGTCCATTGATCCCGCCCCGGGTGTGCACGAAACGGGAAGCCTCCCGGTGGATCGCGACTGGAAGCGATTGGCGGTGGATGTAACGCACTACCGACAGGGAACATACCTCTCAATGCTCGACTGTGGACCAGGACGGATGGCGATATGGAGGGAGATGAAGACTGGAACAGCCGAAGAAATCATGCGGACGTTGAGAGAGGTGTTCTTGGAGCGGGGCCCTGTGGACGAACTGCTGATGGACAACAGCGCAGCGTTCCGCTCGGAGGCGCTGAGGGAGATGCTCGATGGATGAAAGGTGGACCGTTTCTTCAGAGCAGCGTACAGGCCGAGCGGAAATGGAATCGTGGAGCGACACCACCGGACGATCAAAGCAATGGCGGAGCGGGGCCACATCTCACCAATGGAGGCAGTGTTCTGGTACAACATGTCTCCTCGGGTGGGACAGGTTGAGGAATCGGTGCCACACAAAGCAGTATTCAGATACGAGTGGCGGCACCCGTGCACGCCACCACAACGGCCAGTTGGGAGAGAGAATGCATTCGTGCAGGTGGGCGAAGAAGTCTGGGTTAAGCCCCCAGATGCACGTTGCACATCTCAATGGGGAAGGGGAACGGTGACGGCTGTAAATTCCCAGAACAATGTGTCCGTGGACGGAGTACCACCTCAAGTCCTGGATGTCCGTAGAATTACTGTGTCAACGGACTCCGAGGAAGAAGAAACCCAAAGTGCCGCCCCAACACTGAGGAGATTGCAAAGAAGTCGCAAACCACCAACCTGGACAGCAGACTTTCATATGCAGACGGACGAGGGGGAAATTGATCCTTGAGATCAGGAGGGCGTGTGGGTATGGTGTGGTGTGCGGTGGCCGGAAGCTGGGGAGTGCTCGACCGGAAGAGTGCTTGAGCGGAAGGGTGCTTGGCCGGAAGAGTGCTCGACCGGAAAGGCCAGCAGGTCGGCCTCTCTCTAGCGGTGATCAGGAACGTGGTGGACGTCAGTTTTGCAGCTCCCGGTTAACGAGTTGGATTGTACGCACGAGGAAGAGGAGAAACCAGCCATGGGATTTAGCGGCGCCTGTGAAAAGCAATAAGTGAGGTAGCTTTTTCTAACCACATATAATAACCCTTGTATCTCCACCATTACATTATAACCTACTAACAACACTACCACCACCGTCAACATCACCGACGTCACAATCGTCACCACTCCATGCCACTATCACTATCGCTGCCACCACCAGTCTACACATCCATCGCCACCATTAACCAACCATTCCAACTATGTCATCAATCACACTATTAACGTATTTAGACACGAGTTGAACTTTGTTAGACCAATGATAGGTGATGGTAGTGATGGTGGTATTGGTGTTTGTTGGTGGTGGGGGCAGAAAGCTGATTTACGAGAAATTCAGCTGTTATGTATAACAAGTCGAGCAACCATTTATTTCCATTACTGCTTTATATATATATATATATATATATATATATATATATGTGTGTGTGTGTGTGTGTGTGTGTGTGTGTTTGTGTGTGTGTGTGTGTGTGTGTGTGTGTGTGTGTGTGTGTGTGTGTGTGTGTGTGTGTGTGTGTGTGTGTGTGTGTGTGTGTGTGTAGAAGGTGAGTAATATTGTAGAACAATAAAACTATTCATATATCATATAAGTAGCACTGAACAGTTGGTAGAACTGGAGTATATATAATAAAGAAGAAATTAAAAGATGCTTAAAAGAGTTCCATATATTTTATTATGCGCATTTCGAATACAAAATCATCCTGAGATAAAAGTTGTGTTCTCATCAGATAAAATAAGAAAACATGATATGAGGCATAATAGCACTTATTTACAGGAAAGTGATAAGTCTACACATGACAAATATAAGTGTTAATAGAAATATAAGTGTTAATAGTAAGAAATAGATAGGAAAATAGAAGAAAAGGAAAGAAAAGGAGGAAAAGGAAAAAGAAAGAGAAGAAAGGAGAAAAAAGAAGAAAAAAGGAAGAGAGAGAGAGAGAAGGAGAGAGAGAGAGACTTTTGATCAGGAACACTGCCAAAATATTAGAGGTCTAAATATAGAAACTGGGAATATTATTTTATATTGGGTTTCATGGATTGGCAGTATCGGTAGAGGGTCGGACGTCATGCTTTGACGCATAGAGTTACGGCCCTTTCCATTCTGGGTTCAAATCCCGCCGAGGTCAACTTTGCCTTTCATCCTTACGGGGTCGATAAAATAAAGTACCAGTAATGTATTGGGTTATTGCTGGCCTTGTGTCAAAAGTAGAAACAATTATTTTATATTTGATTTAAATACTAAAAATTGGATTAAGAAGTGTAAAAATGTATTAATAAAATAAAGTAAGATAAAATAAAATAAATATAAAAAAAGATTTTTAAAAAATAAAATTAAAATAAAAATAGTCTGTCAAAATTAATAATTTCTAGTAAAAATCTATATATGTGGGGTATACTATTTAATTTTTATTTTATATCAGCAAGTAAATAAAGGAAATTGCTAGAATGATTTATAAACGTAGAAAAACATATGACGTCATAATTTGTTTACAAAATCTACGAAGGTTTGAGCGAAAATCTAAAGCTATAGAAACAAATATAAAAAAATATAGAAAAAAATATATGATGAGAAAACCAAATTAATACATTGTAGAATATAATTGTTTCTAATTTTGGCACAAGGCCAGCAATTAGCCAGTACATTACTGGTACTTTATTTTATCGACCCCGTAAGGATGAAAGGCAAAGTTAAGCTCGGCGGGATTTGAACTCAGAATGGCAAGGGCCGTAACTCTATGCGTCAAAGCATGGTGTCCGACCCTCTACCGAGAATATAATGAAAGATGTGTAAAGACCACCGTGACTCGTGGAATATGTTATAGGACATCAACTATATACTTTGTGAAAGGTCTTGTAGGATTTATGATTACAGAACCCTTCTTCCCAAGAATTCCGAGGATTAATCTGAAGGATCATAAAAGAAATTTTCGAACGGACTTGCCTGTAAGACTGCCAAAATTAATATATAGACCGCTAATATTTGAATACCCCTTATAATATTCGCTCATACACCTCATCAATTTACTTTTTAACCGTTATTTACAGCTGTTTTCATTTTGACAGCGTTCCTGATCAAAAGTCTCTCTCTCTCTCTCTCTCTCTCTCTCTCTCTCTCTCTCTCTCTTTTTCTTCTTTTTTTCCTTCTCTTTCTTTTCCTTTTTCTCCTCTTCTTTCCTTTTCTTCTATTTTCCTATCTATTTCTTACTATAGTATTAACACTTATATTTCTGTCATATGTAGACTTAGCACTTTCCTGTAAACAAGTGCTATTATGCTTCATATCATGTTACCTTATTTTATCTGATGAGAACACAATTTTTGTCCCAGGATGATTTTGTATTCGAAATGCGCATAATAAAATATATGGAACTCTTTTAACCATCTTTTAATTTCTTCTTTATTATATATATACTAGCAGTGGTACCCGGCGTTGCACGGGATAAGGTATTGCGTAATATATAACCGCCTTAGCTAAGCTTAGTATTGCCACAACCACGGCTGGCAAAGAAGTAAGGGTCTGGTGGTACATAAGTAAGCAACACTATGGCTTAAAACGTGAGGAAGAAGTTGTGTGCACTTACCAACTGTTTGGGGAATGAGTGTGAGATTTGTCTTGAGCAAGGGTGGCAGAATAACCGGAGACAGCAGACAGCCAGACATACAGCCAGATATTATAAGAGCGCGACGTTATATGTATGTATCTATCTAAAAAGAGAAAGACTAAGAATTATAGAGAGAGATCGCTAAATCGCCTAATGCGGTCCTTAGGGCATTGGAAATTTGAAGTTTTTTTGCTCAGAACACTCCCTGAAACATAAGTATTACAAGTGTAAAGTTTGAAAACAGTCGGTTGGGTGCTTCTCTAGTTTTAGGGATTCAAACTCAGACACAAAGACAGACATCCTCAGTTTTATATATATATACGTTAATCCAGGTTGAATCGGAGGTAACCACAGTAAGTAAGGTACTCAATACATAGCAGAGTATAAAAGTTTTAATATAGATGAGATTCTACAGGACTAGAACTATTTCATTCTTTAGAAATTATCAGGAATCTGGGTATCAAAAAATAAATATGGTATTTATAGGTTTCTTCAGGTGGTAGGAGAAGGTGGGGAGTGGGATGGGTAGAGGTCATTGGTTGATAGAAAAGGGAATTCATTAAAAGCTAATTCTTTAAAGCTATAATTTATATTTAGAGTAACAAAGGCAGAAAGAATTCTATAAACGTGTTCAGCATGGGGTGCCAGTCCTTATTTTTAAGTTTCTCTTAAGCTAACAATGCCTATATTTCAGGTGTCTATAAGATCGTTGGGGGTCGGTCATGGTTGATGGATTTAAAGAAAAGGGAAATTCTTTAAAAGCTAATTTTTAAAGTTCTACTTAGAGTGACAAAGGCCTAGAGAATTCTCTAGACAAGTTCAAAATATTGAGTGCCTATTATACCATTATCTTCAGGTTTCTCTTAAGCTATATTCCAGGTGTCAACAGACACATTCATAAACACACACACGCGCACGCGCGCACACACACAAACATACATATATATATACACATATGATGGCTGCCCCCTCGTTATAGAGTTGCACGAGGAGAAAAAAAATAATAATAATAATAAATAAATAAAAAAGAAAATAAAATTTAAAAAAGAAATATATATATATACACACACATACATACATACACACATATATATATATACATACACACATATACATTAATAACAATAATAATTGTTTCTACTTTAGGCACAAGGCCAGCAATTACCCAGTGCATTACTGGTACTTTATTTTATCGACCCCGTAAGGATGAAAGGCAAAGTCAACAACGACAACAACGACAACAACAACAATAATAATATACATATACATATATATATATACACACACACACACTCATAAACATATCTATACACACATACACACGATAGCAACTAACAGCGCTGCGATCGAATGTGGCTTTTTAGCCCAGCCAATGATCTAAAATGTCTTTCACAGAATCGGCAACCAAAACATTCACTGGAAATAGCCGGCTATGGTTGGAGTTCATGTACTTTTGAATGTCGCTTGAGCCCTCCTGCTGATCTACATTCTCTACCACATGTTTAGCAAGCATGATGAGTAGCATCTCCAACAGCAGCCTGGTAGTCAACCACTGGTCTTACTTTATGACTGCGAAGATGACTTTCGAGTCCAGCTTTGCTTAGGCAGAGTCTCGCACAGACGCTGCATGTCAGCACCATAGGAGGACCCTCCCTGTCTGGAAGTGCAACAGCAATGCCCTTCCTCACATCCCGCTTTACTTTCTCGTATGCGATTCGAGATGCCTCAAAAGCAACTTTTCCCTCATATACAGTCTTTCTCCATTTATTACGATCAGCAGCAATATTTTCCCATGTATCAGCAGAGATGTTAGCGTCTTTCAAAGAGGCTTTCAAGGAATCCTTATACCTCTTTTTTTGGTTTATGTGGCGGTCGTTTTCCTTTAACTAACTCTCCATAAAAGAGTTGTTTTGGTATTCTAGAATCCTTCATCCTGGCAAGGTGACCAGTCCAACGGAGTTGTTGCTTACGCACAAGAGCTTCTATACTGTCACACATAGAGCTTTCCAAAATCTCGACATCACTGATGTGGTCCCTCCAGTGAACGCCATGGATCCGTCTGTGACACATCTGATGGAAACGCTCCAATTGCTTAAGGTGGTGTCGATATGTGACCCAGGTCTCGTAGGCATAAAGAAGACAAGGGAGCACACATGCCTTGTACACCTTTACCTTTGTCCTCCTGCATATGTCTCACCGACCCCAGAGTCGCCTTTCTAGCTTTCCGAAAGCATCACTTACTTTCCTAATCCTAAGTGAAATTTCACTGTCAAGGTTGCTGTATCGATTGACAGTGTTTCCCAGGTAGACAAACTGATCAACCACTCTAAGTCGTTTACCATACACATAGATATTTGGTTCAGTGTACTGCTTACCAGGGGCAGGTTGGTACATGACGACGGTTTTCGTTAGACTGACAGTCAATCCTAGGGCAGTGCAAGCGTCAGAAAATGTATTCAAAATGTGCTGCATATCACTCTCTGTGTGCGCTACAAGATCGCAATCATCTGCATACCAGAGGTCTCTTATGATTGATGTAAATACTTTTGTCTTTGCAGCAAAGCGCCTGATGTTAAATATGGTGGCTGAGGTTCGATATCGGATGTAAACACCATGCTCGCAATTCCTGAATGCAATACAGAAAACCATTGCAAAGTATATGGCAAACAGGGTTGGTGCTGGAATATCCCCCTGTTTCACTCCATTTTTTACTGAGATAGGCTCCGACGTGTTACCTCCGACATTAACCCAAGCCTTCATGTCATCATGGAAAGACCTAACTAAAGCAAGGAACTTATCAGGGCAACCAAGTTTCTGGAGAACCTTCTATAATGCATCACTGTTAACAGTATCGAAAGCTTTTGTCAGATCGACAAAAACCTGATACAGATCCAAACTTTGTCCCATGCACTTCTCCTGGAGCTGTCTAGCTGAGAAGATCATATCAGTAGTGCCGCGTCCAGCACGAAAACCAGATTGACTTTCAGGAAGAACACAATCTGCAATGTGTGTCAGCAGACGGTCCAGAAGCACCCTACATAAAACTTTCCCTACGACAGAAAGCAATGATATACCTCTGTAGATCCCACAATCATTCCTGTTACCCTTTCCCTTGTACAAGACTGCCATTACTGCATCTCTCCAGTCCTCAGGTACGGATTCATTAGCCCATATCCTGCCAAACAAAGAGTGAAGATGTTGCAGGAGTCTCTCACCACCATATTGTAGGAGCCCAGCATGTATGCCATCCATACCTGGAGACCTTCCACTGTTCAGCTTCGAGATAGCCACTGCAACCTCCACAAGCGTCGGAGGTTCTGCGAGAGCTACTTTCACAGGACTTTCTGGAATGAGATTGAGGAAATCTTCACTGACGACAGACGGCTGATTCAAAAGATCATCAAAGTGCTCTCGCCACCTTCGTAGAATTCCTTGTGAGTCACGAAGAAGTTCTTTGCCATCCTTGCTGCGAAGCGGTGTCACCAGAGAAGAAGACGGTCCATAAACCTCTCGCAAGAGACTGTACAATAGCTTTGTGTTATTGGAATTTGACACAGTTTGTATCTCACCAGCTTTCTCACTCCACCACTGATCCTTCATCTGAGAAAGACTCCGCCTAACACGTGATTTTACATCCTTGAGTTCCTCATGCAACGTATTCCTCTCCTGTGGTTTTGCCGTCAAGTAGCGTGACAGAGCACGCCTCTTATCAGCCAGCAAGTCTTCTATATGTACATCATTCTCATTAAACTAGTCCTGATGTTTTCTCTGCACCAATCCCAGAACACGCCTGCCTACATCATAAACCGACTTTTTAAGGGTCGGCCAATCCTCATCAAGAACTGAAGCCTGCATCTCTTCTTCCAATGTCCTCTTCACATTTTTATCCTTAAGACGAGCAGCATTCAATCTTTTCGGCAGGGCAACACCAGGAGCCCGGATTTTACGTTTACTGATTAGTTTCACTTTTGCGCGTACCAGGCGGTGGTCCGTCCAGCACTCAGCTCCACAAAGAGCACGAACACACTGCACATCCTGTCTGTCACGCATCCTGACTAGGACGTAGTCCAAAAGATGCCATTCCTTAGATGCAGGATGCATCCATGTGGTCTTGAATTTGTTCTTTTGTTGGAACATGGTGTTGGTAACACACAGATCCAGCTCCTCACACATCTGCAGCATGAGCATACCATTGTTGTTACACTTTCCCACCCCATGCCTTCCGATTACATTCCATGTGTTAAAATCCCTACCCACTCTAGCATTAAAGTCACCAAGCACGATGACTTTGTCTGCCTGAGGGATATTTCTTAAAACACCTTTCAAGGCATGGTAAAAGTTTACTTTTTCTTCATCGACAGAATTCATAGTTGGAGCATACACACTCACCAGGGTCGCATATCTTCCTTTGTCCAGCGGAATTCTCATGGACATAAGACGCTCACTAATCCGTACTGGGAATTCTTCTAATTTATTCACAAGAACAGTCTTAACAGCAAATCCTACCCCAGCCTCTCTTCTGGTTCCTTCATATCTTCCTTTCCAGAAGAATGTATATTCTCCACAAAAGTCTGTAAGATGACCATCTCCAGCTAACCTCGTCTCAGGATCGTAACGTCGAAGCTCCTTTGCTACAAGAGCGGTCCTTCGTTCAGGATGCTCCAAGGAATCCCCGTCAAGCATCGTCCGTACGTTCCAGCAGCCAAGACTAAATGCCTTGTTTGGCTCTATTACAATGGCACGATGACGAGCGGGCCTAGGCTGTGATAACCTGGGGCCCCTGCCCTTATTGCCAATTATCTTTTTTGTTCCAGAACCTAAATTGCCAATTATCTCTTTTATATTGTCCTGGAACATCATTGAAATGGAAAAAAAAAAAAAAAAAAAAAAGTAATAATAATAGTAACAATAATAATAATAATAACGATTTCATTTATTGGCCACAAGGGCCGACATATAGGGGACAATACAAAAGACTGGGACAGTGGGGTTTTACAGAAAAATCGACTAAACAATATGAATAACAATAACAAAGTAACAATAACAAAGTAAAAATAAAGTAACAATAAAATTACAAGAAAAAATTCCCCAATAGGGGGGATGACCAACTAGGGTTCGCTCAGGTACCCCACCAGTCCTGAACGACCCGACGCTTCGAGAGCACCCTGGAAGCGCACCCTTCTCCTCTTCAAATTTACCTACCTACAGCCGCATGACCAGAGTAGGCCCACTCACACGGGCCATTCTCGCCACATTCACCCACCTTTCAGCAAATGTACTGGGGGGCAGCGCTTCTTTCTCCACCCTCACCTTCCTTTCCAAGTGAAACTTGAAAAAGTTGATGAGGCATTCGCCGAAGAGAAAAGTGTCTGTCTTCAGTCCTTTCAACCTGGTCCACCATACAACCTCTTTCGCTACTGCCACCAGACAGAGGAAAATTGCCTGCCCTTCCTGGCCAAAAGAAGGCGGCGGGTCGATCTTCACTATGGACTCGGCCGATAGCCGGATCCGTTCTACACACGACAACAGCTGTTCAACATAACTCCACAAGTCAGTAATGCACGGACACTGGACGAGTGCGTGCAGAACGGTTTCGTCGCTCTGCGCGCATCTCGGACAAGTCCGTCTGACAGCACTTCCGTGCCTGTAGAGTTTATTTCGAACCGGCAGTGCCCCTCGGTAGCACTGCCAAGCGAGGGATTTTTGGAAATTATCCATCGTCCCCAGCTCGAAAGTCCTCCGGTACAGACTGGTTAGTTCGACTTCGTTGACTCCCAGAGCCTCTCCGAGTGCGTCGTCGCACTTGCCCACCACTAATCCTCTATAGAACTCGAGAGTGGAAGTTCCACTGACAGCATTGCCCGCCTGGTAGAGGGCTGTGAGTTCCTGGCAACATTCCAGATGCCAGTCACCCAGTCTCGGTCTCTTCTTGACCCAGGACTGCAACTCAGTCAAAGAAACGAGCTGCGGAAAGGCCCGTCTGACAAACGGCGACCACACCTGTTCACCGTTTAGGCAGAATATCTGGAGATGCTGCAGCCTCAGCGCGTGCCTGCGAATCATTAGCCACGGCATGCCCAGCCCTCCACGTAGAGGGTGCTGGCAGCAGATGGACCGCCTCACCAGCGGAACCTGACCCCTCCACAAGTATTTGAAGAGGAGCCGCTCCAAGATGGCGAGGCCCGAACGGGGGCAAGGGACCACATTCAGAAGGTAGTAGATGACGGACGCGATGTACGCGTTCGTCACCTCCGCCCGACCTTTCAGTGATAGCTTCATCCCAGCCCATATCTGGGTGAGACTGACTACCCTGCTCGTCACCTCGTCCCAATTCTTATCCACCTGGAGGTCTGGCCTGAACCAAACCCCTAGCAACTTTACCGGTCCGTCCGTCCAGCGCCTAACGACGCTGTTGGACGGCATGGTCTTGCCTCTCCAGGTGCCGAGTTGCAAGCCCACTGACTTTTCCGGGTTAAGTTTTGCTCCCGTCAACCTTTCATATTCCTCCAATAAGTTACCGACCACCTCGATTTCTAAGGTGTCCGACACCATCACGGTGATGTCGTCCGCATAAGCCGTCACACCTTTCCGCGTCCCGGTTCGAGCGGGATGCCCTGCAACAGCTCCAGCTTCCGCAGTAAAGGCTCGAGAGTCAATACGTACAGGTGCCGCTGTGCATCGCAGCGATCCAGCTTCTGAAGACGGGGCCGAAGCCAGCCGCCTTGGGGACAGCCTCCAGGTACCGACTATCGACCCTATCGAATGCTTTCGATTGATCTAAATTAATCAGAGCCCCACCGAAGCCAGGTTTACACCCTACCCTCTCTATGATGTATCGCATTAGGTGGAGATTGTTGTGTATGGACCTGGTTGGGATTGCGCAAGTTTGCGCCTCCCCAAACAAATCCCCGACGACAAGCGCCAACCTCTTCGCTAACACCCTGGCCAAAATCTTAAACTCTGTGTTGAGCAGAGTTATGGGCCTGAAATTGTCTAATGTGTCCTTCTTGTTCTCGTCTTTCCTTATCAGCGTCACTACGCCCCGGCTCACAGAACTGGGAATACTCCCGTTTTGCTGCCAGTTGCAGTAGAGGGCTTCGAGGAGATTGGAGTACAAGTCTGGCATATTTACGTAAAGCTCGTAGGGCAGACCATCCAAACCGGGTGACTTGCGCCTCATGCAGCCGACAAGGGCATCCTGAATCTCGGCTGAAGTAATTTGTGTTTCGCAGCGCCCAGCGTCAGCCGTCGCGAGTTGCGGCAAGCCATTGAGGTAGGGACTGAAGTCCGCCACCATCTCTGACCCGCCACTTCCACCGAACAACCGAGCAAAATGTTGGCGAAAGGCCTCACACATCCTCTTGGAATCGCTCAGCTCGTGCCCGTCTCTGTCCGTCAAAGACCTAAGCGTGGTTTTATTACCACGCTGCGCCTCTGCCCATCGAACAGCTTTGGTTCCCTCGTTTCTCAGAGCACGCGCCTTAGCTCTGACAATGCAACCTTCGTGTTTCGCATTGAAGAAATGGTCTAATGCCATTCTCGCCGCTAGCACATCAGTTGCAATGCCACTACCAATAGCCTTGTCTAATTTATCTACCAACTCCCCCTCCTTTTTATTTTTCTCTAATGCTAGTTCTTTGTTAAACTCTATCGACATTACTCTAATCTCTCTTTTGAGAGCCCCCCACCATCTATTGTTGACGATTCCCCCTGTCAACTTTTTCTTAACTAAATTGTTGACCTGGTCCCTGTAAGCCTTACGTGCCGGAAATGACATGTTTAGCTTCCAGTAACCAGGTCCTAACCTACGCGTCTTATCTAGGTCGACCATACAGATCACAAACTTGTGATCTGAATAGGCGACCTTTTCAAAACATGGACAGCTTACACTATTTCTGTCTATTTTCCTAATGAATATCCTGTCTATATACAATCTAGATGACCCTATGCGGTTAGCCCAGGTCCACACTGGCGCATTAGGGAAATCTAGTCGGTACCTGTCAGACAGTTGGAACTGGCTGATCAGGTTCTTGAGGCTTTTGCACCCCCCGCTCCTATCGGATACTCCCACACAGTCCCAGCGTGCGTCTAAGATGCCGTTCCAGTCCCCCGCTAACAGTAAAGGGCGAGACGTACCCAGAAAGGCTTCCAGGCGTCTAAAGAAGTCCGCCCGTCCTGCCCCAGTAGGAGCATAGACGGCCACCAGTCTAAAGGCACCACCTTCATTATTGTTCACGTCCAGGACCACCAACCTCCCGTCCGGGTCCCGGAAGATCGACCTTACCTCGAGATCCAGGCCTTTCCTAAACAGCACTGCCACCCCGCCTCCCATTCCCGGCCAGCTAACAGATGCAAAGATCTGATAGTCGTCGAAAATGGGGGCTAGTGCGCGCGTGTCGGAAATCCTGGTCTCGCTGACTGCAATTACATCCATTTCTATAGACCTGAGGTCGTTGAGCAGGTGACCCTGCTTCCAGGACGAACATAGGCCTCGAACATTTAAACATCCTACTCTTAATACGGCCATGTTGGCAGGTTAAACAGAGAGAGAGGAAGGTTTACTTACCCTCCGGGCTCTTGTGAAGGTCGGGTTGTTCGACCTCCATAGTTAGTGGGGTTTCTTTTGGGAACCCCTTTAAAAGCCTTGAAGTGGGTTTTACGTTCGGGGTTCCCACGTACCGAGGAAAGCTGTCTCGTATTTCTTTGAATATGTCGAGCGACATTCGCACCAGAACCAAATCTTCCGGCACGCGAAATGTGCTCGATTTAAAAATTTCCCCCTCTTTTTGTATATTTTCACTTCGTGCTATGAGGGCCATCAGTTCTTTGTTGGCCCTCCTGACGAGCACGAAGTTTTCTATGTTTTGTTGGTGTGATTTTATTTGTTTGCGTGGTTGTGGTGGTGAAGGTTTTGGTGGTGTTGTTTCGGTTGTATCTGTGTTTGTTGTGAGTGCGGTGTCTGTGGTTTCAGATGTTTGTGTGTATATTTGTTCTTGCGTCTGTTTCAGTTGTTTGCGTTTGGGGATTCTGGTGATGGTGATGGTGGTGTTGATGTTGGTGTTATTGGAGAGATGTTTGCGTGGGTGGTGTCTGCGTTTTTTATTGTGGGTGCTTTTGTGCTTTGTTGAGTTGTATTTTTCTTTTTGTGTTTCCTTTTTTGTATTTTGGGGGATTTTGGATTTCCCTCATTTTCACTACTGGTAGATGAGGGGTCTGTGTCTGTAAGTGTGTCTGTATGTATGTTTATGGTTTTATTGGTGTGTGTATTTTTTTTTGGGGGGGGGGGGGGGGAATTTGACAGCTTTCCTCGTTTCCCCCCTGGGTGGTCAATGTTGGTGGTGGTCTTTCTATTGGTGTTGTTGTTGGTGGTTTTGCCGGTGCTGGTGTTGGTTGTGGTCCTCGCCCCGGCGTCGGCAGCAGTGGAGCCTTTCAACCCCTTGCCTCGTTCAGCAGTTGAGGGCAGAAGGTTCGCAAATGGGTTTTTTCCCCACAAACAAAACACTGCGGCCTTTTGACTTCGGTCATAATGTGAATGACCGTCCCATTCTGAAGGCGGATGTGGTCCGGGATTGTCTTCACATTCTCGGGCCTGATCTGGAGAAGGATCTCCAGATCAACCCCGGACCAGTCCTCTCTGGCCGTTCTGGTCACTTCTATAGGGACTGTATCCGTCCCCTCCACAATCACACATCCCAGAAGCCATCACATGTCAAGTCCTGGTGGGATTCTGGGAATGCGGAGACGGGCCGTTCTTTTTGCCATGTGGGAGGGGTACATTATGACCTTGCTGGTTTTGCAAGGAGTCATAGCGTGTTTCATAGCGAGGGCTTCTGACTTGAACAACACCGAAATGGTGCCGTACTGTCTGCCCCTCTCTATGTACTGGGTGTCTTCTCTGATGCACCTCAGCGCGACTTCGACATTTTCTTGTGGGATTAAAGCTGCCCTTTTGGTTTGTGCTGAAATGCATCTATAATGCACCGTTTTGCGCTCCACTGCCTCAATAGCTTCTACTGGGACGGTTAAGTTGGCCCAAGTTTGCTCTTGCTTGATGAGCTTCCATGCCTGGGCCAACTTTTCATCTTTGTTTGAGAGGTCCATGTTGAAGCATGGCCTCTTTTTTGCTGCTGCCGCAGCGAAAGTGTTCTTCATGTTTTCGTTGGGGCTTTTGTTGTCGTTGTTCTTGTTGGTGTTGTTAGCACTGTCGCTGTTATCATTGTTGTCTTTGTTGCCACCGTTGTTCTCGGTGCAGTTGGTATTGTTGCTGTTGGTGTTGTCGCTATTTGTTTTCATGTTAGTGGTGTTGATATTGTTGTTGTATTTGTTTTTTTTTTTTTGTTATCTGTATTTTCGTTGTCGCTGTTACTGTCATTTTTTTCAAAATTAGAGTTCTTATTGGTATCATTGGTGTCTTTGTTTACCTTGTTTGTGATGGTGTTTGTGTTATCAATGTGTGTTAATTTCGCTGTAGCACTCCTCTCAACTTCTACGTCGTTGTCGCACGACAGCCGACATATCGCTGGGGGGCGTGGCTCAGCCATGTTTTTTTTTTCTTCGTAAATTTTTTAACATGTAAAAAAAAGTTCAAATATTTGGGCCAAAAGACCCAATTATTATACTTTCCCCTTCACGGGGCAAAGTCTAAGGGCTTATATTCCTTACACAACAAGAAATATTTAGCAACAAATAATTTTAACAGCAAATATAGCGACTTACTGTGAGCGAGCAAAATACGTCCGCTTAGACCAATAATAATAATAATAATAATAATAATACACTATTAATAATTATTAATGCACTCGTGCAATGCCTGTGCGTGACGAATATGTTTAAAGTGAAGAAAGACTGTGCACTGAGCCAATCCCATTCTCTGAGCGACAGTAGCTATAACCCGAAAAGAAGAAAAGATCAACATCATCGGTAACTACTGAGCCGCAGGTTTTATGTCGGAGTTAACCCAGTTTCATGAGATGCCTTCTCCTAGAAGAATGCCCTGACAAGGGCTAGGGGTTCTTCACTCCCAGTGACATACACATATACATACATATATACACGCATATATACATATATATACATATATATACACATATACATACATACACACACATACACATATACACACATATACACACATATATACATATACACATATACATATATACACACATATACATATATACATATATATATACATACATATATACATATATACACTAACCTCCCCAGATTATTCTTCTCATTATTGGAAAAAAACTTCCCACCAGGCAATAGATATCGCAACATAATTAACAAAAACGTAATTAAATTATCCTATTTGACCACACCTAACCTCGCATCAGACCTAGCACGCACGAACATTAGGAAAACTAGGGAAGGTTTCGAAGCAATTAAAATGGCAGTTAACCACCAGCAACCGACTACACTGGAAAATTGGGCAACATAATAGCATCAATGGGCCATCTAATGATATAGAGGCACCTAGTGATAATGCTAGTAACCAAACTTCGGGAGGTGCGCTAACTAATCGAACCCGCAGTTGCAATTGTAGGCGGAGTAGTAATTGTCACCTAAGGGGGGATTGCCTCATGAAAAACATCGTATATGCATGTGACGTAACCACACACAACTCTACCAAAACATATATAGGAGCAACGTCCAATACATTTAAAACTAGATTTAACGCGCATATGTACACATTTAGACACGATAGACATAAGAATGCCACCTCACTGGCGGTATACATCTCCTTTTTAAAAAATAATAGTACACCATACAAACCTTTTTGGAGGAAGCTTACTAGATCCACGCCATACCGACCACAGAGCGGAAGTTGTGACCTGTGTTTACTGGAATGCCATGCCATAATACACTCTAAACTGAACCTGCTTAACAGGAAATCGGAAATTTTCTCCTCTTGCCAACACAAAATCCTGAGTTCCTTCTTCTATTTTAAACCTAGCACATAGACGTAACATATATCACGCAACACCCACCTAGACTATAGCCCCCCCCCCCATTCCCCCAACCCGTAACCCAGATAGATAGGTACCCTAAGGGTGGTACAGTCCCCTACAAGATTGATGTTTTTGCGTGTGTGTGTATGTGTGTGTATGTGTGTGTATGTGTGTATTCTCCTTTTCTCTCTCTCACACACACACACAGACATATGTATGTGTGTGTGCGTGCGTGTGTGCATGCATGCATGCATGTGTGCGTGCATTGTATGCATGTATATTGTATATATATATATATATATATATATATATATATATATATATATATATATATGTATATATATATATATATATATATATTATATTGTGTGTATGTGTATATGTGACATGTAAGTGAATATATGTATGTATGCGTATGTGTGTGTATGTGTATGTGTGAGTGTATGATGTGTGTATATATGTGTATATGTATGTATACTTTTCTGTAGAAATCCTCTCTATATGTGGTGTGTGGCACGAATTCCTCCTATAATACTCTTCTTTGAGAGGAGCATGATATGCAGAGTAACACATATGTATTGTCGAAGTTGAAACTGAGAACCACCACCCCTCCTGCTGACCCAAATGTTTACTGAGGACCAGAACACCATTCCCCGCAATATAAGAGAGAAATGCGCTTGCCGGACTATTGATGACAATAACATCACATTCCAAGGTAATGGCAAAACACAGTGAATGCTATGCACGACCAGAACACCACAACATGCACATCTGAGCAACACAGATATAATATCAATAGGCGAATCAACTGAATTTTTTGAGTTGAAATGCATATGGAGATGTGTCTGTGTGTATCGGACACACGTACACATAAAGAAGCTGCTGACCTAAATG
>OZ024741.1:229690845-229695845 GCA_964016885.1 Eledone cirrhosa
CTTTTATAGTGAGCAAAGGCACTGCACAAAGCCAGTCCCACTCTCTTAACCAAGATGATATTTACCAAAAAGAAGAACATGTCAACATCATTGGATACCATCAGAGTTGCAGGTGTTATATCAGAGTTTTCCTTCTCCTAGAATTCTGCCTTGACAAAGGCTAAGGGGTCATCTCTCCCGGTGATTTTGGATGGCCATTGACTCTTAAGAGCTTTGCCCTTTGACAGGTTTTGTTTTTAGTCCTGCAGGATGCCCAAAGTCACCCTCCTCACCAAGAAACCTTGGTGGGGTTGCCAGTTTAGTCGCCAACGACCCGACCATGAGACAGGTTGTACTGGGGTAGATGTTACCAGTAGCACCAACTGGTGACCTGACATATATATATATATATATATATATATACATATATATATACATATATATATATATATATATAAAAACAGGGCGGTGAATTGGCAGTATCGGTAGAGGGTCGGACGCCATGCTTTCCAGCATAGTTACGTTCCTTTACGATCTGAGTTCAAATCCCGCCGAGGTTGACTTTGCCTTTCATCCTTACGGGGTCGATAAAATAAAGTACCAGTAATGCACTGCGTAATTGCTGGCCTTGTGCCTAAAGTAGAAACAATTATATATATATATATATATATATATATATATATATATATATAATGATATAACAAGAAAGTGTCATGTTTACGCACGTGTTCAAGTATAGCTCTTTTTATGAAACGGTTTTTTTCCATTTCAGGTAGACGCACGCCATCATCCACTTTTCTAAAATAGAAATCATACACAAAACGCCAGCACCAACAGTTTTGCAAGAGATGTCAACATGAATGGACCTATTATTTTTATCTAAAGACATTATTATTTCTAATTCTTTCTTCTAATGAAGGACTAGCGTCCGAAACGTTAAGACCCTCTTCCTGCTATATCAAGCGTTAACCTAATATATACCTTCCATATACTGTACCGATTGTGTTGTTATTTCTGTTTACCTTTTACATACATATATATATATATATCAACGCTTACGTGGACCTCTCAAAATTCGTTGGATTTTCTGATTGGACTTTCATCTCGAAACTGGATACCAACCGGGAGTACACCTGAACTTCCACCACGAAATCTTTCGTATCTTTGAAATTTTCTTTGCTTCTTGCATTTAAATATTCCACGACTCTCTACCACTTTTCCTCTACTACATTCTTCTCAGTCGTCTATTTTTCACTCCCACCCTAGTACCTTCAATATGCCCAATCTCAAATCTTTTCTCCGCCAGCTCCATTCTACTCTCAAGCGCTTCCTTCAATATGCATCCAATCTTCCCTGCTATATGCATCCAATCTTCCCTGCATCTCTCCAACCTCATCTTCACCAAAACATGATACAACACTCACATCATATTTTTAAGTCGCTGTCTCCACCATCGGTTTCCGCCTCGAGTTTCGCCCCACCTCTTACTGTACTCCCACCACTGAGTCCATCCTTACCCGCTCCTCTCGCCAGCTCATGTGGGCGACCATTCGCCCAAATCCGTTCTCTCGACCGACCGTCTCTACTTCCATCTACATTAAACCAACAGACTCCCAATCTTATATCGACTTTACCTCCTCCCAACCAACCAACACTAAACACTCCATAGCCTATTCCCAATTCCCCCGTCTTCGTCGCACTCTGTAGCCAGGACGACGATTTCGAAACCTATTCCCTTCGCATGTCTTCCTGCTTCATCCAGCGTGGATATCGCCCCACCTCGATCCAAGCTGCTCTCACCCGCGCCCATGAAACAGATCGCACCACAGCCCTCTCACCTTACCCCCGCCCTCCAAACACCTGTGTTCCTTTCCCTCTCACCTACCACCCCAGCACCCTACCACACCGGCGACATATCCTCCGTTCCTTCCGTATTCTCTCTTCTGTCACCCTCACTTCTCGCTTTTTTCCAAACCCAACCATTACTGCTTTTAAGCGCGCCCGAAACCTCCGCGACCTTCTGGTTCGTAGTTCTTTTTCGTCCTCTCCCACGACTCCACCCGGCTCTCATCCTTGTTCCCGTTCCCGCTGCAACACTTGTCCCTTTGTTTCCACCCTCACCACTTTTACAGGCCTTAACGGGTCTTTCCGTATCCTCCATTCCTTCACCTGCACATCCACCCACGTTGTCTATGCCCTCCGGTGTTCCCTTTGCGGGTCTTTATATATTGGACAAACAGGACGCCATATAGCGGACCGGTTTGCCGAACATTTGAGGGACATCAGACTCGGTTTGGATACTCCTGTCGCCCGTCATTTCTGTTCTCCTGGTAATTCTTCCCTACCTGTTTCAGTCCTAGGTGTCCTTTTACATCATGGATCACAGGCCTCGCGCACCAGGACTGAACAAAGTCTGATTCACCGTCTTGGGTCCTATTCCTCTCTTGGACTCAATTCACCTCCCCAATTTCTCTAATACCCCGTCCATTATCACACCCCTAGATTCCTATCGCTTTCTCTTTGCTCATAGCTTCTTACATGCACACACACTCTTTTATTCACATATACACACATATCTCTTCTTAGCTTCGTACGGACCTATAATAACACACACACACACACACACACACACACACACACACACACACACACACACACACACACACACACACACACACACACACACACACACATGCTTACACACGTGCTCAAAACGGTTTTTCCCAGTTCAGACAGACGCGCCCCATCATCCACTTTTCTAAAAAGCAAATCATGCACAAAACGCCAGCACCAACGGTTTTGCAAGTGATGTCAACATGAATGGACTTATTATTTTTATCTAAAGACATTTTTTCCAATTCCATCCCGCCCGTCCCCTTAATCTATTTTATTTCTCATTCTTTCTTCTAATGAAGGACTAGCGTCCGAAACGTTAAGACCCTCTTCCTGCCATATCAAGCGTTAACCTAATATATACCTTCCATATACTGTACCGATTGTGTTGTTATTTCGGTTTATCTTTTACATACATATATATATATATATATATATATATATATATATATATATATATATATATATATATATATATATATATATATATATATATATATATATATATATATAGTGCTAGAAAGTAAAGGAAACACAAACAAGAGATAGACATTTTCCCTTCATCAGATTCTACTAAGGATCACGGATGTATCAGCGCACTATAGACAATACATCTATCCATAACATGTCCATAACTTATTATCAACAAGTTATGAGGGAAAGAAAATATGAAAAACAGGCGATAGCGGAGAGAGAGAAATATATATATATATATATATATATGGACCTTTCATAGTAAAACACAATTTCACATGCGCATCAGAAAATCTAATATATGTATTAACTTGCTCAGGTTGTCAAGAACAATACATAGGCCAGACCAAAAACAGCCTCCACCAACGCATGACTGTCCATAGATCCCAAATTAAAATACGGGAATACAGGAAAATACCACTGAGTGAACACATTGATACCTGTGCCGCCTAAAATCATCCCAACTTCAGAATCTTTCCCCTCTACAAATTTAAAGATAATGCCACCCACACCCAGCGCATCAGCAAGGAATCTTACTTTATTAACAAATACGGACCTCGTCTAAACACTTCTCCCTAAGACGAACCCACAACATACACACGTCAACATACATACCTACATCAGCACACATCTCTACCCACATATAAACACAATGACATACGTAAACACACATGTTCTATGGTGCAACACAAATATACACAAATTTGCATACCTTTTGATGTCTATAGATATAAACGTGCCGACACACATACATACATAAACGCACACATGCATTGCACACTGATGGGCACATACATATTTGTGCACAGGTATTCCAATACGGCAAAGCCTAATGAATTCCCCTTGCAGTACGTACAATCTGGACACACTCCAGATACATATTTGTGCACAGGTATACAATTTCTGGACACACTCCAGATACATATTTGTGCACAGGTATTCCAATACGGCAAGACCTAATGGATCCCCCTTGCTGTACGTACAATCTGGACACACACACACTCACACACACCTTGGTATTATGCCAACACTATATATCATTTCACACCTTTTATTATTAAGGTTTTTGATGTTCTATTGAGAGAATCGATTTTACTGAAAATATCGAATAATGTACACCATTTTACCAGAAAAAAGTACTGGTCCACCCACACACACACACATTCTCAGACACACACACATATATATACACACACATACACACGCGTACATTAACATACAAAGAGACACACACACACACACACACACACACACACACACACACTTCTCCGTATAAGACAAGAGCTGAAAAATATCTTTTAACATGTTAAAATATCCCCCACACACTTACAGACACATTCCTATTGACCATCCCTCTACCACGAATTACTCTGCTACACACACTAACACACACACACACACTTGTCTTAATAGGCATTTGAACTGTCAACAGGCTGCGGTTCGCACACACATCCCTGCTGACCATTATCACAACAACGAACCTCTTTACTACTACTACTACACACACAGACACACGCACACATATTTGTTGTGAAAGACTTATTTCTCAGTCAGCCGACGCAAACCTACATTTGGCGCAAAATCAATTTTTTACATTCACATGACCTCTACCGACCAATCAAAATTGTTTTGACCACAAGAATTTTTGCAACACGAATTGGCGCAAAACTTATTTTAATACCGCTGGTGCCACTTTTTAAACATAAAAACAGGTAGAATTCCCAAAACTAATCAGATCAGAGCAAACATCACGGACGCTTTATCTCAAAATTATTTTCGAAAAGCATTAGAAATGCGCAACCGGTAAAACTTAAAACCAAAACTGAATACTAACCAATACTATTACTAATTCTCACTTATTCCTAATTAAACTATTTTTCACTGTGAACAATTTGTCAGCATTTTCTATTCCGTTTACCAATATATATATATAT
>OZ024741.1:229698345-229700845 GCA_964016885.1 Eledone cirrhosa
TGCATTCATGTATATATGTGTGTGTCCGCATGTATCTGTGTGTTTCTAAATATATTAATAACTCCCTCTGGTCGAGCAATCTTTGAAGTGTGGGGACAACTGGAAAGCTTCCATTACTCATACTTCTCGCCTTCTTCACTACCTCTTCTACGGCCTCGATATGAATGCCCCCTCCGCCTCCGTGGTATTTTCTTCGTGGTTATAAGAGGCTTAGCTCTGTTTCTCGACCGTTATATTGCGTGACCGTCTCCCCCTCCGCCTTTTGGGATTCTTTTCTCACGTCGTGTAGACGCGTTCTTGAGACTAGTAAAATGAGGTATCCTCTTGATAAGTCGGCAGACCTCGCAAGGACTCTATATCTTTGATATATTGTTTTTGTTTATGCCACGAAACTACGTAGTCGAGGAATTTAGGAACAGTTTAGGTATGATACATTTTATTACTAATTATATCTAAATGTTTCTTCTCTCTTCATAATGTATATATATATATATATATATATATATATATATATATATATAAACAAGCAAATTATAAACGTAAACATGTAAGTATGTTTTTTTAAACGGTGCGCGAGTTTGTCATGTACGGCAACACTCATCTTTTTCTATTTCTCCGAGGGTTATAAACCCCACTATCAGGCTAGAAATTTCTTTAGTCTAAAAATACGGTGAAAGCTTATAATTTATAATTTATAATTTCATAAATATATATATATATACGATATTAAATAAATGGAAACTATATTTATAAAACCATATTTATTTCATTATATATATTTCAGGGATATCACATTAAAAATATGGTATGCCTTCTTCAGACAAAATACAATATAAACAGTCTTATAAATAGATAGATTTGACATACCTTTCAACTTCATCTTCCATTTAAAAAGTTGATTTGGTAGTGAAAAATGTTAGGGACAGTTATAAAAAGAAAGAAAGAAAAAAGCGAAGAAAAAGAAGAAATGCATGCAACTAAATAGAGAGAGATAGATATAGAGAGATAGATAGAGAGAAGAAATTCATGTAAAGAAACAGAGAGAAATATATAGAGAGAGGAAAAAACACAGAGGGAGATAGATAGAGAGAGAGAGAGAGGAAAAAACACAGAGGGAGATAGATAGAGAGAGAGAGAGAGAGAGAAGAGAGAGAGAGAGAGAGAGAAAATATAGAGAGAAAGAAAATAGGTAGTTGGGCACCAGTTGAATGACGTATCAATGATATATTTATTTATTTATTTATTTATTTAGTTCTAGTATTAAGGTAGAGAGAGATATATGTGGTTAGGAGAGAAAACAGCCGAAAGGCCGGTAGATAGGTAAATATTGCTGATGAGTTGTAACAACAACGAAACTAGTTCAATATTCCTTGTCTGGCTTTCTGGAGAATAGAGGGAAGGTGTTCCCTCAAAAACCAGTATGACTCTAAAAACCGGTTTGTCTGTGTGTTTACATACAGAATAGCTGGGTGCTCACAGTAAAGCAACCAGTGAGAGACTTGTTACATATACATATGTATACGTGTGTGTATTCATATACACACTAGTATTTCAGTATGCATATGTAGATGTAATTTTTTTAACTTAATTGTTTAAGCGTCAGTCATGCAAAAGTGAGTTACAAACGAAGCGAAATTTAATTTCGTTTCGTCATTTGTTTTTGAAATAAATATGGTTTTATAAATATAGTTTCCATTTATTTAATATCGTAAATATACTCCAAATACTTGTTGAGTGCTTTTATATCAGTTATAAATATTTACTCGTTGTAACCCAACAATTTAAATAAAACTTTGCATATATATATATATATATATATATATATATATATATATATATATAATATATATATATATACAGTATTTACGTATCGAGAGAGAGAAAAAAAGGGGAGGATAGGCGATACATATAGTTATTTGTCAAGTAGCGTATGCCAAAGGTGCTCGATACTAGTGCCGGCAGTATTAAATATTCGAAGTGTTAATATTTAGTGGGCTAGAGAGTTAGCAGAGCGTAAGCACGTGGGAAAGTAAGAAATCGGAGAATAGACCGTTAAAACATGTTTATTTAAAACAGCACCTACGTACGTAACTTTAATGAAAGCCCCTCTATTAGACTAATATGCCCCTCTGATATAGGTAAGATTAGTAAAGTGATCCTCGACAGAGTACTACTGGAGCTTAATAGAAAGGCTAACGTCTGCCTCTGGGGCAACACCGACCAGGTCATAAATTGGTTCACCGAGTTGCCGGATAAAGCGACCCTGAAGTTCATCCAGTTTGACATAGATAGTTATTACGCCTCTATCTCCCCCATACTCTTAAATAAGGCACTCGTCTTAGCTAAATCTAACACTAGCCTCACTAAAAAAGAAATAGACATAGTTCTAGCGGCGCGTAGAACCATTATCCAGTTCGAAGGCTCCCACTGGACCAGAACCAACCGTCCTGATAACTTCGATGTCACGATGGGGTCCAGTGACTCAGCGCAAGCAACTGAC
>OZ024741.1:229705845-229763345 GCA_964016885.1 Eledone cirrhosa
GAGAGGAATACCTTAACACTTCACACAAAGTAAAACATTTCGTTTTCATCATTTTCTAACCCAGAAAAAAAAAGAGAGAAATAAAAAAGGAAAAAAATATATTTTTCTTCCTAATAATCGTCTCTTTCTCCCTGTTTTCATATATATATATATGTTGGTAAAATTCCTTTATAACGAATACCATTATAACGAATTTTTCAGTATAACGAATTTTTTTCAATCCCCGACCATACGCTCAATGTGTTAGGTCGATCATGTTACAAAGAAGTTTTCGTTACAACCAATTTTTTTAATACCCCGTGAATTTCGTTACAGCGCAATTTTACTGTATATATTTATATATATATATATATATATATGCAATATTAAATAAATGGAAAACTATATTTATAAAACCATATTTATTTCATTATATATATTTCGGGGATATCATATTAACAATATGCTATGCCTTCATCAGACAAAATACAATATAAACAGTTTTATAGATAAATATATTCGACATACCGTAATAAACATCAACTTCATTTGAAGAGGTTTACTCTAGCAGTAAATATTGTAAATATACTCCAAATATTTGTCGAGTGCTTTTATATCAGTTATAAATATTTACTAGTTGTAACCCAACAATTTTAAATATAACTTTACATATATATATATATATATATATATATATATATGTATATATTAGAAAGTGAGGTTTTTTTTTACAAAAGGAAAAATAACCGAGGTGTCCTACACGAGTGAAAGTATAAAGAAAAAGAGATGAAATCGAAAATAAGACTCCAGTTGCATTTCGATTTCATCTTTTTTTCTTTATATGTATATATTTATATATATATATATATATACTAAGAGCAATATGTATTTTTTGTGGGGTCCCGGGAGCAGCAAACTGAAGCGCTGCCCCAGGCGACACACGCTCTAGCTACGTCACTGTTCTGGGGTTGCTAAAATAGATGTAGATAGCTTTGCAAGCTCCGTCTTGGACGTGCGATCTATTCTCCTTCAGGTACATGTGACCCCTAAAAAGGATGTCCTCATCCTCACCGATCCACTCGCCGATCATCCGCTCCACCATGAGGTCTAGGCTCCAGCAGCTCAAGGCTCTCACCAGCAGACTGGGCATAATTGGCGCCCACCCAGCCCTCTTCTTGTTGAGGCACTGTTTCGCCATGTCGAAGCTCTTATGCACTTTTCGTAGCGCTCCTTGCTACAGCCACGCATAGGCAAGTCCCTTGCTAACCTCGACACTTGTATTCGAGCGGCAGCTGAGGAGATATGCAACGTCAGTTTTGACGACCTTGGATGGCAACAGGCCACATTACCTGTTAGATATGGTGGCCTTGGCCTCCGGTCTCTTGTCTCGATCACTTTGTGGGATTTCTTTCGTCGGTAACCTCATGCCGCGTCCTCATCAACAAGGTTCTCCTAAGCACAATGGAACCCACTGTGACCTAGGAACGTGAGGTCACCTGCGAGACGTGGTACTGGCTTGGACTTATCCCAGAGACGTCCCTTCTTCTTCTCCCCCTGTTGAGGTCAAGTCCTCTCAGAGTATTTGGGATGTAATCTAGTGCAACCTGGCCTCAGACAGGCTAGAGCGCTTGCTTGACCAACATCGCCTTGCATGTTTTCGCGTGGCCTCGCAACCCCACAGCGGTGTCAGGCTCCATGCCTTACCCTTCTTCTCTACTGGCACGCATCTGGACAATAATAGCCTGCGCATCGGGTTTCCCTGAGGCTTGGCTTCCCGATCTGCGAGCCACACAAATGTCGTTGTGGATTCACTGTGGACCCTTTCGGCCTCCACCCGCTTTTCTGTCCTTACAGTGACGGCCGCCTTCCATGCCATGCTGCTCTCAACGAGGTCATAAAGCGTGGCTTGGATGCTGCAGGCTTCCCCTCCCAGCTCGAGCCGGTGGGGCTGGACCGAGGGGACGGAAAAAGGCCAGACGGCATGACCATCTTCCCGTTCCTTGGTGGTAAACCCCTTGTCTTGGATGCCACTTGCAGTGACACATTCTCCAGCAGCAACCTAGTGCAGTCTGCGACTAACCCAGGCTCTGCTGCACTTCAGGCTGTGAAGGGTAAACTCTCCAAGTATCGGTCGCTCTCCGACAGGTTTGCAGTTGAGCCCCTAGCACTGGAGACTTCTGGTGTCCTTGGCCCTAGGACTACCTCTCTACTTACCAACAAGGCGTTGTGCTGACGAGCCGCAGATGTGAGCCTCACGAGATGGAATGGCTCTTCCAGCGCATCTCCCTTACCATCCTCCGGGGAAACGCCTTCTCCACTCTGTCCGCCACGGCCGTGGGGCGGCCAGCACGTGGGACCCCATTTGCTCATAATAGTGAGAGATGAGGAGGGTGAGAGAGATCGAGGTGATGACAGTGGGAGTTCGGCTCTTCTGTTTTCGGACCTGGTCTACGTGTATATGCATGATTACTGTTTTATCATATCTACATATCATATATGTATTGTATTTTATTAGAATGTTTTTATAACATGGAATGTTAATACGAGCTCACGCAGTTCACTGCCACTTCACTTGTACGACACAACCTCATCATATACCAATCAGGTGCTAGATTGATTTAATTGTTTTTACCCTTGTCCTAGATAGCTGGTCATCTCCCTAGGTTAGAAATCATTATTAGGCAAAAATCGGTCTAAGGAAATGCACATATCGCAAAAGTAAATGAGATCAACATCAACTGATTTGGATTTTGTATCCCGAGCTTCCATAACATACGTTCTATTTGTCTGGAATTATTAGGCAGAGAAAATGGGTGAGCTCTGTAGAAATGTACTCCATTTAAAACAAATCCTTCAGTCACAATACATTGTTGTTGTTTTAATGGTGTTGTTGATGTTGTTAGTATGGAGAAAATGGATGGATGGATGGATGGTCCTGTAACTCCTTGGGGAGTCATAGGGGTGCCGTATTGACATACGGCGTTTCTCGGGTACTTTTTAAACCTGGTGGAGCCCATCTCCTCTCCAGGTCTGAATATAGCAGATTTCTTCCAGAGAAGGATAGAGAATGTGAGAGAATGGAAGTGAGAAAAAGACACCGGGGAAGAATCAGCCGCAGTACTAGACTGGTACCTTCTTATCGACCTGGAATGGATGAAAGGCAAAGTTGACCTCGGCAGGATTTGAACTCAGAGCACAGAGAGCCGAAAATGGAGAATATATGATTGTCTAAATCTCTTTAAGGCAGCGAATTGGCAGAGTCGTTAAAACGTCGGATATGCTTTACGATATTCGTCCCACCTCATTGCATGCTCTGAGTTCAAATCCCGCCGGGGTCAACTTTGCCTTTCATCCTTTCGAGGTCGATAAAAAAAAGTACTAGTACAGTACTGGAGTCGATTCTTCCTCTATAGAAAAAATCGGTTGTGTTCAGACCTGAAGAGGGTTAGGCTACGCCAGGTTTAAATGTGCCCTAGACACGCTGTTTGACGGTACCCCTACGACTCCACAAGAAGTCATGGGATCTTTATCCTTATCCTTTAAATCTCTTTAGATTAGTGCCCGAACTTGACCAGTCAAATGACTGACATCAGTAAATTAAAATAACACAAATATATATGTGTGGGTGTGTTTGCTTATGCATAATTAAAGAAATTATAATTATAATTATAATTATCAAACTATATGTTGCAGGTGTAAATGTTTGGTTGATATGAGTAGTAAAAAAACCCATTTTAAAGTGTTGGAACATGAATCAAACCCTTGATCAGGAAACAGTAGCGAAATGAAGAGAACATTATTAACAGCTGTTTTTGAAGTAGGATCCATCTCATATTTAGGTACGTATATATATATATATATATATATATATATATATATATATAATATAAGATCAAAAGATGGTTAAAGGAGTTCCATATATTTTATTATGCGCATTTCAAAAACAGTATCTTCAGTATCTTACAGTATCTTCCAACGGTTTTCAACCCCTCTATGTAAAAAATATATCTCCTCTCAGTTATAAAAACTATCTCTTTCTCTCTATCACCCATCTCTCCCTCTCATCTCCTTCCCTTTTCATCCCCCCCCCTCTCTAAATAAAATATTTTTCCCAATATCACACATCAATCTAAAACCACTTTTCATATGTTGATTTAAAACTGCACTATCAACAAGTGTTTTTTAGCCTTCATATCATGTTCTCCTGTTTTATCTGATGAAAACACAAATATTATTGCTTGATGATGTTTGTTTTTGAAATGCGCATAATAAAATATATGGAACTCCTTTAACCATCTTTTGATCTTATATTATGCATACTCCAGTCCCACAAACTGTAGAGTGCTTCTTATCCGATATCTGCATTGCTTTATTGTACTACAATAAAACTCACCTCCTACATATATATATATATATATATATAACTATCCAGTGAATTTCCAACCGATAAGGTATGATTTTCATGGGTACGTCTCTATTTATAAAACAAACTTTGTATTTTATCTGATGAAAGCGTGCCAATGTTGTCTTGGTACCCTTGAAATATATATAATAAAATAAATATGGTTTTATAAATATAGTTACCATTTATTTAATATCATTGTATATATATATATATATATATATATATATATATATATATATATATGCGTATGTAAGTGTATGTATATATGTCTCCCTATCTATCTCCCCCTCTCTCTCACATTATATATAAATACACACACACATATATGTGTGTGTGTGAGTGTGTGTGTTTGAGTATGTATATATACATATAAATATGTATATATATATATATATATGTGTATATATGTATATATATATAAATGGAATAGAATGAAACGAAATTTCATTTCTCACTCTTAGTACGGCACTTACTTAAATGTAAGTGTGTACGTATGTATACGTACATACATATATGTATACAGACGTACAGTAGTATGTATATATATACATACATGCACACATATATATATGCACGTATCGGTTTACCGAACATTTATTATAATGCTCTGTTTGTTTGTAAACAAACAAACAGCCCGAATTACGCCGTACAGTGTTTAGGCAACCACGTCACCTTTTTGTTCAACACTGATACAGGAACGATGTACTAGTTTCAAGCTTATTAGCTATTGTCAGCATCGTATACTTTCCTGCCAGATGGTTGAACGTCTGAAAGTATATACTTTCCTTATGCATATTAACGGCTGAGCAGCCTAATTTGCATATCGAGTGAGTTCAGTCGGCCGGGCGCACCGAAAACGATAAATGGATTTAGAATCTTAGAGCTTATTTTGCGGGTGATATGGCGCGTGTCTTTCTGGCATGACACCCATAATTTTGATTATCTTAATTTGGGATATAGATATATAAATACGGCTCCTTAATTGTAGAGCCAACTCTGTTGAAAGGATTTGACTGCTGTTTCTAGTTGTCGATAACCCTATTCACGCCACTGTGACGAAGCTGGTATGATGTGTTTATTTCTAGTAGATACAGCATGTGTTGCTGGCCAGTCGCTGATTTGAACTTAAAGTGTAAACATAGATCGCTAGACTTATTCCTTGTTGAAAATCCAAGTACCGGCCTCCATGTTTTACCATTCGATTAATTGGTGAAATATATTTCTTTAATGGAATATATACAGGGAAGATTAATCATATTATAAGGTATCTATTTTTGAAGTTCTGGTTAACTTTATTTAGTTACCTACCTAGCTATGTGTGCTTACACACTTGTAAAAATTATCTCCTGTGATTATTCATGTTTATTTATATGTTAATCAATTTCTAGTTATTATATATATATATATATATATAAGAACAAAGTGGAGATGTTACATAGGAAATTTATGGCTTAATCCTGATTGCAAATGTTCCCCCAAGCTGCTCGCTTGTGATCTTGGATATCACCCCCAGACCACACTTCTGTCCTACGCCTTCTTGTTTTTTGTGTGACACACAATAACAAGATGGCGTAGCACAGAACAAAACAGAGGCACAAAATAAAGTAAAGAATCCCCAGTCACTGAAGAGGTCACATAATGTGTGACGAAAGAAGTTTGACAATATATGAACCATCGGTTATAGAACCAACCAACCAACCAACCAACCGGAAATTTATAATAAATTGAAGTGAAAATACCTGGTGCGTGTGTTTCTTATTGGCAACATGACCCTCCCAAAGTATAACAATATATATATATATATATTTCGTTTCTGAATTTGTTTAGCAAGATTCTTTATCTGAAAACGTGTGTTAAAACCGATATTATTATGCTTTGGGAGGGTCATGTTGCCAATAAGAAACACATGCACCAGTTGCTTTCACTTCAATTTATTAGAAATTAAATTTATAAATTTAGGAATTTATAAATTTCCGGTTGGTTGGTTGGTTCCACAACCAGACGATTGTTCATATATTGTCAAAGTTCTTTCGTCACACATTCTGACCTCTTCAGTGACTGGGTATTCTTTTCTTTGTTTTTGTGTCTCTCCTTTTTTCTGTCCTACGCCATCTTCTTTTTGTTGTGTGCTTAGTTTGCGCATGTGTTACACCCGAGGGTCTGTGTGTGTTTATATTTGTTTATTTATTTGTTTATTTACACGTTACTGGTTGTTTGTTCTATGTGTGTGTGTGTTTTCATTTTGTCCTTAATTGTAAGTTGTGATGTTGCTATTCCATTCATGTTTTCTATTTAATTTTGGTTGGAGTTCATTTATGTTTATTGCCTCTGTGATTTGTCTAAACATTGCGTCTTTTCTGTGTGTAGATTCTATTTTTATTTCTATGTTCTCTAATTTACCCTTATGTTCTATTTTAGCATGTTGGTAGAGTACAGATGATTCTTTACTATCTTGAAGCTCTCGCCAGTGTTCATTTATCCGTTCCCCTATACTACGAGCTGTCTCACCTATGTACACTATATTCTTATCTCTATATTGTCCTTCAGTACATCTTATGCTATATACTACATTTCTAGTTTTACAGTTAATATGGGGGCTTAGTTTACAGATTATACATTTCTTATCTATACAGGGAGGTATTTGAAAAGGGTATGTATTGCTAATAAGTGTTTTTATGGAGGTACCTGGTCTTTCTACTATCTTAATATTGAGTTTATGTTTATCTAGGGCCCTTCTAAATGTGTAAGCTAATTCACCTCTAGGGGTTGTATCGATGAACATTACACTCTGGTATTTATTGCTATCATACCATGAGTTTATTCTACTAACCTTATTCCTAGTTCTTTCTATTCTATTCCAAAATTTGCTCCTATACAAGGGGCAGGTCCCATTTGTGTCATTATTTACCATTTTTTCCCATTTGGTTCTGGCTCCTCTATATACTTTGATTTTATCTCTCTGATTGTAACCAGAGAACTGCATATGTGGATGAAGTGTTGCATGTGTCTCTCTAGTTCTTTGGGGTTGCACATGCGGGACAGGTTTCTCATCACACGTACCAAATCCGCAATCAGTATGTTGATTTTGGTATGGTCTGAAACAGCTGAGTTTCGGTGGATCAGATATTTGGAAGTCATTGGTTTGGCATAATGGGAATGGAGGATTTGTTTTTTGTTATTAATGGTATCTAACCAGAGCTCTATGTCTAGTACAGGTAATTGATGGTTGGGGTGTTTGCTTGGGTAGTCTATAGTAACTCTAATACTCTGGTGGATGGAGTTAGCTATTTGGTGGATGCTTTCCATCGTGTTTTTCTCTAATTCCTAACTGTTCTCTAGTGGGGGTGTTTTTACTACGATGTTTATATCATCAACGTAGCGGGAGTACATTATCAGGGTTAAGAGGTTGCTGTCTTCTAATTGTTCTTTAAGTTTAAGTTTATTGTCCCACCATACCATGAATAGGTTAGCTATGTCACCTGCAATGCTAACACCAATGGCTGCTCCCTCCTCTTGGGCATATGTTTTTCCATTAAATTTGAACATATGTTCCTTAAGGGTTAATTTCATACTGGCCCCCACCGCACGTGCAATCATTTTCTTTAGTTCTACGTGGTTTTCGGGGGTCCGTATGACTCTGCTCCACCCGTTCCATCTATCTATGTGGGTTTTCTTGGCCATTGAGGTAATGGTAAATGGTCTGCCTCTTGCTGGTCTTGTAGGGCACATGTTGCTAAGGCCATATGTATCTAGATAATCATTACTATAGGTAAGTTTAAGTAGGAGTCCCAGCTCACTGGTATCAATCCGACGGAATTCAACATTGCTCTCACTGATCATTTCTACGCATTTCTCCACAGCAAAATCCAGGTCGATAGATGGATATAGGGACACAACATCCATACTACCTATTATGCAGTTTGTTAGATCCCTAGATCGGTTACTCTCGCTGATTCTGCTGAAGAGGTCCTCCGTGCTGTCACATATATCTGGGGACATTTCAATGATGGGGTGTGTGATCAGGGAGAGGAAGTAGGAAAGTCTGTAGTTACTAGCAATGTTAGCTCCACAGACTGGTCGTGTTGGTGGTCCTGTGACAGGGTCACTGCTCGTTTTATGGTCTTTTCGAAGCCCATACAACGCTGGCATGTCATTGTTCCAGGCCTGGAAGTTGTTGGCAGTCCTTTTGTTGGGCGGCATTATATTTGTCGACATCATCATATGGGCATTGAGGGTTTTTCCCTATCCTCATGCTCTTGTGGTGTTACTTGTGTTAGTGGTGTGGGGTTGCATTGCTTGGATGTAGTTTGACAGACTGTCAACCGACATTCTGCCAGGCTTGTCTGTTGAAAAGCATGCAATCTCTCCATTACGCAAGCGCTGCATGAGCTTACGCAAGCTATTTGCAGATTTTTTTCCCAGTTGCTGGGCCTCCATTCTATTTTGCTTCTTGCTATACTGTTCTATAATATTTCTAAGTTTAGATCTAGCTATACTAAATTGTGCTGCTGTTTGTTCATCGACCTGCGACGGCAATTGCATGCGTTTATTAAAAGCTAATGTCCTGGCGTGGACTCGTCGTAGGTCGAAGGACATATCAGAAGGATTATAAAAAGTAGAGTTCCAGGCTGCTGCTTTATGTGTACTAATGCTATTGTTATTGTTAGTTGTGTTGTTTCTATTGCTATTTCCACCAACAGCCTCATGGTTGTTTCTATGTCTCTCATTATTACTCCTGTCTCTTTCCTCTGTCTCATTGTTATTATCTACTCTATTTTGTGGGTCTGTGTGTTCGTCCTGGTTCTTTTCTCTGTCAGTATCGATAGTCTCCCTTCTCCTTTCAATCCTATTGCCTTCCCTAACTTCTGTGTTACTGTCATTACCTCTTTTCTGTGTCTGTGTGTTTGTTAAGATTGTGGTGGTGGTGAGAGACATAGAATGTGTGTGTGTTGTTGTTGTTGTTGATGTGTGCTGTTGTTGATGTGTGTTGTTGTCTCCGTGTATGTTATTATTGTTGTGTGCGTTGTTATTGTTGTTTGTGTCTGCGTGTCTGTTGTTGTTGTTTCTGGTTGTTTCTGAGTATGTTATTATTGTTGATGTGTGTGTTGTTGTTATCGTCGTTTGTTTCTGTGAGTCTGTTGTTGTTGGGATGTGTGTGTGTGTGTGTGTGTGTGTGTGTGTGTGTGTGTGTGTGTGTGTGTGTGTGTGTGTGTGTGTGTGTGTGTGTGTGTGTGTGTGTGTGTGTGTGTGTGTGTGTGTGTGTGTGTGTGTGTGTGTGTGTGTGTGTGTGTGTGTGTGTGTGTGTGTGTGTGTGTGTGTGTGTGTGTGTGTGTGTGTGTGTGTGTGTGTGTGTGTGTGCGTGTGTTGTTACTTTTGTTTTTGTTTTGGTTTTGGAGGCTCCAACGTAATTTTGTAAATAATTTTTCTATTTCTGACAAGCATTTTATCATATTTACCTTATTATATGTAGCATATTTAGGTGGTAGCTGTAATATCGATAATTCATCAGAGTCGGTTGTAGTGTTGCCGTATATATTTGTGTTGTTGTTGTTGAATTCATCTGTTAATGAGATGTCGGCCATATTTATACCGTCAATTTTGTCGGGATATCTATCGATATTCTCTAAAGTATCTTGATTTAGTTTTATCTGTTTGAGCCACTTTAGTTTCTTGTTAAAGTGCTTGTCACATTCTTGAACAATGTACTTTTCTTCAATGTACTTTTCTAATGTACTTTTCTAATGATACAAATGGGACCTGCCCCTTGTATAGGAGCAAATCTTGAAATAGAATAGAAAGAACTAGGAATAAGGTTAATAGAATAAACTCATGGTATGATAGCAATAAATACCAGAGTGTAATGTTCATCGATACAACCCCTAGAGGTGAATTAGCTTACAAATTTAGAAGGGGCCTAGATAAACATAAACTCAATATTAAGATAGTAGAAAGACCAGGTACCTCCATAAAAACACTCATTAAGAATACATACCCTTTTCAAATACCTCCCTGTATAGATAAGAAATGTATAATCTGTAAACTAAGCCCCCTTATTACCTGTAAAACTAGAAATGTAGTATATATCATAAGATGTTCTGGAGGACAATGTAGAGATAAGAATATAGTGTACATAGGTGAGACAGCTCGTAGTATAGGGGAACGGATAAATGAACACTGGCGAGAGCTTCAAGATAGTAAAGAATCATCTGTACTCTACCAACATGCTAAAATAGAACATAAGGGTAAATTAGAGAACATAGAAATAAAAATAGAATCTACACACAGAAAAGACGCAATGTTTAGACAAATCATAGAGGCAATAAACATAAATGAACTCCAACCAAAATTAAATAGAAAACATGAATGGAATAGCAACATCACAACTTACAATTAAGGACAAAATTGAAAACACACACACACATAGAACAAACAAACAACCAGTAACATGTAAATAAACAAATAAATACACAAATATAAACACACACAGACACCCGGGAGTAACACATGCGCAAACTAAGCACACAACAAAAAGAAGATGGCGTAGGACAGAACAAAGGAGAGGCACAAAAACAAAGAAAAGAATCCCCAGTCACTGAAGAGATCACAGAATGTGTGACGAAAGAACTTTGACAATATATAAACAATCGTCTGGTTGTGGAACCAACCAACCGGAAATTTATAAATTCCTAAATTTATAAATTTAATTTCTAATAAATTGAAGTGAAAGCAACTGGTGCATGTGTTTCTTATTGGCAACATGACCCTCCCAAAGCATAACAATATATATATATATATATAATAACTAGAAATTGATTAACATATAAATAAACATGAATAATCACAGGAGATAATTTTTACAAGTGTGTAACCACACATAGCTAGGTAGGTAACTAAATAAAGTTGACCAGAACTTCAAAAATAGATACCTTATAATATGATTAGTCTTCCCTGTATATATTCCATTAAAGAAATATATTTCACCAATTAATCGAATGGTAAACCACGGAAGCGGATACTTGGATTTTCAACAAAGAAGAAGTTCCAGCGATCAGTGTTTACACTTCAAGTTCTAATCAGCGACTGGCTAGCAATACGTGCTATATCTACTAGAAATACACACATCATACTAGCTTCGTCCCAGTGCCGTGAATAGGTTTATCGATAACTAGAAACAACAGTCGAGTCCTTTCAACAGAGTTAGCTCTACAATTAAGGAGCCGTATTTATATATCTATATCCAAAATTAAGATAAATCAAATGAATTTAATCTAAATCAAAATTATGGGTGTCATGCCAGAAAGACATGCACCATATCACCTGCAAAATAAGCTCTAAGATTCTAACGAGTAGGTCCGAGCATTTTATAATAACTAGAAATTGATTAACATATAAATAAACATGAATAATCACAGGAGATAAAGTTTACAAGTGTGTAACCACGCATAGGTAACTAAATAAAGTTGACTAGAACTTCAAAAATAGATACCATATAATATGATTATATATATATATATATATATATATATATATACTGTATATATATAATTAATATAACATAAAATACATAACTTAAAAATAATTTAAACGAAGAAAACATATTTGAACATATTTGAAATATATATTTATATTTTATTTCATGATACTACAGGTATATTTGATGTTGCAGGTATATATGATATTGTAGGTATATTTTCCTTCATTTATTTTTCGATTTTTAAAAACGAGGTAATAACAAACAAATGCTCGATTTGTTTCTGTCGATCTCGTTATAACGAATTTTTCGTTACAACGAATTTATTTATACTCTGTGAATTTTGTTATAACGGATTTTTACTGCATATATATATATATACTAGCAGAGGTACCCGGCGTTTCTCGGGTATTAAATAGCAGTCATGTATAGCATTCATGTCAATATTTCAGTGCTGTTTCGAAAACTATACTTGTACAAAATCAACGGCTTTTTCCAAACGGGGGTTCCTGCTCCCAGGGGTCTCCTACTCAATATGTACCAATTCTGAGTGTTTAAATGCATCTGTAGAACATACGTAGCCCATGTGTCAAGTTTGGTGAAAATCGGTTTCGAACTCCAGACTTTATGACGTTTTGTTGCATTGCACCGCATTGCTTCAGTCGACTTCAAGGAAGCGGTTAAACGGAGTATCTGCCCCCGGGGGGGGCCTATAATCAATATCTGGAAACATGAAGTGCCCATAACCATCCGGAGTACATAGGTAATCTATGTCTTAAATACAACGCTGTTCGTAGTTTTCTAACGCTCTTGCTGTCCTTTACGTTCAGCATCTTGCGATCGTCTAATTGCAGCCTCCACTGACGATTCATTTGCTTTTCTTCTTTTCCTTCTCGCAGCTTTCGTCGTTTTTCGACCAATGGCGAATCTCTTCCTTGGAGGCATTATCAACGGAAAGAGGACGTAACACACTACGATAAGTAAAATGTTAACCGACAATTATTTAATTTCGCACATGTGACGTGATTGTCACGGTGATCCAGAGACAGCTTTCGTCCGACTAGGGGCCGCATTAGACAAAAACTTGAGAATTTTATGAGTCCACAACAGTTCTGGGAACATAACGCATATTTGTTCCAAATTTGAAGAAATGGGTTGCTTAATGGGTTTAATGGGTTGTTTAATACCCCGTCGATAGAACAACTCTCAACTCCAGGAGCGTGTTGTGCAAGTGCTCCTTTCTTCCTTTTGCTCTCGTCTTTAACCTACAGGCTTATAAACAGACAAGGCCCAATCACTCGGGCCATTTTCGCTTCATTCACCCACCTTTCAGTAAATTTACTGGGGTGCAGTGCCTCTCTCTCCACCCTGATTCTCCTTCTAAAGTGATACTTAAAGAAGGGAATCAATTGTTGTCCGGAGAGAAAGGCATCTGTCCTCAGTCCTCTCAATCTCGTCCACTATATAACTTCTTTCACCATAGCCACTGTACAGAGGAAAACCGCTTCTCTTTCGTTTTTTAAAGAGGCTGGCGGTTTGATCCTTACTATGGACTCGGCAGTCAAATGGATTTGTCCCATACGCGACAGCAGTTGTTCTGCATAGTTCCACAGGTCGGTTACGCCCAGGCAGTGTACAATTGCGTGCAGGACTGTTTCAATGTCCTGCGCACATGTTGGACACGTCCTCTTGGAAGGATCCCTGCCGAGGCGTCCGTGCCTGTAGATCTTGTCACGAACCGGTAGAGCTCCTCGGTAGCACTGCCAGGCCAGGGACCTCTGGAAGTTGTCCATAGGTCCCGGGCAGAAAGTCCTACCAATCAGACAGGTGAGCTCATCGTCTTCGACGCCCAGAGTCTCTCCGAGCACGTCGTCGCCCTTGTAACGTAAAATCCCTCTATAGAATATCGAAGTGGAGTCTCCACTGATTGCTGCGCTCGCTTGCCAGAGGACTGTGAGCGTCTGAGCGCATTCAATGTGCCAGGCGCCCATCGTTTTCGATCTTTTCTTGACTCAGCACTGCAGCTGTGGGAAAACCTGTCTCACAAACGGTGCCCACACCGGTTGGGGGTCGGTGAGAAATACCTGGAGATGCCGCAGCCTGAACGCATGTTTGCACATCATCATCCACGGCATTTCCAGCCCTCCGTTGGAAGGGTGCTGACAGCAGACGGATCTCCTCACCAGCGGAGCCTGCTTCTTCCACAGAAACTGGAAGAGCATGCGTTCCATCTTGGCAAGGTGTTCACGGGGACAAGGCACGACAGTCAAGCGGTAGTAGATGACGGACGCTATGAAAGTGGTCGCCACCTCCGCTCGACACTTCAAGGACAGTTTGCACTCTGCCCATTTCTGGGTGAGCGCAAACACCTTGGCCGTGACCTCATTCCAGTTTTCTCCACCTGGAGGTCTGGACCGAACCAGACCCCGAGCAATTTCACCGGTCCGTCCGTCCAGCGTCCAACGACGCTGGCGGACGTCATCGGTTTGCTTCTCCACGTACCGAGTTGCAAACCGACAGACTTGTCCGGGTTTAGATTTGCTCCCGTCAGCGTTTCGTATTCTTTCAGTAAGTTGCCGATCACCCCGATTTCCGAGGTACTCGACACCATTACCGTCACGTCGTCGACATAAGCCGACGCCGCTTTGCGCAGTCCCGGTTCTAGAGGGATGCACTGCAACAGCTCCAATTTCCGCAGTAGTGGCTCTTGAGTCAATATATACAGAATGGAGGAGAGAGGGCACCCCTGTCGAATGGAACGCGTGATTGCGAACGGCTCCGAGAGGTAGCCGTTCACCTTGACCCTCGAGCAGATGCTGGTGTGCATCGCTTCGATCCAGCCTCTGAAAACAGGACCGAAAACGGCCGCCTTGAGAACCGCTTCCAAGTATCGATGGTTGACCCTATCGAATGCCTTAGACTGATCCAAATTGATCAGAGCCCCACCGAAGCCGGGTTTACTACCCATCCTCTCTATGATGTATCGCATGAGGTGGAGGTTGTCTGTATAGACCTGGTCCGGATTGCATACGTTTGCGCTTTCCCTACCAGGTTCTCGACGACAAGCGCCAACCTCGTCGCTAGCACCTAGGTCAAAATCTTTAACGCTGTGTTGAGCAGAGTTATGGGCCTGAAGTTGTTAATTTCGTCCCCCTTGTTCTTGTCTTTCCTGATCAGCGTTATAACGCCCTTGCCTGCAGAACCGGGAATTCTCCCGTTCTGCTGCCAATTGCAGTAGACGGCTTCGAGGACGCTAGAGAACAAGTCCGGCATGCCTATGTAAAACTCATAGGGTAGACCATCTAGACCGGGTCACTTGCGTTTCCTGCAGCGGCCCAAAGCGTCCCGTATCTCAGTGTCCGTGATCGGTCTTTCGCAGAATTCGGCGTGGGTGTTCGAGAGACGCGGCAGGACGTCGAGGTATGAATTAAAGTCCATTGCCCCGTTCGGCTCACCGTCGTTCTGCTCAAACAGTGGCGCAAAGTGCTGCTGAAAGGCCGCGCACATTTGCGTGGGGTCAAGTAGCACGCGTCCGTTTTGGTCTTTCAAAGAACGAATCGTGGACTTGTTGCCACCTTTTGCCTCCGCCACTCGGGCCCAGCTGACAGCTTTCGCTCCTTCGTTTCCTAGAGCACGTGTTTTGCTTCTGACCACGCAACCTTCGTGTTTCGCATCGAAGAACTGGTCCAGTGCCGTTCTCGACGCTAACACTCTAGCCGCGTTGCCACTTCTAAGTGCCTCCTCTACCTTGGCTACTAGTTCTCTTTCTATTTTGTTTTTCTGCTAAACGCTATCGATTCTATTCTAATTGCTTTCTTGAGAGAGTACCACCATTTATTGTTGACGATGGCTCCCGTTAACTGTTGCTTGACTAGTCTACTTATCCGTTCACTGTAAGCTTCACATGCCGGCAACGGCACATTCAGCTTCCAGTATCCGGGTCCCTGTCTGTGTGTTCTATCCTGGTTGACTAAGCAGACGACTAATTTGTGATCTGAATAGGCAACCATGTGCATTCATGGACAGCTTAACATCTCCTTGTCCCTTTCTCTAATGAAGAACCTATCTAAATACGATCTAGATATCCCGCTGAAGTTTGCCCACGGCCACTGTGGTGCAGTCGGGAAATCCAGTCGATACCTATCGGCCAGTTGGAATTGGCCGATTAAAGTTTTGAGGCTGTTGAATCCCCCCTCTACTGTGACATGCTCCCACATAGTCCCATCGTGCATCTAGGATACCATTCCAGTCGCCCACTAAAAGTAAGGAGCGAGACGTTGCCAGAAAAGACTCTAGACGCTTAAAGAAGTCTGGCCGTGATTGCGATTGCCCGGTCGTGGCATAAACGGCCACCAGTCTGAAGGCTCCCCTTCCAATACTGTTCACGTCTAGGACTACCAGTCTACCCTCCGGGTCCAAGTGTACTTGCTGTATTTCTACGTCCAGGTACTTCCGAAACATGACAGCCACTCCGCCTCCACCTCCTGGCTGACAGAGAGATGCGTAGATCTCAAAGTCGTCGAAGATGGGGGTTAGTTGCTGTCTGTTGTGGATCCTGGACTCGGTGATGGCTATCACATCCATACCGTGTGACCTAAGGTCGTTTAAAAGTTGGCCCTGCTTCCAAGGCATCCCTAGGCCACGCACATTCACGCTTCCAACTCGTAAACTAGCCATGTTGGTGAAGAAGAGTTGGAGAAAAAGGACGAAAAGGTGCACTTACCTTTTAGTTTCCTGGAGATCGAGCTGTTCAATATCCATTTGAGTGCTGTATGGGGTGTTGGGTGGGGTGGGGAAACATTTTAACAGGACACCGTTGATGGGTTTCTGGCAGGGGTTGCCCACGTTCTGTTGAAAATTAATTTTTTAGGTCACTATAGGTTTCCATAGAAACCCTTATAAGTTTAAGGTGTGGAGATGATTCTGCTTTCACGAAAGTTTTGCCCTCCGTCTCCACCTTGGGGTTTTGGGAGATAACCTCCATCAGACTCTTGGTGTTTGTGTTGATATATGCGTATTGTTGTTTGTGCTTTTGTTGTGTTGTTTTAGTTTGTTGTTCGTCTGGGAGTTTTGTTTTTATGGTGGGTGCTTGTGTTTGGGGTGGTGTTGGAGTTGGTTTTGCTGATAGAGGGATGTTTGACTGTGGTGTTGTTTGTGTTGTTATTTGTGTCTGTGGTTGGGTGTTGGTGTTGGTGATTGGAGTTTTGGGAGATTTGTGATGTCTTTTTTTTGTTTTTTAGATTTCCGAGGCTCTACCTTTTCTTCACTTAAAGAAGGAGAAGCAGCCTCATCTGTTAATGAATAATCATCGTCAGGAGTGTGGGGTAGGGGTATGTTGTGTGTGGGTGGGTGTGTGTGTGTGTGGGGGTCGGTGTGTGTGTTTGTGGTAGTGTTTGATGGAGTGGGATGGGTGGGGCTGTGTTCTTCAGGGGTGTTGTCTGTGTTTTTTCTGTTGTTGTTGGTTGAGTGGCTGTTTGTTTTGATGTGTTTGCTCGTTTCGTCTGTCGTTGTACTTGTGGTGGTGGTGGTTTTGGTGTTGGGGTTGGTAATAGTGTTTTTTTAATGATGTTGTTGTGGTGTGTTTGTGAAAGACAGGAGGCTTTTGGGTGTGCTGTGCTACCACAGCGAAAGCAATGAAATTTACACCCTTCTACCGAAAAGTTTATTTTGTTGTTGTCGTCGATGACGACTTTTACGGGTATTTTGGAGATTCTCTCCGGCCTCATTTACATCAGAATTTCCAAATCAATACCGCCCACCTTTGTCTAATAGACTTTCGTATTGAAAGAATCATATCAGTCTCTGGCTCTACGAAGCCAGCCAAGATCCACCAGATGTTAATGTTTGGTGGTATATTTTTTATTCTTATTTTTTGTGTCCTTTTTCCCATGTACGTAGGGAAAAAGGTGAATGCTTTTGACACCATTGGTGTCACAGAATGTTTTTGGGCTAGTGCCTCGCTTTTAAACTGTACGGAAACACTTCCGTACTGTTTTCCTCGTTGGAGAAAGTCAATATTGGCTATAATTTCCTTCAAGGTAACTTCTATATCTCCTTGACTAACCAATATTGGCTTTCTCGTTGTGTTGGAGACAGTCCTAAAGGTCACTGTCCTTCGAACTGTCTCTTCTTTTATTTCGAGGGGTAAGTTAATTCTAAACCCACCCTTGTCTTCAAAAGTTGCAAATTTTCTCCCATGCTGGGTATATCTCTTGCATTGTAGATGTCAAAATTTATAAAATCTTGTTTTTTCTTCACTGTTTCAGCGAAAGACATTTTTCTTTGCGTGGTGTTGCTGTTGTTGTTGTTATCGTTGTTAGCCTCGGTGTTGGAAATCTCAATTCCTTGACGAGGTGAGACTTTATGTGTAGATGTATCTGTGGAGTTGTTGATGTTGTCTTTTTCATGTGTATGTATGTTAATAGGTTTAATTCCTGTGTTTTCCTGTGTGTTATTGTTATTTTCTCCCCTTCGATGGTAGAAATTTTTAAATCTTCAAGTGGTAATATTTTTTTCTCTTTGTTGACAGTCGTATCTATGGCGACGTCCATAGTAGCAGAAGCAGATATAACGCTAATATCTGCCTCTTTACCTCTCTTCTCTCTGTCGACGTTCCCTAGCGTTCTTTTCGAGTTTTTCATGTTACATAGTTGGCAAAATATGATTTTAAAAAAAAATCTTTAAATTAAATTTTCGCCCCTAAATGGGCGAAAAATAGGATTACCACCCAGCTGACAATTCAGCTTGGGGGTTAATCTACAAGATGATATGTTTTTTCAAACAATTTGTTCTGTTTTTCGTATATAAATTTACAAAAAATCTTTCGCGTCAGGCAGACAAAGAAATAGATAGATAGATAGATAGATATATTTCTTTATTAGCCACAGGGGCACAAAAGAAGGGGACAAATACAAAGGGGGAAGTTTACATACAATAGATAGATAGATAGATAGATAGATAGATAGATAGATAGATAGATAGATAGATAGATAGATAGATAGAGAGGGAGATAGATAGATATATAGATAGATAGATTTCTTTATTTACCATAAAGGCATAAAAAGAAGGGACAAATACAAAGGGGGAGTTTACATATAATCGAGTAAAAAGGGTGTAACATGAAAATAATCGAAAATAACCTCAAAAGGGAGGGGACGTGATGGGGGTTGCACACACCCCCGAAAAAGTGTGCAATCCTTTGCCCGGGAGCACATGGAGAAGGTGCTCCCCTCTCCTTTACTTCTTTACCTACAGGATGGTATACAGAGAAGGCCCATTTACACGAGCCATTCTCGCCACTATCACCCACCTTTCATAAAACTGCCTGTGGCCAAGCACCTCTCTCTCCATTCTTATCCTTCTTCCGAAGTGATATCGGAAGAAGTAGACCAGACTATGGCCAGAGAGGAAGTTGCCTGACCTCAGACCTTTCAATCGTGTCCACCAAACAACCTCTTTCAACATGGCTATTACGCACAGAAAAACCGCCTTTGCTTCCTTTGTGAAGAGGGGAGGCGGTTTGATTGTCATCACGGACTCGGCGGTCAATTTAATCGGCGCCACCCGCGACAGTAATCGTTCGGCGTAGCCCCACAGATCAGCCACGCCCGGACATTGCACCAATGCGTGCGCAACGGTTTCTTCGTGACGCACGCATCTAGGGCAAATCTTTTTTGAGGGATCCCTGCCCGGGCGCCCGTGTCTGTAGAGCCTCTCTCGAACGGGTAGAGCCCCCCGGTAGCACTGCCATGCCAGTGACTTCTGGAAGTTGTCCATTGGTCCTGGGCCGAAAGTCCTACCGAACAGGCTGGCCAGTTCGTCTTCTTCCATGTCCAGCGACTCTCCAAGGGTGTCATCGCCCCTGCTAGCCACCAGCCCTCTATAGAATGATGAGGTGGATTCTCCACCGATGGCCTGGCCCGCTTGCCAGAGAGCCCTGAGCGCCTGAGCACACTCAGTGTGCCAGTCTCCCAGTTTTCCGGATCTTTGCTTGACCCAGGACTGTAGCTCGGTGAGCGAGACGAGTCTCGGAAAGGCTCGTTTCACGAACGGAGCCCACACCGGTTGACCAGTGAGGAATACCTGTAGGTGCCGTAGCCTTAATGCGTGCCTACGCATCATCAACCACGGCATCCCCAGCCCTCCTTTCGAAGGTTGTTGGCAGCAGATGGATCTTCTCACCATAGGAGGGCGCTTCTTCCAAAGAAATTGGAAGAGCATGCGTTCCATGGTGGTGAGTGTTTCCTTAGGGCAAGGCACGACAGTCAGGCGGTAGTAAGTGACGGACGCTATGTAAATGTTCGCCACCTCCGCCCGGCCTCTTAGGGACAGCTTACACTTGGCCCATTTCTGGGTTAGTGCAAACACCTTGTTCGTAACCTCGTTCCAGTTCTTTTCCACCTGGAGGTCCGGTCCAAACCAGACCCCAAGCAACTTTACCGGGCCCTCCGTCCAGTGTCCGACGACACCGTCAGGAGGCATCGGTCTGCCTCTCCACGTTCCGAGTTGCAGCCCGATGGATTTTTCCCGGTTCAGTTTCGCTCCTGACAACCTTTCGTACTCCTCCAGTAAGGTACCGATCGCCTCGATCTCCGAGTCGGTCGATACCATTACTGTTACGTCATCGGCGTAGGCCGACACCGCTTTCCTCAATCCTGGTTCCAGGGGGATACCCTGCAACAACTCCAACTTCCTCAGTAAAGGCTCGAGAGTCAATACGTACAGAAGGGAGGAGAGAGGGCACCCCTGTCGAATGGATCGTGTGATTTCGAACGGCTTCGAAAGGTAGCCGTTCACCTTGATCCTAGAACAGATGTGGTTGCTATGTAAGGCAGTGATCCAGCCTCTGAAGACAGGACCGAACCCAGCCGCCGCTAGCACCGCATCCAGGTAACCATGGTCGACCCTATCGAAGGCCTTAGACTGATCCAAGTTGATCAGGGCCCCACCGAAGCCGGGTTTGTTGCCAACCCTCTCTATGATGTATCGCATGAGGTGGAGGTTATCGTGAATGGACCTGGATGGGATAGCACATGTCTGCGCATCTCCCACCAGGCCACCCACGACAAGCGCCAACCTCTTTGCTAACACCTTGGCCAAAATCTTTAACTCTGTGTTTAGCAGGGTTATGGGCCGAAAATTATTTATACTATCTCCCTTGTTCTCGTCCTTCCTCACCAGCGTGACTACGCCCTTGGCTACAGAACAAGGAATTCTCCCGTTCTGCCGCCAATTGCAGTAGACCGCTTCGAGGAGTTCGGAGAAGAAGACCGGCATTGCTAAATAAAGTTCGTAAGGTATACCATCGAGACCTGGAGAATTGCGTCTGCTGCATTGGCTCAGCGCATCTCCGATCTCATCAGCCGAGATTGGTCCCTCGCAGGACTCTGCCTCTTCTCTCGAGAGACGCGGCAGGCCGTCGAGGTATGGACCGAAATCCACGCCCCCGCCCGGACCCTCGCCTCCCCCGAACAATCGGGCAAAGTGTCTTTGAAAGGCCTCGCACATCTGCTTAGGCTCCCGGATCACCCGTCCATCTTCGTCTTGCAACGACCGGATGGTGGATCGATTTCCACTCTTAGCTTCTGTCACGCGGGCCCAGCCAACGGCTTTGGCCCCCTCATTACCTAGAGCACGTATTTTACTTCGAATGACGCAGCCTTCGTGCTTTGCATCGAAAAACTGGTTCAAGACCGTCCTCGATGCCAGCACTCTGGCCACATCTTCGCTCTTGATTGCCTCTTCTAATTTACCTGTTAATTCTTTCTCGTTTCTATTCCTATCGGCAGCTAACATCTTGCTATAACTTATTGATTCTGTTCTAATCTCTCTTTTGAGAGATGCCCACCATCGATTGTTGACGATTGCACCCGTCAACCTCTCCTTAACTAATCTGCTAATCCGGTTTCTGTAAGTCTCTTTTGCCGGTAAAGACAAATTAAGTTTCCAGTAACCGGGACCCTGTTTATGTGTTTTCTCGAGATTGACCACGCAGGTCACTAATTTGTGATCCGTGTAGCCAACCGTGCGCATTTCTGGACAGCTTAATATGTCCCTATCCTTACTTCTAACTAAGAATCTATCTAAGTACGATCTAGATTGACCACTGTGGTTTCTCCAAGTCCAGGTAGGCACAGTTGGAAAATCTAGTCGATATCTATCGACCAAGTTAAAACGGTCGAGTAACCCCTTGAGGCTGTTACACCCCCCTCTATTAGGACATGCTCCTGCATAGTCCCAACGTGCATCTAGGATGTCATTCCAATCCCCCGCTGGAAGCAGGGAACGCGACGTTCCCAGAAAAGTCTCCAAACGCTGGAAGAAGTCGGGCCGTTCAGCTCCGAAAGGGGAGTAGACGGCGACCAGTCTCAAGGCCGCACTTTCACTACTGCCAACGTCTAGCACCAACAAACGACCCTCCGGGTCCGACTGCACAACCTGTACGGCAAGACCCAGGTGTTTTTGCAGCAGTACGACAACCCCACCCCCACCTCCAGGTTGACAGAGAGATGCATGCACCTCAAAGTCATCGAAGGTGGGGGCCAGCTGCCGCACGACGCTGACTCGAGTCTCACAGATAACCATTACATTTATACTGCATGACCTGAGGTCATTTAGAAGCTTTGCTTGCTTCCAAGTTGAGCCCAGGCCACGTGCATTCAAACATCCTACTCTTAACACATCCATGTGGGCGGCAGAGCCAAAGGAGAGTGTAGAGACCTACCTTTCCGCTTCCCGGGGTTCGGGTTGCACGACTTCCATGGGGTCGGGGGTGTTGGGTGAAGGGGTGTCTTGTGGTGGTGTGGGGTCGTCAGTGTGTGGTGGGGTTGGGGTGTTTGGAGTTGTGTTGGGGAGGGGAAGGGGAGGGGGAAAGCTTTTTAGTAGGACGCGGTTTATGGGTTTGACAGAGGGTGGTCCTACGTCCTCCTTAAAATCCTTTTTTAGTTTTTGGTAGAGGTTCATTGGGATCTTTATTAATTTTAAATGTGGGTAGTTTTCTGAAGAAACAAAGTTTACACCTTCGGTTTGTACCGAAGGATTATTGTTTATGAGTTCATTTAATTTATTATTGTTTCTGTTGATGTAAGTATAGTGTAATGTCTTTTTTTCGGATGGTGTGAGTGTTTCGAAGAGGGAAGGGGCAGGTTTGGTTTTGTTTGTTGCTGGAGGGGTGTTTTCTGTTTTGTTGGATTGTGTTGAGATTTGGGTGGGGGTTGTTTGGCCTTGTGTGTTTTGCACATGTTTTCTTTTTTTCCTTTTAATCTGTCTGAAGGACTCCGTTTCTTCCTCCGAATTCGTTGGGTTATCTTCAGTGTTGGAGGGAAGAGGTATGTTTGCTGGTAATGTTTCCGTGTTGGTTTTCTTTGTGGGGGAGATGGATGTCACTATGTTAGACTGTGTTGTGTGTTGTGTCTGCGGTGGTTGTGTTGTTTTATTGAGTGAGAGGTTGGGTGGGCCTGTATTTTGTTTTGGGGTAATGTGTTGTTACTGTTTGTGTTGTGGTGGTGGTGTGGTTTTACTGAGGGACGGGTTGGGTGGGACTGAGTTTTGTTGTTTGTTTATCTGTTGTGGTGGTGGTGGTGGAGCTGGTGTTGGTAGCAGGGTTTTCTTTTTGTTGAGTTGGGGACAAGCGGCCTTCAGGTGCCCTCTGCCTGCACAGATATGGCAGGACGGCCTTCTCCCCTCCACGCTAATGTTTATATAGCCGTGGTCCTCTAATAGGATTCTGTCGGGTATTTGGGCGATGCGTTCAGGCTTCATTTGCACTACCAGCTCTATACCTGTTCCACTGAACGCATTGCCTGTGGTTTTCCCAATGGAAATCACGTTGTCATTCACTGGATCGATGAAGCCAGCTATGAGCCAGCAGTAGTCCACATCTGGCATCATTGCATCCAGCCATATGCGTTGAGTTCTTTTACCCATATAAGATGGATAAAAGGTAAAATTTTTCGAACGAATCGGTGACAAAGCACATTCTTTTGCCGCCGATTCGTTCTTCATGATAATTGCTAGGCTTCCATACAGTCTGTCTTTTCTTATGAAAGTGGTTTCATTAAGTACTTCTGTGAGTACTGTTTTGATATCTGCTTGAGAAGGCTGTTCAGGTTTTTTTGTACTGTTGTTGATGGTCCGAAACTTGACCGTTCGGCTTTCAATGTCTTTGGTGAATTCTTGAGGCATTTTTACCGATAAAATACCATTCTCTCCTTCACTTATGTATTGTTTGGCGTCTATGATTCTTCGTGCCACATATGAAATATTTTCCGGTATATAAGTCAAAGATTTCTTTGTTTTCTGTGCAAATGAAATCTTGTCGTCTGCTTTGCTTTCTGTTATGGTGTTATTTTCAAATGTTATTTTTGTGTTTGTTGTGTCTTTGTTTGTGTTATTAGTATTGTCATGCAATTTTTCAAATTTTTTTTTTTTTCGTTGTTGGAATCCATGTCCAGATTTGTGTTTTCGTCATTTTATTTCTCCGCAGATTCGTCTGTTTTTATTTTAATTTTTCCTTCCTTCTCTATGACGTTAGTTGGGAAGGAACGGGGGACTAAAGCGTGCGAGCTTACAACTCTTACCGCTGCCCCCCCCCCCCCCCCCCACCACTATTTTCGTTCGCTGCGTTTAACATTTCTGTTAGACGATTGAAATTTTTTTGCCACAAAATTTTTTAAAACAGGTTTTTCACCTCTAGGAGGGGTAAAGATGAGCTGACCCACCGCCTGACAGTTCAGACGGGGAGTCAAGCGACACAATTGTATCAAAATTAAATTTGAACTCACAAAATTTCAGCAATAAATTTGAACAAAACTTCTGCGCGAAGTGAATTACATCCACACTGTAGAACAGACGACAGCTAGATTCTATAGATAGATAGATAGATAGATAGATAGATAGATAGATAGATAGATAGATAGATAGATAGATAGATAGATAGATAGATAGATAAATAGATAGATTTCTTTATTAGCCACAAGGGCGCAACAAGAAAGGGGACAATACAAAGACATGCCGGGGATTTTACATACAGTCGTGTAAAAAATATAAAAACAAACAATTTCAACAATCGAAATCCCCAATAGGGAGGAGGCGCCACAAATGGGTTGTTTAATACCCCGTCGATAGAACAACCCTCAACTCCAGGAGCGTGTTGTGCAAGTGCTCCTTTCTTCCTTTTGCTCTCTTCCTCAACCTACAGGCTTATAAACAGAGAAGGCCCAATCACTCGGGCCATTTTCGCTTCATTCACCCACCTTTCAGTAAATTTACTGGGGTGCAGTGCCTCTCTCTCCACCCTGATTCTCCTTCTAAAGTGATACTTAAAGAAGGGAATCAATTGTTGTCCGAGAGAAAGGCATCTGTCCTCAGTCCTCTCAACCTCGTCCACCATATAACTTCTTTCACCATAGCCACCGTACAGAGGAAAACCGCCTCTCTTTCGTTTTTGAAAGATAGATAGATAGATAGATAACTTTCTTTTTATTTGCCACCAGGGCATCAAAAAGTGGGACAAGTACAATGGGGGAGTTTACATAAAAAGGCGTCCTCAATGAGGAGGAGGCAATAACAAGATATAAAAATAAAATAAAATATAATAAAAATAAATTTAATAACAAAATCCTCAATAGGAAGGAGGCGCCTTGGGGGGCCGCACACACACCCGAAAAAAAGTGTGCAGCCCTTCTCCTCAGGATCACAGAGAGGGGGTGCTCCCTTGATCTTTCATCTTCCTCACCTATAGTCTGATGTAGAGTGAAGGCCCATTCACACGGGCCATTCTCGCCACTTTCACCCATCTTTCATAAAAAGGGCTGGGTTGCAGCACCTCTCTCTCCATCCTGATCCTTCTTCCGAAATGATATCGGAAGAAACGGACCAGTTGTTGGCCAGAGAGAAAGGTGTCTGACCTCAGTCCTTTCAGACGCGTCCACCATACAACCTCTTTCGCCATGGCTATTACGCACAGAAACACCGCCTCTCCTTCATTTTTGAAGGGGGGAGGCGGCTTAATCGTTACAATGGCCTCGGTTGTCAACCAGATCGGTCCCACCCTTGACAGCAGTTGTTCAACATAGCCCCACAGATCGGCAATGCCCGAGCAGTGTACCAATGCGTGTGCAACGGTTTCCTCGTCACACGCATCTGGGACAGATCTTTTTCGAGGGGTCCCTACCCGGGCGCCCGTATCTGCAGAGCCTTTCTCGAACGGGCAGAGCCCCTCGGTAGCACTGCCAGGCCAGGGACCTCTGGAAGTTATCCATGGGTCCCGGGCTGAATGTCCTACCGAACAGGTTGGCCAGTTCGTCTTCCTCCATGCCTAGTGCTTCTCTATAGAATGCCGAGGTGGATTCTCCAGTGACAGCCGGGTCCGCCTGCCAGAGAAACGTGAGCGCCTGGGCACACTCGGTGTGCCAGGCACCCAGTTTTCTCGGTCTTTGCTTGACCCAGGATTGCAGCTCGGAGAGTGAGACGAGTCTGGGAAAGGCTCGCCTCACAAACGGGGCCCACACCGGTTGACCGGTGAGGAATACCTGGAGGTGCCGTAGCCTTAATGCTAGTGTTTACGTATCATTAGCCACGGCATCCCCAGCCCTCCTTTGGAAAGGTGTTGACAGCAGATGGATCTCCTCACCAAAGGAGTCCGCTTCTTCCAAAGGAATTGGAAGAGTGCGTGCTCCATTTTGGCGAGCGTTTCCCTTGGGCAAGGCACAACGGTCAGGCGGTAGTAGATGACGGACGCTATATAAGTGTTCGCCACCTCCGCCCGACCTTTCAGGGACAGTTTGCACACGGCCCACTTCTGGGTCAGTGCAAACACCCTGCTCGTTACCTCACCCCAGTTCTTCTCCACCTGGAGGTCTGGTCCGAACCAGACCCCGAGCAACTTCACCGGGCGCTCCGTCCAGCGCCCGACGACGCCATCGGAGGGCATCGATAACTGTAACTCAGTAACTCTGTATTTAGCAGAGTTTGGGCCTGAAATTATTGATATCGTCCCCCTTGTTCTCGTCCTTCCTCACTAGCGTGACTACGCCCTTGGTCACCACACAGGGAATTCTCCCGTTCTGTTACCAGTTGCAGTAGACCGCCTTGAGGAGATCGGGTAACAAGTCGCGAAAGGCCGTCGAGGTATGGACCGAAGTCCACTTCCCCAACCGGCTCCCCACCCCTTCCGAACAATCTGGCAAATTGCTTTTGAAAAGCCTCGCACATCTGCTTAGGCTCAAGGATCACCCGTCCATCCTGGTCTCGCAAAGACCGGATAGTGGATCTACTCCCTCTTTTGGCTTCTGTCACGCGGGTTCAGCTAACAGCTTTGGTCCCCTTGCTTCTCAGAGCACGTATTTTGCTTCGGACGATGCAGCCTTCGTGTTTCGCGTCGAAGAACTGGCCCAGGGCCGTTCTCGACGCTAGCACACTGGCCACGTCGCCGCTTCTAATTGCCTCGACTACACTATCTACCAACTCCCTTTCCTTCCTATTTCTATTTGAGGCTAACTCCTTACTAAATTCTATAGAGACTACTCTAATCTCTCTTTTGAGAGATCCCCACCACCTGCTGTTGACGATGGCGCCCGTCAACCGCTCCTTAACTAAAGTGCTAATCCGGTCCCTGTAAGCCTTACTTGCCGGTAAGGACAAGTTGAGCTTCCAGTAACCGGGTCCCTGACTATGCGTTCTGTCAAGGTTGACCATGCAGGTTACTAACTTGTGGTCTGAATAGCCACCCATGCGCATTTTTGGACAACTTAAAAAGTCCTTATCCTTATTTCTAACTAAGAACCTATCTAGGTACGACCTAGATGATCCGCTACGGTTTGCCCAAGTCCAGGTTGGCGCAGTCGGAAAATCTAGTCGATATCTATCGGCCAGGTCAAATCAACCGATTAACACTTTGAAGCTATTACACCCTCTCTATCGGGACAGGCAACTACGTAGTCCCAGCGTGCATCTAGGACAGTGGTCGCCAACATGGGTTCCGCGGAACCTTGGGGTTCCGTAAAACAAACTCCGGGTTCCTTAAAAAAAATAAATATTTACATTACCATTAATATTTTGGGTTTTCTGAAAAAGGTGCAAAGAAAATGACAAAGGTGCAATGTATAAATGAACGAGTACTATTGTAGTGTACACAAGTTCTCCACTCCAATTCGTGGAAAACACTACTTTCAGTTTCTCACTTGAATTAGCAGAAAAACACTGTTCTGAGATTCGTGGAAATTGAATACTTTCAATTTCACATCAATTCACATCAAATTTTTGATTTCCATGTGTCTAACACACGTGGGCATGCCCACAAAGTCAGAAAACAGCACAGTTCCCATGACTTTCGGAAACATTTTTCACGCTCAGAGTTGCTGAAGCATGGAACAAACTGCCTGCATCGGTTGTTAGCTGTCGAGACACTGCATCCTTTAAGGCCTCTATGCTTCCCGAGATCCGCCAACACTACACCTAATGTTCACCCTCCATACACATACACACATGTATACCATGACTCATACACTATTCACTTCCCTGACATTTGTGTATTATTTTATGTACTATACATACACCTTTGACGAGTTGTAGTGCACCTGAGCACTTTACACAATAATTTCATTATTATTATTCTTGGAAAGACATAGTTTTCTGAATTCCGAGAATTTGACTACTACTGATAATATACTAATTGAACTTAGAAATTGACCAATCACAAACAAGTAAATGTTGGTCGGTGACAGCATAACTTTAAACTGAAAACTTCAGGTCAGCGAGGTCTCTCAGCCGAGAGACTGGGTCAGTTCGCTGTTCTCACAACGTAAGTTCACTAAAATAAATAAATACTTTATTATTTTTTTTTGAAAAGTTTTGTATTGTATAGGTTCCGTGAAGAATTCAAAATATTTAGAGGGTTCCTCGGTTTTAGAAAGGTTGGCGACCACTGATCTAGGATGCCATTCCAGTCCCCCACTAATAGCAAGGAGCGGGACGTCCCTAGAAAAGTCTCCAGACGATGGAAGAAGTCCGGCCGCATTGACCCGAAAGGGCCGTAGACGGCTACCAACCTAAACGCTCCGCTTTCACCACTGCCAAGGTCCAGACCCACTAGTCGACCCTCCGGGTCCAAATGTACCGTCTGTGTTGCGAGACCCAGATGTTTTTGCAGCAGAACGACAACCCCACCCCCACCTCCGGGCTGACAGAGAGATGCGTGCATCTCAAAGTCATCAAAGGTGGGGGACAGCTGTCGCACGTTGCTGATCCGGGCCTCGCAAATAACCATCACATCTATACGTTGATGTAGAGAAAATATTTATTAAAATAACAGATTAAAGTTTAAGCAAAGAATCGTTGCTTTCACCCTTAACGGGATCTTCTGAAGATCCCGTTAAGGGTGAAAGCAGCGATTCTTTGCTTAAACTTTAATCAGTTATTTTAATAAATATATATATATATATATATATATATATATATATATATATATATATATATATATATATATATATATATATATATATATATATATATATATATATATATATATATGTGTGTGTGTGTGTGTGTGTTTGTGTGTGTGTGTATACTTATACATACATATATATGTATATATATACTATATATAGAGAGTTATAAACTCAAACAGTCTTTTACAATTAATTAGCTCAAAGAAAGAAGTATTTCTGAGCCGTGAAATACAAGTTAATATAAATTAATATATATGATAAACACTAATACAATCATATAAGTGTTTGCATTGTAAATGACCAAGTTAGCTAGATTGAAAAATACTAATTAGATTAATACAGTTTGCCTGTCTCGATTTAAAATAATAAATCAATAAAAACAAACCCATATTGCCAATATGGGTTTGTTTTTGTCTTCAGAAGATCCCGTTAAGGGTGAAAGCACCGATTCTTTGCCTAAACTTTAATCTGTTATTTTAATAAATATATATATATATATATATATATATATATATATGTATATATATATATATATATATAAAGAGAGAGAGAGAGAGTGGAGGGAGACATACATACACCTATATATATATACGCAACGCAAATATGATATAGATCCTACTTCAAAAACAGCTGTTAATAATGTTCTCTTCATTTCTTTATTGTTGTCCTGTTCATGTTCCAACACTTTAACATTGGTTTTTGTTGTTACTACTCATATCAACTATACACTCACATATATCCAGTTGTGTAATTTTAGTTATTTAAATTCCTTTAATTATCCATATGCGTGTATATATATATAGAGAGAGAGATGGATATATATATGTGTGAGTGTGTGTGTATGCGTGTGTCTGTATATGTATGTGTATATGTATATATATATATATATATTCATATATATATATATATATATATACTATGGAATGCTGTTCGCTTTTCGCTGCAGTGTTTTCTATACCTTTCATTTATATATCTATATATATATATATATACATATATATATATATATTCATATATAAACATGTATGTGTGTGTGTCTGTGTGTCTGTGTGTGTGTGTCTCTCTCTCTGTGTGCGTGTGTGATTGAGTATATATATATATATATATACTCTCGAGTCTCGAATAATCGCACCACACCCTACACCAGCTTATTTATTTTTGCTTATCTATCTCCAGCAAAATTTTATTTTAAGTGGTAGCATTCCTGCGACAATAAATTTTCTTTATACATTTATTACACCATTATTTGGGATTCGAGCGCATATATACATAATAATAATGGTTTCTTATATTGGCACAAGGCCAGCAATTTTTGTGGAGGGGAAAGTCGATTAAATCGACCCCAGTGACTGGTATCTTATTTTATCGACCCCGTAAGGATGAAAGGCAAAGTTAACCTCGGCGAGATTTGAACTCAGATCATAAAAGGCCGTAACTCTATGCTGTAAAGCATGGCGTCCGACCCTCTACCGATACTGCCAATCCACCATAACAATTGTTTCTACTTTAGGCACAAGGCGAGCAATTAACCCAGTGCATTACTGGTACTTTATTTTATCGACCCCGTAGGGATGAAAGGCAAAGTCAACATCGGCGAGATTTGAACTCAGATCGTAAAGAGACGTATAATAATAATTAATAATAATAATGCTTTCTTTATTAACCACAAGGGTTTACACAAAGTAAGACTTTAAGGACAATACAGGACGGTACAAGACAATACAGGACGGTACAAATGGGCATTTCTGCTTGTAAAAAAAACAAAAACAGGATGTAACAAAGAAACAATGAAAAATTCTCCAATAGGAGTGAGAATTTCGAGGGACATTCCTGGAGAAAGCCCATTAAAAAAGCCACAGTGACCCTGACCACCAGGGCAGGTGCCCTCTCCCAGTTTTCCACCTTTAATTTACAGACGCATACTCAGAGTAGGCCCATTCACTCGGGCCATTCTTGCCTCCCTCTCCCATCTTTCAACAAAATGCTGGGAAGAGAGCACTTCTCTCTCTACCCTGATTTTCCTTTTCAAATGAAATTTGAAAAAGTTAATCAGGGCATCACCGAAGAGGTAAGTGATCGTCTTGAGCCCTTTCAAACGCATCCACCATACTATCTCTTTCGCCATGGCCACCAGACAGATAAAAACTGCCTGCCCTTCCCGGCTAAAGGAAGAGGGTGGGGCAATCCTCAGGATGGACTCAGCTGATAGTCGGATCCGTCCTACACGCGACAGCAGGTGTTCGACATAAACCCACAAGTCAACAATGCTCAGACACTGGACGAGTGCGTGCAGGACGGTTTCGTCGCCCTGCGCGCATCTCGGACATGCCCGGCTGACGGCACCTCCATGCCTGTAGAGTTTATCCCGAACTGGCAAAGCTCCTCGGTAGCACTGCCAGGCCAGTGATTTCTGGAAGTTGTCCATAGGCTCCGGCGCGAAAGTTCTTCCGAATAGATTGGCTAGTTGATTTTCGTCGACGCCTAGAGTTTCCCCAAGTACGTCGTCGCTCTTCCCCTCCACTAATCCTCTATAGAAAGCCGAGGTGGAGTTTCAACCGATCACATTGCCCGATTGGTCGAGGGCTGTGAGCGCCTGAAGATATTCCAGTCTCCAAGCGCTCCCTCTCGGTCTTAGCTTGACCCAGGACTGCAGCTCCGTCAAGGAGACGAGCTGGGGAAATACGCGTCTAGCAAACGGCGACCAGACCTGATCACCGTCGAGGAAGAGGTGGAGATATTGTAGCCTGATCGCGTGTCTGCGCATCATCAGCCACGGCATGCCCAGCCCTCCACGTAGCGGGTGTTGATAGCAGATGGACCGCCTGACCATCAGGGTGCGCCCCTTCCACAATAAGCGAATGAGCAAACGCTCCAGCGCAGTCAGGCGGGGCTTAGGACAAGGTACGACGGTCAGGCGGTAGTAGATGACCGACGCGATGTACGCGTTAGCCACCTCCGCTCGACCTTTTAGGGATAGCTTCCTCTCCGCCCATTTCTGGGTGAGAGAAGCCAGTCAGCTCGTCACCTCGTCCCAGTTATTGTCCGTCTGGAGGTCCGGTCGAACCAGACCCCTAGCAATTTAACCGGTCCGTCCGTCCAGCGTCCGACGACGCTGATGTACGGCATGGACCTGCCTCTCCAGGTGCCGAGCTGCAGGCCCACTGACTTTTCCTGGTTGATCATTGCTCCTGTCACCGCTTCGTATTCTCTTAGTGTAGTGCCGATCGCCTCAATGTGTTTGGCGTTCGACACCACTGCGGTGACATCGTCCGCAGATGCTGACACGGATCTTCCGCAACCTAGTTCGCGCGGGATCCCCCACAACGTCTCCAGTTTGTGCAGTAATAGCTCGAGAGTCAATACGTACAAGAGGGACGAGAGGGGACATCCTTGGCGGACCGAGCGGATGATGTTTAACGGTTCCGAAAGGTGACCGTTCACTCTCACCACAGAACAGATGTCGCTGTGCATGGCAGCGATCCAGCCTCTGAAGACGGACCCAAAGCCAGCCGCCCTCAGGACTGCCGCCAGATAACGATGGTCGACCCTATCGAAAGCTTTCGACTCATCTAAATTGATCAAGGACCCACCCGTGCCAGGTTCTCTAGCTACCCTCTCCATGATGTATTGCATAAGGTGGAGGTTGTGGATGGATCTGTCGGGAACGGCGAATGCCTGCGCCTCACCCACCAGACCACCAACGACAAGCGCCAACCTCCTTGCTAGAACCTTGGCCAAAATCTTGTGTTTAACAGAGTTATGGGCCTGAAATAATCTATGTTATTTCCCTTGTTCGGATCCTTTCTCAGCAGCGCCACCGCTCCTCGGCTCACAGAGCTGGGAATTCTCCCGTTCTGTTGCTAGTTGCAGTAGATATCCGCCAAGAGGCCTCCGAACAAGTCTGGCATCTGTACGTAAAGTTCATAGGGCAGACCATCCAAACCAGCCGATTTACCCCTTGTGCAGCCAGTCATTGCGTCCCGTACTTCAGCTGTTATCGGCTTTTTGCAACACTCCGCCTCAGTGACCGAGAGCCGCGGCAGTCCGTCGAGGTAGACACTAAAGTCCATCCCTCTATCCGACCCGCCGCTGCCCCCGAACAGCTGAGCGAAGTGTCGGTGAAAAGCTTCACACATTTGCCCGGGATCGAGTAGCATGCATCCGTTGTGGTCCACCAAAGACCGGATCGTGGCTTTGTCGCCAAGACGCGCCTCCGCCACTCGGGACCATTGAACGGCTTTCGTCCCCTCGTGTCTGAGAGCACGCACCCTAGCTCTGACAACGCAGCCTTCGTGCTTTGCATTAAAGAATTGGTCAAGGGCCAATTTCGCCGCAAGTACGTCGGTCGCGATGCCTTTGCTAAGCGCCTCGTCTAATTTTCTAACTAGTTCTCCCTCTGCTCTATTTTTCTCTATGGCTAAAGCCTTGCTAAACCTAATGGACTCTATTCTAATCGCTCTTTTCAGAGAAAACCACCACTTGTTGTTGACGATGGCCCCCGTCAACGCCCTCATAACAAGTTCGCTAATCCGCTCTTGCGCGCTGTTAATGACGCGTTTAGCTTCCAGTAGCCGGGTCCTTGTCTATGAAGCCTATCTAAGTCAACCACACAGATCACGAATTTGTGGTCCGTGTAGCTGACTATCTTGAATTGTGGACAGCCTATGCTAGACCTGTGTGCATCTAAGATCCCGTTCCAGTCGCCCACTAACACTAAAGAGCTGGACGTTCCAAGAAAGGTCTCCAGACACCGGAAGAAATCAGGCCGACCTGCTCCTGTCGGGGCATAGACGGCCACTAGCCTGAAAGCTTGCCCGTCTCCGCTGGTCACGTCCAGCACCACCAACTTACTTTCTGGGTCCAGGAAGATGGCCCGTATGACGAGATCCAAACCTCTCCGAAAAAGCACAGCAACTCTTCCCCCGATCCAGGACGGCTGGGAGATGCGTACACATCGTAGTCGCCGAAGATCGGTGCGAAGGCCCGTGCTTCGGAGATTCTGGTCTCGCTGATGGCCACTACATCTATGTTTAGTGACCTGAGGTCGTTGAGCAGGTGACCCTGCTTCCATGACGACCCCAAGCCACGCGCATTTATGCTGCCTATTCTGAGTGAGGTCATGTTGAAATGGAGTGGAAAAGATGGGAAAGACCACTTACCTTACTTCTCGTAGAAGAAGGATGGTTTGTCCATCCGTTTCACTGCTTGTGGCCTCCTCCGGATGGATGTCTTTATAAATCCTCCTGGAGAGCGCTTGTCGAAAGTCTCCGTTGTCTTTGGGGAATTTTTGTTTTAGTGTCGTGTACGTTTTCGATGTGATGCGATTGATTTGTATGTGTGGAGGTGGCGTGAACTTTTGGGTTGTTGTGTAGTCTTTTTCTGTGATGCTGGTGTTGTGTTGGATGTGGTGTAATAATTGGTTGTTGTTCAAATTTAATGCTGTGTAGTGTGTATCGTTTTGGTTGTTTTGTTTTGTTTGCGTTTGTTGTGGGTTTGTTTCTGTTTCGCTTTTTGGTGACTTTTGTGGTGTTGGTGATGGTGGTGTTGGGGTTAATGATGGTGATGGTGTTGGTGTTTGTGGTGATGGGGTTGGTGATGCTAGTGTGGATGGTGGCATAGCTGTCCTAACTTTTTTGTTTGATAGTTTATTTGGAGGGAAGAAGATTTTTTTCTGTTTTGGTTTCTTTTTCTTTTTTTATTTTTTCCTGATACCGTTTCCCACTCCTCGTCGTCACAATCTGTCTCCAGTTGCGATAGGTCGGGGAGTGGAAAATCCTCAACAGGCGTTGGTTTTGGTTGTGGCGTGGTGGATGGTGTAGGCGCTGGTGCTAGTTCTGGCGCGTTGGGTGGTGGTGATGTTGGTTTTGCTACTGTTGCTGGGGTTGTTGCTGTTACAGTTGCTTCTGTTGCTGCTGCTACAGTTGTTGCTACTACAGTTGTTGCTGCCATTTCTGCTGCTGGTGGTGTTGATGGTTGAGTCACTGGGGTGGGTAAGAGAGGTGGCCTCAACCTTTTAGCCTGAGGGCAGAAAGCCCTTAGGTGGGTTCCTTCACCACAAACGACGCACCTAGGCCTTCTGCCCTCGACGATTACGGTGAGGTGGCTGCCGTCAGTGAGGTCTATTACCTCTGGGATCTCCTCAATGCTTTTTTGGTCCGCTTGGATCAGGAGCTCCATCCCAGATCCGGACCAGTTCTCCTGCTTTTCTTTCGCTATTTCGATTATCTTGGTGTTGAATTCGATGCCGGCGAGGACGGCAGCCATTAGCCAGGGAATTTCGATGGCCGGTGGAACGTGGGTCACCCTGATCTTCACGAGTCTCTGTCCACAATAGCTTGGGACGAGTGTGAAGTCGTCACTTCTTAATGGGGCCATGGAGTGTTCTCTGGCCTCCTGTGGTGTTTCAAAGAACACGTCCACGGTTCCATATTTCTGCCCACGTCTGATGTGGGGTTTTTTTGCCCACACATGCCCCAAAGCTTTTTGGATTTGGGACTCGGATGCCCGTTCCACTCGGCGCAATTTTATGTTAATCGTTCGATAAGACACGGTGCATAGGCGCCGATGCTCCATTTTATTAGGTGGGGTTTGAGGCTGACCCTGTACCCATCTTTCTTTACCATTTTTTTGGCTTCTTCTAATTCCTCCTGAGTTACCTGGAATGCTTCGCACTTTTTTGCTACTCTCGCAAAAGACAGGGTAGTTTTCTTAATTTGATTGTTGCTGTTGTTGTTATCGTTATTTTTGTTATTGTTAATTTTAGTTTTAGTTGTGGTGGTGGTGGCGTCAGTGGTGTTCGATGTGGAAGAGTTCATTTTGGTTGAATTCATTTCGATATCACGAGTTAATTTTTTTTTTCTTTTGTTTCTGTTGTCGCTGTGGTGGTGATGGGGGTGGCGGCTTTAACACCTGTAGTCATTGGTAATGGCGGGAAATGAATGTCTACCTGAGACAAATTTAAAATATTGCTACTGCTTATATTTTTAGTGTTGGCAAACGTAGTAATATTTACAATGGTGGTGTCGGTGTGAGAAAAATCTTTGTTTGATAATTACAAAAGTTTTAATTTTGGGCTCAAGGCCCCAATCTTTTTGGGTGTCCTTTTCAGATAACAAAGTATGTGCACTTATATACAGTTAACAATAAAAAATTTCCATAAATGGCAATTTTAAACAACTGAAAATAACAAACCTTTGCGGAGCTCACGATGATACGATTTACTACGTAGGTCGCCAATAATAATAATAATAATAATAATAATAATCTCCTTTTTTTTTTCTTTTTTTAGTGTGGATTGAGACAGTACAAAAAGAGATTAGGGAACAGGCACACCAACAAACTGATTTGAGTATCACAGTCTAAACTCATAAGGGGCAGGCCAGAAAACTAACCAACTGGAAATCACCAGGCCTAGATGGTGTGCAGGGGTATTGGATGAAAAATATAACATCCCTCCACGCGAAACTGACAACCATGTTCAATGACTGCTTGATATCAGGTGAGGTACCAGAGTGGTTGACAAAAGGTACCACAGTTCTGATAATGAAAGACCGAATCAAGGGTAATGATGTTACCAACTATAGACCTATCACATGTCTGTCTGTAATGTGGAAACTGTTGACAAGCATTGTGTCTGAGGAGATCTACCATCACCTCCACATAAACAACTTGTTACCGGACGAACAGAAAGGAGGCCGAAAGAAGTCCAGTGGTGCAAAGGACCAATTACTTATTGATAAGATGGTAATGAGGAATTGCAGGAGGAGACACACTGGTCTTGCCATGGGATGGATAGACTACAAAAAGGCATTCGACATGGTACCTTATTCTTGGATAACCAAAAGCCTAGAGATCTTCAGGGTGGCAGATAACATCAGACAGTTGTTGAGCAAAAGTATGAAGTCCTGGAAAACAGAGTTAACATCAGGCGGAGAATCCTTGGGAGGCGTGAGGATCAAGAGAGGTAACTTTCAGGGAGATAGTTTGTCCCCTCTGTTGCCATGATCCCCCTGACCATTGTACTGCGAAAAGTGAGAGCAAGATAGAAGTTGGGAAAGGGAGAGCTTACCATCAATCACCTCCGATCAATCACATGGACGATCTTAAGCTCTTCGGGAAGAGTGAGAGGGGGTTGGATGAGCTTGTTGACACTGTCCGTATTTTCAGCAACGATATATGTATGAAATTTGGTATTAGTAAGTGTGGAATCCTTGTGATGAAGAGTGGTAAATTGAGCAGAAGCAACGGAATCCAGGTACCAACAGGTGAGACGATAAAGGAAAGTGATGCTGAAGAAATATACAAATATTTAGGTGTTCTGGAGGCTGATGACATCAAGAACAAAACAATGAAGGAATTGATAAGATCTGAATACATTCGGGGAGTAAGGAGCGTATTAAAATCACATCTGAACAGTAGGAATGCTATAAGTGCAGTAAATTCCGGAGCTGAGTCTATTATTAGGTACAGTGCGGGAATTCTGAGATGGAATGTTGCTGAACAAAAAGAAATGGATAGGAAGACTAGGAAGCTATTGACTATCTACAACATGTTCCACAAGAGAAGTGATGTCGATAGACTCTACTTAAGGAGATCTGAAGGTCGAAGAGGTCTTATCAGCATAGAGGACTGTGTTCAGATGGAGAAAAACAACCTACACAAATACGTGACTAACAGTAGGGAGCCAATGCTCAGAATTGTACTGAAGGAGGGGACAATAGACCAGGGGATGTCCAAGAAGGAAATAACAACAAGGACGAAGAGCAACCTTCATGAAAAATCCCTTCATAGTACCTTATTTGAGAAAACTGAATTTAGAGATCCACAGACATGGAACTGGTTGAAAGGGGAGACCTTAAAAAGGCTGCAGAAGGAATGCTAATGGCTGCGCAAGAGCAGGCCCTCAAAACGAAGTGGCTGAAACACCATATTTACAAGGAGGAGGCTAGCCCACTGGAACACAATAGACCTGACCTGGTGGTTTTGGACAAGGAAAAAAGATCGTGCCTGATTGTGGATGTAGCCTGCCCATTCGACACGAGAGTGCAACAGAAGGAGAGGGAGCAAATTAACCGATACCAGGACTTAAAATGGGAGGTAAAAAGGATTTGGAACTGAATAATAACAATAATAATAATAATAATTGAGAATCCTTGGGAGGCGTGAAGATCAAGAGAGGTATCTTCCAAGGAGATAGTCTGTCCCCTCTGTTGTTTGTCCTTGCCCTGATGCCCCTGACCATTATACTGTGAAAAGTGGGAAAAGGAGAGCTTACCATCAATCACCTCCTCTTCATGGAGTCCTTCTGATGAAGAGGGGTAAATTGAGCAGAAGCAACGGAATCCAGGTACCAACAGGTGAGATGATAAAGGAAATTGACACTGAAGAAGGATACAAATATTTAGGTGTTCTGGGGGCTGATGACATCAAGAACAAAAAAATGGTTGCTGGGAACAGCAACAACCCTCCGATACGTCCTGAATATCTGAGGCTGCAGGTAGTGGCTTGATATACCTTTCAACAAACTTTCCAGTTAAATAACATCAATGACTGAGACTCAAAGAACAATAATAATAATAATAATAATGATTTCTTTATTGGCCACAAGAAAAACATTACAGACGGCACAAGACGGTATAGGACGGTACGGTGTGGGTTTTGTGCGTGTAAAGATTTTTATTATTTCTTATATAAGAAAAGAAAAAAAAAGACATAGAAACATATATATATGTAAACAATAAAAATGAATATTCAAACAATGAAAAATTCCCCAATAGGGGGAAAACCTCCGAGGGTTACTCGTGGCGAAAACCACACAAAAGACCACGGCCACCCTGACCACCAGGGCAAGCGCCCTCTCTCAATTTTTTCATTTCTCAAACTACAGGCGTATATTCAGAGCGGTCCCGTTCACTCGGACCATTCTCGCTACATTCACCCACCTTTCAAAAAACTTGCTAGAAGGCAGCACTTGCCTCTCCACCCTGATTTTCCTCTTCAAGTGAAACTTGAAAAAGTTAATTAAGGATTCGCCGAAAGGGAAAGTGTCTATCTTTAACCTTTTCAACCTTGTCCACCACACAATCTCTTTCACCATGGCCACCAGGCAGATGAAAACCGCCTGCCCTTTCTCCTCGGAGGAAGACGGCAAGACCATCTGCACAATGGACTCAGTCGATAACCGGATCAGTCCTACACGCGACAGCAACTGTTCGACATAGCTCCACAAGTCAGCGAGTGCGTGCACGATGGTTTCGTCGCTCTGCGCGCATCTCGGACAGGCTCGGCTGACGGCACTTCCGTGCCTGTAGAGCTTATCTCGAACCGGCAACGCTCCCCGGTAGCACTGCCAGGACAGGGATTTTTGAAAGTTATCCATAGGCCCTGGGCTGAAAGTTCTCCGGAAGAGAGAAAACAGCTGATCTTCTTCGACGCCCAGGATCACTCCGAGAACGTCGTCGCTCTTCCCCTCCACTAGTCCTCTATAGAACGCGGAGGTGGATGTTCCACCGATACTGGTGCCCAGCTGGCAGAGGGCAGTGAGCGCCTGGAGATATTCCAGTTTCCAAGCGCTATCCCTCGGTCATTTCCTGACCAGGACTGCAGCTCCGTCAAGGAGACGAGCTGTGGGAGAGCGTGCCTGGCGAACGGCGACCACACCTGTTCACCGTCAAGGAAGCACCAGAGATGTCGCAGCCTTAGCGCATGTTTGCGCATCATCAGCCATGGCATGCCCAGTCCTCCACGCAACGGGTGTTGACAGCAGATAGATCGTCTGACCATGGGAGCGCGTCCCTTCCACAAAAAGCGGAAGAGGAGGTGCTCCATTTTGGTGAGAGTTGGGTCGGGGCAATGGACGACGGTGAGGCGGTAGCAGATGACGGATGCGATGTACGCATTCGCAACCTCCGCCCGGCCTTTCAGGGACAGCTTCCTCTCGGCCCATTTCTGGGTGAGGGAGGCCACCTTGCTCGTCACCTCGCTCCAGTTTTTCTCCATCTGGAGGTCCGGTCCGAACCAGACCCCGAGGAATTTAATCGGTCCTTCCGTCCAGCGCCCCATGACACTCTCGGGCGGCATGGATTGCCTCTCCAGGTGCCGAATTCCTGGTTTATCTTTGCTCCTGTTACCGCTTCGTATTCCTTGAGAGCGGTGCCGAACATCTGGACGTGTTTGGTGCTCGTCACCACCACGGTGACGTCGTCGGCGTAAGCTGACACGGATCTCCCGCATTCCAGTTCGCGTGGGACCCCCCTCATCGTCTCCAATTTGTGCAGTAATGGCTCGAGGACCAGTACGTACAAGACGGACGAGAAAGGGCAACCCTGGCGGACCAAGCACATGATGCTGAAAGGCTGCGACAGGAGACCATTCACCCTCACAATCGACCAGATGTCGCTGTGCAACGCAGCGATCCAGCCCCTGAAAACGGGCCCGAAGCCGGCCGCCTCGAGGACCGCAGCTAGGTACCGATGGTCAACTCTATCAAATGTTTTAGATTAATCCAAGTTGATCATGGCCCCACCCGTGCCAGGTTCCTTAATCACCCTCTCTATGATGTATCGCATGAGATGGAGGTTGTCGGGGATGGATCTGTCCGGAATGGCGCATGTCTTCGCCTCTCCCACCAGATCACAGACGACAAGCGCCAATCTCTTTTCTAACACTTTGGCCAAAATTTTAAACTGGGCCTGAAGTTGTCTATAACCTCCCCCTTGTTCAGGTCGTTTCTCACCCGCGCAACCGTTCCCCGGCTCACAAATCTGGGAATGCTCCTGTTCTGCTGTCAGTTGCAGTAGACATCTGCCATGAGGTCGCCGAACAAGTCTGGCATATACGCATAAAGCTCGTAGGGCAGACCATCCCAACCTGGCGATTTACCCCTCATGCAGTCAGACATCGCTTCCCGTATTTCACCTGTTGTTATCGGCTTTTCGCAGCAGTGCGCTGCGGTCGTCGTGAACCGCGGCAGTCCGTCGAGATATGCACCGAAGTCCATACTCCTATCCGGCCCGCCGCCGCTCCCGAACAATTGAGCAAAGTGCTGTTGAAAAGCCGCACACATCTGCTCGGGTTCGAGCAACATGCCCCCGTTTTGATCAGGCAAAGGCCGAATTGTGGACTTGTTGCCACGCCGCGCCTCCACCACCCGGGCCCATTGAACGGCTTTCGTCCCCTCGTGTCTTATAGCACGCGCTCTAGCTCTGACAACGCAGCCTTCATGCTTTGCGTTAAAGAATTGGTCGAGTGCCAATCTTGCCGCAAGCACGTCGGTTGCGATGCCTGTCCTAAACGCCTCTTCTAGCTTTCTATCTAACTCTCCCTCTACTCTATTTTCCTCTATCACTACTCCTTTACTAAACCTTATAGATTCTACTCTAATAGCTCTTTTCAAGGTAAACCACCACCTGTTGTTGACGATCGCACCCGTCAACGCACGCTTAACTAATTCGCTAATCCGGTCTCTGTAAGCTTTGCGCGCCGGGAACGACGCGTTCAGCTTCCAGTAGCTGGGCTGTTGCGTATGGAGTCTATCTAAGTCAACTTCACAGATAATAGATTTGTGGTCCGTGTAGTCGACTACTTTAAATTGTGGACAACCTACTCTAGCCTTATGTTTCCCTACAGAATACCCTATCTAAATACGATCTGGATGACCCAATGCTGTTTGCACATTGGCGCATTCGGATAATCCAGTCAAAACGTCTGAGCAGGTTGTTGAGGCTTTTACACCCTCCTGCCCTGTCTACTAGCCCCACATAATCCCAGCGTGCATCTAAGATATCGTTCCAGCGTGCATCTAAGATACCTAACACTAAAGAGCGGAACGTTCCAAGAAAGGTCTCTAGGCGTCTGGAGAAATCTGGCCGTCCTGCCCCTGTTGGGGCGTAGACGGCTACTAGCCTGAAAGCATTGCCTTCGCTGCCGGTCACGTCCAGCACCATCGACTTACCTTCTGGGTCCAGGAAGATGGCCTATATGGCGAGATACAAGCCTCTCCGAAAAAGCACGGACACCCACCCACCCCCCATCCCCGATCCTGGATGGCTGGGAGATGCGTATATATCGTAGCCGCCGAAGATCGGTACGAAGGCTCGTGCTTCGGAGATTCTGGTCTCGCTGATGGCCACCACATCTATGTTTAGTGACTTTAGGTCGTTGAGCAGGTGACCCTGTTTCCATGATGACCCCAGGCCACATTTATACTGCCTATTCTAAGTACGGCCATGCTGGATCAGGAAACGGGGTAAGTGAGAAAGGATCACTACCTTGATCGTGTGGGGAAGGGACAGTAAAACCGTCCCTTCGGCTGGTCATGGGTGTCTCCAAGATGATATCAGTATATATTCTTTTGGAGAATGACCCCTGAAATCCCTAACTGCGTTGGGGAATTTTTGCTTTAATTGTTTATAGTCTTCCAGTTTAATTTCGACAATTGTAATGTTTTGGGGTAATGTTCTTGGTGTTGATGGGGGTGTGGTAATTTAAGTCTGTAATGTCTGTGTGTTGTTTTATATGTTCCATTAATCTTTTGCATGTGATATTTATGGCTGTGTATCTTTTTTTTTTGGGGGGGGGGGGATTTTGTTGCTGTTTTCTTGTTGATGCTGTTGGGTGTGTGTGCTTTGTTGTGTTTGCGATGTTTGTGTTTTTGGTGATGCTGGTGGTGGTGTGGTTGTTGTTGGTGGTGATGCTTGTGGTGGTGATGGTGATGGTGGTGGTGTTGCTGCAAGTCTCCTTGCAGCCTTTACCCCTCTTTCTTTGCCTTCGCTTTTGGAGCGAGAAGCGGTAGTGTGTCTGCGTTTGTTCTTTTTGTTGACAACCGTTTTCCACCCCTCAGCCGCCTCATACTCCATGTCCGACTGTGAGAAGTCGGAGAGGGGTATGAGTTCTACCCTCTCATTTGTCTTTGTTGTTGTTGTTGTTGTTGGTGGTGGTGGTGGTGGTGGTGGTGGTGGTGGTGTCTGGTCTGCCGTTCTTGGCACAGGTGGAGCTAGTGCAGTTGTTTCTGTTGCTGCAGTTGCCGCGGCTATTTTTGTTGTCCGTGGCTTTGGTGTGGATGTTGTCCTCCTACTCTCTGTAGAAGCTCTCGACGTTTTGCTGACTGCACTGTTTCTGGTGGCAGCGTTTCTGGCGTTGGAAGGAGGGGGACCTTCGACTTTGTTATTTTCTGTGGGTAGAAGGCCATGAGGTGAGACTTTGATCCACAGTTGAAGCATTTTGGGCGCCTTCCTTCAGCAGATATGGGAAGTTGGGAGCCATTCCCGAGGTTTATTACGTTGGGAATAGTGTTGATGCAGTCCTGGTCGATTTGGATGAGCATCTCCATTCCAATACCGGACCAGTCCTCCCTCCCCAACTTCTGTATCTGCAGAATGGTTATTTTATCTTCGATGCCCGCAAGAACAGACACGACCAGCCAAGGCATGGGTACGTAGGGCGGGACATGGGTTACGCTGACCTTTGCAATTTTTTTTCCGCAGTAAAACGGGACTAACATTATGTCATCACTCCGTAGGGTCCTCAGTGAGTGCGATTTTGCTTCCTGGGTGTTAGCAAAAAGGACGTCCACAGTAGCATATTTCTTGCCACGGGTGATATGAGGTTTTCCTTGCCCACAGAGTTCCCAAGGCCTTCTGGATTTGGGCCTCCGAGGCTCTCTCCACACAACACGATTTCGTGCTGTATGACACTGTGCGTCGCTTTTGTTCCTGCAGGAAGTCGGTTGGTGGTTTCAAGGACACTGAAAATTCAGTTCTGGTTACCATGTGTCTTGCGACTGCCATCTCCTCCTCTGTGTTCAGGACTGTTTCTACGTTGCGAGCCACCTTTGCAAAAGAGATGGTCCCTTTTTCAGTGGCATCATTGTTGCTGCCGCTACTGCTGCTACTGGTCTTGTTGTTGGTGGTGCTGTTGTTGCTGCTACTGCTACAAACGGTGTTGTTGGTGCTGCTGCTGCTGCTGCTACTACCACAGGTATTATTGTTAATACAGCCGCTGCTGCTGCTGCTGCTGCTGCCTCCTTTGTTGTCAAATGCATCAGCAGCAGCCGCTTCTCGACCGCCGCTTGATGAAGAAGAGAATGAAATGGCCTTTGCCTGACCTTCACTATGAAGAAGACGAAAAGAAAGCGAGACTCCACGTTAACAGCTTGGTGAAAAAAGAAATTGTTGTGAGCGAAGACAAGGTACAGAAGGATAGCTTGGCCCCGCTCCGCTTTTTGGAACACTTCAAAAGGCATGCTTGCTGGGAACAGCAAGAACCCTCCGATACGTCCTGAATATCTGAGGCTGCAGGTAGTGACTTGATATTCATTTCAACAAACTTTCCAGTTAACTAACATCAATGACTGAGACTCAAAGAATAATAACAATAATAATAATAATAATTGAGAATCCTTGGGAGGCGTGAAGATCAAGAGAGGTATCTTCCAAGGAGATAGTCTGTCCCCTCTGTTGTTTGTCCTTGCCCTGATGCCCCTGACCATTATACTGCGAAAAGTGAGAGCAGGATACAAGTTGGGAAAAGGAGAGCTTACCATCAATCACCTCCTCTTCATGGACGATCTTAAGCTCTTCGGGAAGAGTGAGAAGAAGTTGGATGTGCTTGTTGACACTGTCCGTATTTTCAGTAATGATATATGTATTCAATTTGGTATTAGTAAGTGTGGAGTCCTTGTGATGAAGAGGGGTAAATTGAGCAGAAGCAACGGAATCCAGGTACCAACAGGTGAGATGATAAAGGAAATTGACACTGAAGAAGGATACAAATATTTAGGTGTTCTGGAGGCATCAAGAACAAAAGAATGAAGGAATTGATAAGATCTGAATACATTCGGGGAGTAAGGAGCGTATTAAAATCACATCTGAACAGTAGGAATGCCATAAGGGCAGTAAATTCCCGAGCTGTGTCTATTATTAGGTACAGTGCGGGAATTCTGAGATGGAATGTTGCTGAACAAAAAGAAATGGATAGGAAGACTAGGAAGCTATTGACTATCTACAACATGTTCCACAAGAGGAGTGATGTCGATAGACTCTACTTAAGGAGATCTGAAGGTGGAAGAGGTCTTATCAGCATAGAGGACTGTATTCAGATGGAGAAGAAAAACAACCTGCACAAATACGTGACTGATAGTAGGGAGCCAATGCTCAGAATTGTACTGAAGGAGAGGACAATAGACCAGGGGATGTCCAAGGAGGAAATAACAACAAGGAGAAAGAGCAACCTTCATCAAAAATCCCTTCATAGTACCTTCTTTGAAAAAACTGAATTCAGAGATCCACAGACATGGAACTGGTTGAAAAGAGGAGACCTTAAAAAGGCTACAGAAGGAATGCTAATGGCTGCGCAAGAGCAGGCCCTCAAAACGAAGTGGCTGAAACACCATATTTACAAGGAGGAGGCTAGCCCACTGTGTAGGATCTGTGGAGAGAGAGAGGAGACTATGGCTTACATTGTATCCGAGTGTAAACACCTAGCCCAGACTCACTATAAAGGCTGGAGACATGATGTGATGGGCAGGGTGATCCACTGGCACCTATGCAAAGTAAACAATTTACCACATTCTGAGAAGTGGTGATAGAAAACGTGGTGAGAGTCGGTGATAGAAAACGATCAAGTGAAGGTGCTGTGGGATTTTAGGATACAGACGGACAAGAAACTGGAACACAATAGGCCTGACCTGGTGGTTTTACACAAGGAATTTACCAGGATTTAAAGTGGGAGGTAAAAAGGATTTGGAACTGCCACGAAGTCAAAGTGGTCCCGATTGTCATAGGCGCACTAGGTACTATATCAAAGAGTTTCCAAGGATGGTTAAAGAAAATTGGTCCCGCCCCGCTCTTTGGAACACTTCAAAAGGCATGCTTGCTGGGAACAGCAAGAACCCTCCGATACGTCCTGAATATCTGAGGCTGCAGGTAGTGGCTTGATATTCATTTCAACAAACTTTCCAGTTAAATAACATCAATGACTGAGACTCACAGAACAATAATAATGAAAACAAGGACGATCTGTTATATTTTCATTACATTTATTGAGCTGTGACACGCGTTTCGCGATTGATCAGCTCAAGGCTCAATCTGTATAGATCGGGCCCAACTCTGGAATCAAAAGCTCATCGGACTTCTGCTGTGGTATATAATTTTTCGACAGAGCTGTTCTGCTAGAGATCGGATCGCAGGTGGCGGATGGCCATACGGCCACCAGATATGATGGTTAGTTGCGATATAAGCGGGATCCTGCGGGACGAATAAGCAACCCCGGATCAGTAGTAGTAAGCTACTAGGAGAGTTGGAGCCATGATTAACACTGTTAACTCCCTAGAAAACTAACACAACCCAGTGATGTATCTACGACGTGGCGAGTAAAGACTACCTTTCAAAAATCCTTCTCTTTGTGGGTTTGAAAAAAATTACTAAATTGGGGATTGTCGCGAATGATACCACCAAAGCACTGCAATAAGGTCGAAAACAGTAAAGATATCCATACCACATTGTCCAGTGCGCGATATAACGAGGGACGAGTTCAGACTTTGGGTGAGGAGTCTGTTTGAAAAATATATTGCAGTCTCCACCCAGCGCTGCAAAAACTGGCGATGGGCCTGCGATATCTCCTGGGAGGCGTGGGATAGACGCACAAAGATATTACGTATCGCCAGACCACAGAGAGGGTCCGGGATTGTGCAAACCTTGACAATTAGGTACTAGAACGTTGCACCCCTTATAGACAATGAGCAGGAACTGGAGGAGGAGGCCAGGTTTTACCGGCTATATATAGTCAGGGCTTCCTCAATATTGTTCCGTGGTTCTCGTACTATAGGTTTGAATGGATGATAGAAACTACACTATTCAGGTTTGATGCCAGAAAAGAATGCGCTAGCGGGAATGTGGATATTCACAAGCCTCTGACAGTTAGAATGTGTTCTGAACTGGATCCCATTGAGAGGAAAGATTTGCCCCCTGAAGACTAGGCTGAAAGAAAGTTCTCTGTGGTTTTTGCAAGTTTATGCGCCGAACAGAGAGCCCGAAAACAGATCCTTTCTTGGAGCAGCCACTGAAGCGTTAGATGTAGTTATGACTGAGACATATATCCTCATGGGAAGCTTCAATGCACATGTTGTCACTGACCGTTGGACATGGAACAGAGTGATTGGAAGGAACGGTGATTGCGATCTAAATACGAATGGAAAGACCTTATTGATACCCTGTTAAAGTAATGGGCTCTCTATTATGAACACCTTTTCCAGCACAAAGACATCTATAAACATACATTGTATAAGGAGAATCGAGGACAGAGATCAATAATTGATTTTGCTATTGTCTCTGAGCTATTTGATTCTGTGATGGATGTTCGTGTTAAGAGAGGGGTTGTCAACTGATCACCATCTAGTTATGTGCAACTTGAGACTACCTAAAGCCAAGAGAGCCCACAAAACTAACAGATCTAGCTCGACCTAAATGATAAAGTGGGAAACGCTGACAGTTAAGGAAGTCTGAAGCAGGTTTGCGGATACTATTGCATCCAAATTCAGAGAACTCCCTGAGCAAACTGAAGGCGTTGAAATGAAGTGGAGACTGTTCAGCTCAGTATTTTCTGCTTCAGCTGTTTAATGCTGCAGGCGAAAGCGAAATAGTGTGGTGCCGACTGGCACGAGAACCCCTTACTGAAATCAAGTGGTCAAAGATGCCATCAGAGCAAAGAAAGAAGTTTACAAAGCTTGGCTTTGAAAGAAGTCCTCCTTCTTGCACTTGCGGTACAAGCAGTACAAACAGGTGCAAGAAGTTGCAGCAGAGATGGTAAAGGCGTCCAAAGATAAGAGATGGGAAGACTTTGGGGTTAAGCTTGAATCCGACTTCAGATCATCAAATAAAGTGTTCTAGCGGACCATCTGCCGACTTCGTAATAAGAAGACCTCCACCGCACCTGCTATTAGGAACGTATCTGGGGTTCTCCTCTTTTCAGAGAGGTGCATCCTCACGAGGTGGACAGAATACTTTGCTGATAAATCTGATGAACACAGTACATCTGAGAGGGATGAGTAACCTCTCGGAGGCTGAGGTTACGAGATCAATTAAATAGCTGAAATGTGATAAGGCCGCTGGGAGGACGAAATTTGACTCGAGATGTTAAAAGCCTTAAACAGAAAAGATATTCTCTGGCTGACTCTTGAGTGTCGAGTACCTGGATACCTCAAAATCCTGCCGCAATGACAATCGGGAGTGATAAGCCCAATTTTCTAAAGTGGGCACAAGAGAGATTGCTCCAATTATTGAGGGGTTTTCTTGTTAAGCCTCCCCGGGAAAATCTATGCTAAATGTCTGGCAAAGAGATGTAGGGATATTGTCGAGTTCAAGCTAGCAGATAAACAGTGTGGTTTTTGCCCCGGACGCAGCACATCCGACCAAATATTCACACTGCGGTGAGTCTGAGAAATCGTGGGAGTATTGCCAAAAGGAATATGGTTGATTCGTAGAACTTGAAAAGGCATATGAGTGCATTCTATGGGACCTGCTGTGGAAGGTTCTGCAGGAGTATGTGATCGATGGAGAGATTCGTGTTGGTTTGATGTCTCTATATGTATGCCCTAGTATTTGTATTCAGATAAATGGTGCTAAGTCGAAATCATTCAATGACACTCAAGGAAGACTGCCCAGTACACTCTATATGTGAGTGGAGTTCCACTGAATCAGATGGAGAAATTCAAGTATTTCGGAGCCGTGTTCATGGGTGATGGAAGGCAAGAGACTGAATTAAGTGCAAGAATTGCAGTGATGCGCTACCTTCAGCATTCAGCAATCAGAAGAAGAAAGGTAGGTGTAAAAGCCAAACTCGCTATCTTCATATCGGTATTCGTACCAACCCTTACCTTATGATCATGAATATTAGGTAATAACCGAAAGGATACGATCGCGAATACAAGCGGCCTAAATGGGATTCATCCAAACAGTCTTTGAAGTAACGTTACTCGATAGAGTGCGTGGCTGGGAGATCAGAGTCTCTCCGTGTAGAGCCGCTATTTCTCTGAATTGAGAAATCTCAGCTCCTATACCAAAGGCATGTGGTTAGAATGTCTCAGGAAAGAATCGATGATTAGATTCTACGAGCAAAAACCAACCGGCAGGAGACACGGATGTACACCCCGAGCAAGATGGTTGGATAACATCCATGAGCTTGGCTGGTCACTTAGTCATCCAGCCGGATCAATTAGGGACGGTTGCTTCTGACAGAATCTGCTGAAGACCTGTTTGAGGACTCTGCCCCAACGACCCATCCAGCAATAAGTGGGTGAGGAAGAAAAATAATATACATGTGTGTGTATCTATCTATTTGTGTGGGGGTTATTTTTATTAAGGATGTTTTCATATTTTCTTATTAGTTCTTTGTTTGGTGTTAAACAACACTGTTCTTAAATTTACGGAGAAAATCAAATCAAGTGTATTACTGTTCTTGATATAGTGTGGTGGATTAGCAGAATTGGTAGAACGTTGGATTGCTTGCCATTGAGCTGTTTGTTCTGCTTCTTCACATTCTGTGTTCAAATCCCACCAAGGTCAACTTTTCAATTTCATCTTTCCTGGTTTGATAAAATATCGATCAAGTACTGGGGGTTGATTTAATCAACTTTCCTTTTCTCCAAATTTGCTTGCCTTGTCCCTAAATTAGAAATCGATATTTTAACCCATTCTCTATATCAACAGTACCCATGACACGGTGTCAATATAAACAGTAAAATACTAATAAAATTAAACCTTGTGAATTATTGAAGCGCTGAGAGCGTTTGAAAATTTAAAATGTGAGTCCCAAACATAGAAAATAACAGTAATAACAGTCAATGAATATAAGTAATAGTTGAGAAAATTACACTTAGAGACAGAAAAAAGTGAAAAGAGACGTCTCTGAAGGTAAATTACCCAATTTCTTTTCAACTATTATTTATAGTGATCGACTGTTATTACAGTCATTTTCTGCGTTTGGGACACATTTTCAGACTAATACAACTTATTTGCAGTCCCGCTGATGAAAGCATCCGGTGTCCATACATATCTATGGACGTCTGATTGCCAGAAACATGACTGTATCTGGAGAATACTTAGAACCACCTACCTACATATGTATCTATCTATCTGTCAGTCTAACTGATTGTAGTTCTGTCTGACAGTCTGATTACCAATCTTTTTCATTTATCTATGTAGGACAAAACACTTAAAATGTAAATTTCAAGTGCTTCTACAAAGGCCATAGACAAGAAGAAAAGCAGAGACAGAGGTCCTCAAAACTCCATGTGCCCAGCCTCGGATATACTGAATCAGGAAACTACCGACATTCCGAACATCATGCTGCACCTTTCATAAAGCTGGTCCCAATTGAACATCAGTTGCTGACTAGTGTTGACTTCCGTTTTATCACATTATTACGTTATTCCATAATGAAAGTCAAATTAGTGTGTGTGTGTAGGGGGGGGGGGCTTAAACTTATGTCTATTTTATCTTGTTTAGCTATTTGATATACTTAACATTTGAATGTATGTGTTGGATCTCACGATCGAAAGATGACATGTTCGATTCCTGTACTGGGTGGTGCATCGTGTCCTTGACCAAGGCACATCACTTCACATTACTCCTGTCTACTCAACTGGAAAAGATGATACTCCGAAAAAAATATAAGAAAATCCGAAGCTGTTGTTAGTGCCATACCCAGACCATCTCGGGTAAAGGTTTCTGCACACAAAAAAACCACCAGGAGAAAATGTTAACCTCTGGTCCCTAATCAAGTAATCAACATACGCTTACTACTCGGATATCTTGCTTTTGCTAAGCAGCATATTTTATTTTTGTCTCTAGTGACTACTGACACATCTCATTTGCAGAGTATTCTTTATATTCTGACAAAATTACCTTCTGTTTTCAACCTCTGTTGAAGGTCTCTGTTAACGAGATAATCAGTAATGTGTGTATGTGCTGTATGTGATGTGTAAACATTTCAGCCCTTCCGACAGTATCTCTCAGTCCAACGGTGCCAAACAACATTGATGCTACTAAACAATGTCCAGCTTTATTTGGCCCATGTTGCAAGCAGCCCCATCATCAGGCTTTCAGGCTTGAGAGGGCTTAATAATATTCTGGATGGACATTCTATTCACAATATTTTCGGGATAGCGCATGGCTTAGTGGTTAGAGCATTGGGCTTGCAATTGAAAGGTTGTGAGTTCGATTCTGGGACCGGGAGATGCGTTATGTCCTTGAGCAAGACGCTTTATTTCACATTGCTCTAGTTTACTCGGCTGTAGAAATGAATTGCGACGTCACTGGTACCAAGGTGTATCGGCCATTGCCTTTCCCTTGGACAACATCGGTGGCGTGTAGAGGGGAGACTGGTATGCATGGGCGACCACTGGTCTTCCACAAAACAGACCTTGCACAGGCTTGTGCCTCAGAGGGAAACTTTCTAGGTGCAAAACCATGGTCATTCGTGACCGAGTGGGGATAAGCATATCATCGTAATTTAATTTATTCTAAATCTGAGGGTGCACCATTGAAAAGTAAGGGGACAGTGCCATCCAGTGGCTCCCCTTGGCGACGAGCCAGTTGCAGTACTATTTTCTTTCCTTTCTGTTGTGCTTGTAGGCACCACACGAGGCTAGCGAAAAACTGATTAAGACTACTGGGGTGTGATGTAGCGGAGCAACCAAGGCACCAGTAGATTTGTCTCGATAGAATTAGTTGTGAGGTTCACTGAGAAGTGAAAAAGATACTCAAAATAACTGTTGTTTATCTCTTTTACCTCTTTACCTTGTAATCCTATTCACATGTTTTGCAAGGGTTGCAAACTATTGTTGTAGTCTTAGTTATATCTACAACGCCAGATTTAGAAATGAAAAACTAGCCAATGGTTAAGTTTTGGTAGTTACATATGCCTGTAATCTTAGTTATATCTTGAACGCCAGATTTAGAAATGAAAAAACTACCCAATGGTCAAGTGTTGGTAATTACATATGCTGAATGTGTCTGTTGAATTTTTCTATTAATGAAACTGCCTTGTGAAGACACGAGGCTTAGTGGATAACGTATTCGGTTCGCAGTAGTAAGACCATTAGTTCTATTCCTGCCAGTGCATTGTATTCTTGATTTCACATTGCTCCAGTCCGCTCAGCTGACGAAAATGAGTCGTACCTGTAGTTCAAAGGGTCAGCCTTGTTACACACTGTGCCATGTTGAATCTCCTGTGTATGTGGAGTTCTCCAACACTTACACGTTAATTTCACAAGCAAGCTGTTCCGTTGTTCAAATAACTGGAACATTCCTTATCGGAAACGACGGATGTCCAGTTTGAGATTTTTTTAAAAGATATTCTTAGTAAAGCTTCCAAGGTTACTCTCCTCGTTTAATCGATGCACCGATACAACATTCAGGGTAGTCCGAAAGTCTTGTCACCCCCTACCAAAAAGTAATGGGAAACAGTTTATGTTCAAATCACAATATCGTCCTCTTCGGAGGAGCTAGTTTGCCGAATCTTGCAGTGAAGTCATGTCGCACATCCTCCATGCTCTTGCCAGAATGCACAGGATCATGTGACTTGCAAGCAGCCTCTCTTCCAAACTGTAGGAGCTCTGAAATAGCTCTGAAAAATGATATTATCATTATTATTATATATTATAATTAATGATATTATATATTATATTATTAAAACAAAAAATAATGAAAATTAAAACAATATGTGACAAGGGGTGACAAGACTTTCGGACCACCCTGTACGTGAAATTGACTATGAAAATTACACACCAACGGTTTTTTGGTGACCATTTCAAAACGCAAGAACAACACTCCATCACTACTATCATTCTTATTCAAAAGAAAGTCTCAAAATACGTTAATAGGCGTATAGATTGAGAAACGGTATTATTTTCAAATTAAATATAAAGAACTGTAGCGGTTGTCTCCCTTGTTTTGATTAGGATCTAGACGGGAGGTGGAACCCTTTCTGCAACTTCCGGTCAGAGCCCTATAAAACTAACAACTTTAAGCTTCCTCTCTCTCTTTGCCTTTTCGGCACCAGGTCAAGAGCCTCTCATTGGGCTCCGCCATTAATTTGGCCAACAGGCGCCTGGCCTTAGCCAGGCGTCCTCTGCCAGCCGCGTTTGCCTGGCAATCAAAACGGTAACTACTAACTTTGTTTCATTCTAACATCTATCTTTGACATGTCAAGTATACTATCTACCGTTAATTAAATATTATATACACAAACCATGTCTCGTTTTGTTACATTCATACTACCCAGTAGACTCGCTATAGAACTTATAAAGAAATAGGACAATCTTTAATAAAAAAAAAATCAAACTTGAACAGTCGTGTCTTTCATATAATAACATATTTGGAAAACGCTTGTAACCTATTTACGAAAACATACATACATTTATATATATATAGAGAGAGAGAGAGTGGTTGAACATGCATGTATCTGTGTGTATATATATATATATATATATATATATATATATATATATATATATATATATATATATATATATATATATATATATATATGTATATGTATATATATATAAACGGAAAAAATTAAACGAAATTTCATTTCCCACTCTTAGTACGGCTGTTACTTAAATATAAGTATGTACACGTACATACATATAAGTATACAGACGTACAGTAGTATGTATATATATATACATACATGCACACATATATATAAGTACGTATGGATTCACCGAACATTTATTATAATGCTCAGTGTGTTTGTAAACAAACATCCCGTATTAAGCCGTAGTGTCCAGCAACCATCGTTGCTCGTTTGTTCAACACTGACAAAGGAACGCTGTACTAGTTTTAAGCTTATTAGCTATCGTCAGCAACGTATACCTTCCTGCCAGATTGGTGACAGTCAAGTTTGCAATTTTCAACTGTTGAAAATTGCAAACTTGACTGTCACCACACATTATGAACCTGAAGATTGCGAAAGCATGAAAGTACTTGTTCAATTAACACTTAACATTTAATATTCTACCATACTATTTCATTCTAATACCATTATAAATTTCAAAGGATTGTAAATAAAACGAGTAAATCAGACAAAGTTGGAATTCCTTTTATTAATATATATATATTCGGCTGCGTTTGTCTGTACCTCTCTCGCTCATGAAATCCACCCAGATAATGCTGACCGGACAACCATGTTGCTTGTTTATTTTCCTATCTTCGGTTTGCTTTTATCCTTCTATGTTGTTTACTTGTCCCCCTCGCTTTAAGCGAATTACTGGTCCCAATAACTTTTTTTAGTTATTGCTCGCACCAACCTGAGGTACCTGATTTTTAATGCGATGAAATAGCAATGATGGTTGGAAAATCACTGACGAAGGACTATTTGTATCATATGTAACCCATGTGCAAACCACGCAGTATTCTTCTTTCTTCTCATGTTTATATATATATATATATGTTTATATATATGTATATATATATATATGTATATATATATATATATATGTATATATATTTATATGTATATATATATATATATGTATATATATATGTATATATATATATATATATATATATATATATACATATATATATATACATATATATATATATATACATATATATATAAACATATATATATATATATACATATATATATGTATATATATGTCAGGTCACCAGTTGGTGCTACTGGTAACATGTATCCCAGTACAACCTGTCTCATGGTCGGGTCGTTGGCGACTAAACTGGCAACCCCACCAAGGTTTCTTGGTGAGGAGGGTGACTTTGGACATCCTGCAGGACTAAAAACAAAACCTGTCAAAGGGCAAAGGAGCTCTTAAGAGTCAATGGCCATCCAAAATCACCGGGAGAGATGACCCCTTTAGCCTTAGTCAAGGCAGAATTCTAGGAGAAGGAAAACTCTGATATAACACCTGCAACCCTGATGGTATCCAATGATGTTGACTTGTTCTTCTTTTTGGTAAATAGCATCTTGGTTAAGAGAGTGGGACTGGCTTTGTGCAGTGCCTTTGCTCACTATAAAAGCTTCACGGCACAGGCATTGCTTTATATCTGGAGATCTCTCTGCACTTGTCCTCACATGGGCCCAGCACTATGTGTCAATAATTGTCCTACCATGGGCCTAGCACTGTGTGTCAATGATTGTCACAGGTGTAGTGTTTGTACCAGAGGTTTCAAGTCGCTGGCTGGACTAAAAAGTCACACTCGTTCAGCGCTTCGGTAGGGGTTATCCTACATGGATGTAAAGTAGTGGCCGTACTCGAAAACGAGTTGGCAGCCACCATATATATATATATGTATATATATATATGTATATATATGTATATATATATATATATATATATTTATATATATATATACATATATATACATATATATATATACATATATATATATATACATATATATATATACATATATATATACATATATATATATACATATAAATATATATACATATATATATATATATATATATACATATATATATATATACATATATATATATATACATATATATATATACATATATATATACATATATATATATATACATATATATATACATATATATATACATATATATATATATATATACTATATTATATTTTTGAGAATAAACTCAGTCGTTTACAATAATTCAGCTCCAAGAAAAGGGGCATTTCCGAGCAGTTAAATACATTAAAATATATGATAAACACAAAACGTGTTTGCATTGTAACAGACAAAGTTAGCTATTAATGAAATAAACTAATTAAAGTGAATACAATTTGTCTGTCTCGATATAAGTCAATAAAGACAAGCTTATATTGGCAAAGGCCGTGGTTCCTGGACAAATTTAAATTTCAAAATCCAAACCTGCTCCGTAGATGAATTTGAACCTCGAAACCTAAATATGTTTCGCAACGGTGGTACGTGAATTGAAAAATAAAGATAAAGAGAATCGAAATGGAGTTGAAATAAAAAGTGAAATATCCAAATCTTCTGTGCTTATCAACAGGAACCCAGTAAAATTAGTATATTCCACATCAAAAATTTAGCAGGTCTGACTACACGTGTGCAGCCAGGCCATTTCGATTCTCTTTATTTTTCAATTCACGTACCACCGTTGCGAAACATATTCAGGTTTCGAGGTTCAAATTCATCTACGGAGCAGGTTTGGATTTTGAAATTTAAATTTGTCCAGGAACCACGGCCTTTGCCAATATAAGCTTGTCTTTATTGACTTATATCGAGACAGACAAATTGTATTCACTTTAATTAGTTTATTTCATTAATAGCTAACTTTGTCTGTTACGATGCAAACACGTTTTGTGTTTATCATATATTTTAATGTATATATATATATATATACATATATATATATATATATATATATATATATATATATATATACATACATATATACATATATATATATATATACATATATATATACATATATATATATATATATATATACATACATACATATATATATATATATATATATATATATATATATATATATATATATATATATATATATATATATATATACATTTATATATACATATATATATATATATACATATATATATATATATATATATATATAATGTGGGAGGTGAGTTTTATTGTAGTACAATAAAGCAATGTAAATATAACATCTCTTGGAAAAAGTTTTCTTCTGCTTCTTCATACTTGAACAGTTCTCTATCCGAGACTTGCAATCTCTGTTTAAATGAAAAATTTACCATTATATATGATTTAGATTCTATAATAAATAGACGCACTGACTTGTTTTCTCTCTGCTTGCATAAATTCCACAGAACATTCCATAAAGTATACAGCTAATATCTAATACTTTATCAATTTAAAATCCTTTTTTCAAAGGCACATATATATATACATACTTCTTTAAAAATATACCCATCCTTCTACCTTATTTCAAAGTTATTTATTATACATTATATAATACTAGTTACTCATTCTATATCACTCATATTTATCACTTCCCTTTCTTCCTTTTCCTTTTCTTTTCCTTTTTCTTTTAATTTCTAACCCCTAATCTGTACCTTTTCTCATTGTGCCTAACATAGAAACAATTATTACACAGTACAATATATTCTTACTTTATATCACCTTGAAAAAATCCAGAAATAATATTTTCTTGGAGATAAAAGAAGCGAAATAACAAA
>OZ024741.1:229768345-229790845 GCA_964016885.1 Eledone cirrhosa
ATGAAAATTATGTCTTTCATAGCCTCTTTCAGGACCAACTGAATTTCAGCTTGAGATGGTTGTGCTGGGTTTTTTGTTTTGTTGGCAATTGTACGGAATACAACAGTTCGTAATTCCGTCTGTTTTTTTAGTTCTGGAGGCGAATTGATGGAAAAAGATCCATTTTCGCCAAAAGATACTTATTTTTTTGCTTTTTCAAGCATTTCTTTTGCATTTGTTATATCCTCAAGCACATAGGTGACTGATATTTTAGCAGTCTGTGCAAAAGATATTTTGTTTTCGCTGTTGGTGTTTGAGTTGTTTTGTTTTTCGTAGTTTGAGTTGTTTTCATTATGTTGTTGTTGTCTTTTTCATTTGGTGTGTTGGTTTTGTCATTGTTAGTGTTTTCGTTGTAATTAATTGGGTTTGCACCCGTATTTAATTGTTTGTCCAGCATATCGCCTTTTACAAAGTCTTTTAAAACGTTGACGCGGGAAAGCAAAACGCTTTGTACCGCTTGCTTCTTTCTCTCTTCTTCCTTAGTGAGCGTTGCGTTTTCGTCCACACGTGCTACAGACATGGCGTCAATTTTTTACCATATGAGTCAGTAAAGATTTTTGGAGTAGTTTTGACCCCCAAAAGGGGTAAAAATACGATGACCACCCGTCTACAGACCTAGCCGGGTGGTTAAAAGGCACGAAGACAACACAATAAAGAGACAAACACTTACTGTCAATCGGTAAAAATTCAAAAAGGCAGGAGCCGATGTTATACGCGTCTATGCTATACGAGATAGGTAGATAGATAGATAGATATAGATAAGCGGAGCAAGTAAAATTCAAACAATTTTTCAAAATAAATTCAAAAAATATAATTTAAATATTTATCTATTCTTATTGCTTTTACCGACGGTTTCACCTCACAAAAGAAAGCATTTTTCCCTACATAGGACGTAAAGTCCCACGAGCGGCAAAATATATTGCCTTCAGCCAGCTAGTGCAGAATTGAATGAGGCCGTAAACTTGACTTATACATGAACAAGCCCTTAGTAGAAGCGGGAGTAAACATAGACGTGTTGTCTATCACGCCACTAAAAATACCAGCTAGGTAAACAACGGATTTTCTCTCTACACATAGGAGTTATATAAAAAGGAGATCAATATTACCAGAGGTACTAAGTACCCTTGGAAATATATATATTTCTAAGGGTACTTAGTAACCAAAAGTTTAACAAGGTTCATTGATTAATCAATGAATAAAGTTTTACAATAGATTAGAAGCACTCAACAAAGAGATTTTCTGGAGTTATTAATATTACTTCAAAATATTAATAAATGTAGACATTCATGTGATCAAATATATTTTATTATACATATTTCAGAGGTACTGAAGACATGTCAGACATCAATTTATTTTATCTGATGAGAACGTACTGATGAAATAGCTCAGTACCTCTGAAATATGTATAATAAAATATATTTGATCACATGAATGTCTATATTTATTAATATTTTGAAGTAATATTATATATATATATATATATATATGTGTGTGTGTGTGTGTGTGTGTGTGTGTGTGTGTGTGTGTGTGTGTGTGTGTGTGTGTGTGTGTGTGTGTGTGTGTGTGTGTGCGTGCGTGCGTGTGTGTATGTATTTATTTACTTATTTATTCATCTACTTATGTAATCAATTTACACGTCTGTATAGAGCTAGGAAGTATCTAGTACTTATTACAGTTGAGAAACACAAAACAAGATATACAGAGATAAGTACAATTAATAGACAATAGACAAAAACATTTGTGCGAGACTCTGCCTAAGCAAAGCTGGACTTGAAAGTCATCTTCGCAGTCATAAAGTAAGACCAGTGGTTGACTACCAGGCTGCTGTTGGAGATGCTACTCATCATGCTTGCCAAGCATGTGGTAGAGAATGTAAATCAGCAGGAGGGCTCAAGCGACATACAAAAGTACATGAACTCCAACCACAGCCGGCTATTCCCAGTGAATGTTTTGGTTGCCGACTCTGTGCAAGTCATTTTAGATCATTGGCTGGGCTAAAAAGCCACATTCGATCGCAGCGCTGTTAGTTGCTATCGTGTGTGTGTGTGCATAGATATGTTTATGTGTGTGCGTGTGTGTATATATATATGTATATGTATATTATTATTGTTGTTGTTGTCGTTATTATTATTGTTGTTATTATTATTATTATTTTTATTATTGTTATTAATATATGTGTATGTATATGTATGTATATGTATATATGTATGTATGTGTGTGTATATATATATGTATATATATATATATATATATATATAGTAATTTTTTTTTCTCGTGCAATGGCCATACTCGATAATGAGGGGGCAGCTATCATGTATGTATGTATGTATGTATGTATGTATGTATGTATGTATGTATGTATATATGTATGTGTATATATATCTACTTATATATATAACCAGCAATCTCTCTGTCTGTCTGTCCGACAGTGGAAACACGTGCGTAGAGAGAGAGTGAGAGTGAAAGAAAGAGAGAGACTACGAGAGGGGGATAGCGGGAGGGAGAGAGGGAGAGAGAGAGAGAGTGAATAGACGCTAAAACACGTGCTACAGAAACATTACCTTCCTCTCTCCACTGACTTTGGTCACTGAGGCCGAGGGAATCGCGCTGAGCGCGTCATAATGACGTAATGCAGACAGCCAGACATTCAGACAGATATTATAAGGGCGCAGCGTTATATCTATGTATCTATCTAAAAAGAAAGACTAAGAATTATATAGAGAGAACGCTAAATCGCCTAATGCGGTCCCTAGGGCATTGAAAATTTGAAATAATGTTTGCTCAAAACACTCACAGGACCATAAGTATTACATGTCTAAAGTTTGAAAACAATCGGTTGAATGGTTCTCAAGTTTTAGTGAGCTGACAGACAGACATACATTCTCTGTTTTAGATATATATAGACTAGCAGAAAACCGGCCCCGCGTGGTTTTCTGCTAGTCTATTATATAAATGTGAAATGGGCGAAAATTGTCTGAGTCGTGTCTGGATACAGGCAATAAGGTAGTACCAATGCTCTGATTGTCATGAAAATTTACACATTAATGTAAAAGGTGCCGAGGAAGCGACAGGTCTACTTGGGGTTCTCTAAATTGAAAAATGTGGTCTCTAGGGCCAATTTAACTGCTTTACTCACTCTGTCGCTCTTCACTCCCTATATGACAACACTGCGGGGAGATATAGGCCGTTAGACAGAGAGAGATACAATTAAAGTGTTAGATATTCAGAGAGAGAGACAGAGAGACAGAAAGGGATCAGCAAACTTTAGTTAACTTTCAGTAACGTGTTATATATCTTTGATCTGTCGTCGCTCGCATATCACACGCACACACACACACACACACATACGTTACTTATATAAAGCTGAGCGTCATGTGTATGTATCCGACACACCTCCCTATACTATTTAACCTAAAATACTTGTATATCCATCTCTTAGTAAAGCATTTCTAATTCATTAAACATAAACAATGACATTAATTTTTCGCTTTTAGCTTAGCATTTTACATTCAAAGCCTTCCTTTTTTAATGCAACTTTTTATTGAAACGACTACGTGCTCTCAGTGGTTCAGTATTTAACCTAAAATACTTTTACACTGCTTCTATAGTATCGTTATACGATATGCCTCACCGAAAACGACCAGTATTTTCTTCTAAACGAAATAAAGCCCTTAAATTGCGAAAATGGAGGCTTGTGCGTAGGTACGTTTTTTTATCGATATCCTTTGTTATTTCGCTTCTTTTATCTCCAAGAAAATATTATTCCTGGATTTTTTCAAGGTGATATAAAGTAAGAATATATTGTACTGTGTAATAATTGTTTCTATGTTAGGCACAATGAGAAAAGGTACAGATTAGGGGTTAGAAATTAAAAGAAAAAGGAAAAGAAAAGGAAAAGTAAGAAAGGGAAATGATAAATAGGAGTGATATAGAATGAGTAACTAGTATTATATAATGTATAATAAATAACTTTGAAATAAGGTAGAAGGATGGGTATATTTTTAAAGAAGTATATATATATGTGCCTTTGAGAAAAGGATTTTAAATTGATAAAGTATTAGATATTAGCTGTATACTTTATGGAATGTTCTGTGGAATTTATGCAAGCAGAGAGAAAACAAGTCAGTGCGTCTATTTATTATAGAATCTAAATTAGATATAATGGTAAATTTTCCATTTAAACAGAGATTGCAAGTCTCGGATAGAGAACTGTTCAAGTATGAAGAAGCAGAAGAAACCTTTTTCCAAGAGATGTTATATTTACAATGCTTTATTGTACTACAATAAAACTCACCTCCTACATTATATATATATATATATATATATATATATATATATACATATATATATATATATATATATATATATGTATGTATATATATATATATGTATATATATGTATATATATATATATATATATGTATATATATATGTATATATATATGTATATATATATATGTATATATATATTTATATATATATATATATATATATATATATATATATATATGAAAGACGTAAAATAAGAAAATTAAAAAAAAAATTAAAAATTAACTTACTAAAATTTTCACTCCAACTAATTAGTTTCTGTAATGGGATAAAGATAGTTACGTAATATAACCATCGAGAATTCATTACGTCATCAGGGAGTCTATTCTCAGCTAAGTCTCCAGGCAATGCGCGGACACTGTGGACTCATATATAAATAATAATAATTCGGTGGATGGAACAGCTAGCGGGGACTGGATTCCATGCACTGAAAAAGTTCGCTGTCTCTGGTCAAATGGCAGATTCTAAAGAATCAATCACGTGACACTGAGGCTAGTCGGAAGGAGTGGGTTGGTAAGATGACAAAAGCCTACTACCACACCAATGAATTAGTAGTGGTTTTGGCAGGTTTTTCTCAACAAATAAATAATTTGGAGATAAATATAGAGAATTTAGTATATCTACCAACATATGCGTACAGATGTACACTAATGCTAGCAAATACATAAGTTATGTCATAGTACCTAGGTGGTTCAATGCGGGAGGATGCAGAACAATAATATGAAAGACGTAAAATAAGAAAATTTAAAAAAAAATTAAAAATTAACTTACTTACTAAAATTTTCACTCCAACTAATTAGTTTCTGTAATGGGATAAAGATAGTTACGTAATATAACCATCGAGAATTCATTACGTCATCAGGGAGTCTATTCTCAGCTAAGTCTCCAGGCAATGCGCGGACACTGGCGACTCATATAAAAATAATAATAATTCAGTGGATGGAACAGCTAGCGGGGACTGGATTCCATGCACTGAAAAAGTTCGCTGTCTCTGGTCAAATGGCAGATTCTAAAGAATCAATCACGTGACACTGAGGCTAGTCGGAAGGAGTGGGTTGGTAAGATGACAAAAGCCTACTACCACACCAATGAATTAGTAGTGGTTTTGGCAGGTTTTTCTCAACAAATAAATAATTTGGAGATAAATATAGAGAATTTAGTATATCTACCAACATATGCGTACAGATGTACACTAATGCTAGCAAATACATAAGTTATGTCATAGTACCTAGGTGGTTCAATGAGGGAGGATACAGAACAATAATATGAAAGACGTAAAATAAGAAAATTTTTTAAAAAATAAAAAATTAACTTACTAAAATTTTCACTCCAACTAATTAGTTTCTGTAATGGGATAAAGATAGTTACGTAATATAACCATCGAGAATTCATTACGTCATCAGGGAGTCTATTTTATTTTTTTTTTTTTATTATTTTACGTCTTTCATATTATTGTTCTGCATCCTCCTGCATTGAACCACCTAGGTACTATGACATAACTTATGTATTTGCTAGCATTAGTGTACATCTGTACGCATATGTTGGTAGATATACTAAATTCTCTCTATATATATATATGTATATATATATATGTATATATATATATATATATATGTATATATATGTATATATATATATATATGTATATATATATATATGTATATATATATATATATATACATATATATATATATGTATATATATATATATATATATATATATATATATGTATATATATATATATATATGTATATATATATATATATGTATATATATATATATATGTATATATATATATATATATATATATATATATATATATGTATATATATATATATATATGTATATATATATATATATATATATATATATATATATATATATATATATATATATATATGTATGTATGTATGTATGTATATATATATATATATATATATATATATATATATATATATATATATATATATATATATATATATATATAAAACATGAGAAGAAAGAAGAATACTGCGTGGTTTGCACATGGGTTATATATGATAAAAATAGTCCTTCGTCAGTGATTTTCCAACCATCATTGGTATTTCATCGCATTAAAAATCAGATACCTCAGGTTGGTGCGAGCTATAACTAAAAAGTTATTGGGACCAGTAATTCGCGCAAAGCGAGGGGGACAAGTAAACAACATAGAAGGATAAAAGCAAACCGAAGATAGGAAAATAAACAAGCAACATGGTTGTCCGGTCAGCATTAGCTGGGTGGATTTCATGAGCGAGAGAGGTACAGACCGTGTCGATGTGTGTGAGATGTGAGCAAGAAGAGACCCACACAAGCCAAACGGGAGGAAATGAGAAGGGGAGAAACAGAGAGTGAGTGAGTAGAAGTGTGAGGAAGAGGTCAGTCGAGAGAAAGTGTAACTGACAGAGGGGGCGAAAGAAGGTGAGAGAAACAGAGAGAGCTTGGAAGCAGTAAGAGAGAAACAGACAAACGCAACCGAATATATATATATATTAATAAAAGGAATTCCAACTTTGTCTGATTTACTCGTTTTATTTACAATCCTTTAAAATTTATAATGGTATTAGAATGAAATAGTATGGTAGAATATTAAATGTTAAGTGTTAATTGAACAAGTACTTTCATGCTTTCGCAATCTTCAGGTTCATAATGTGTGGTGACAGTCAAGTGTGCAATTTTCAACAGTTGAAAATTGCAAACTTGACTGTCACCAATCTGGCAGGAAGGTATACGTTGCTGACGATAGCTAATAAGCTTAAAACTAGTACAGCGTTCCTTTGTCAGTGTTGAACAAACGAGCAACGATGGTTGCTGGACACTACGGCTTAATACGGGATGTTTGTTTACAAACACACTGAGCATTATAATAAATGTTCGGTGAATCCATACGTACTTATATATATGTGTGCATGTATGTATATATATATATACATACTACTGTACGTCTGTATACATATATGTATGTACGTGTACATACTTATATTTAAGTAACAGCCGTACTAAGTGTGGGAAATGAAATTTCGTTTAATTTTTTCCGTTTATATATATATACATATACATATATATATATATATATATATATATATATATATATATATATATATATATATATATATATATATATATATATATATATATATATATATATATATATGTATATATATATATATATATATATATATATATATATATATATATATATATATATATATATATATATATATATACACACAGATAAATGCATGTACAACCACTTTCACTCTCTCTATATATATATATAAAAATGTATGTATGTTTTCGTAAATAGATTACAAGCGTTTTCCAAATATGTTATTATATGAAAGACACGACTGTTCAAGTTTGATTTTTTTAATTAAAGATCGTCCTATTTCTTTATAAGTTCTTTATATTTAATTTGAAAATAATACCGTTTCTCAATCTATACGCCTATTAACGTATTTTGAGACTTTCTTTTGAATAAGAATGATAGTAGTGATGGAGTGTTGTTCTTGCGTTTTGAAATGGTCACCAAAAAACCGTTGGTGTGTAATGTTCATAGTCAATTTCACGTACAGGGTGGTCCGAAAGTCTTGTCACCCCTTGTCACATATTGTTTTAATTTTCATTATTTTTTGTTTTAATAATATAATATATAATATCATTAATTATAATATATAATAATAATGATAATATAATTTTCTATTTCAGAGCTCCTACAGTTTGGAAGAGAGGCTGCTTGCAAGTCACATGATCCTGTGCATTCTACCTAGCGCGATCAGCGCCAACGCTCACGTCTAGACGAGACTCCGGAGGTAAGGGAGGACCGTCTTTCTGACCAGTGCACTCGACGTCAACGCTCACATCTCAACGAGATTCCGGGGGCAAGGGAAGAAAGGCTGGCAGGTAGACGGCGTAAACTTCAAGAAAATGCTGCTACTACAAGGGACACTTTTTGCTTAAAAGCTGGCTTTAACTACAATCTTTCTGATGATTACACCAATCACCGGATTTGGCTCTTTGAAAAATGGATAAGGTATGTCTGTCCTGTGGGGCTAAGAAGTAGGTCGGTGAGGCTCCAGGTCTTTGCTGTTCCGGGGGCAAAGTTCGACTTCAGGCGCTGGCAGATCCTCCTGATTTGCTGCAAAATCTTCTCGTTGGTAACTCTGAAGTTTCGCAAAAGCATTTGGAGATACAATTCATGCTTCGCTATGACATCATTTGGTGTAAGGGATGGCAGAAAAAACAAAAAGAACAACAGCAACAAGACCGGTGTCGCCAGCAATTGTGACAACAACGAAGAAAGAAAAACTTTACACCTACAAAATTCAAGGTCAGTGTTACCATCTAATGGGAAGCCTTCGCCCACAGCTAGGCGAGGAGCCTAAATTCCTCCAGGTATTCTTCATGGGCGGGAATGATGAGGAAGTTTCCCAAAGATGCAAGATCAATTCATCTCTTGACGGGAACATTGTTGCGGAACTTCAAGCTATGTTCCATGCAACCCATCCGTACGTCCGTAACTTGAAGAGTGCTTTGGAGCTTTCGGACTCTAGACATGAGATGAAATTGGTCATCAGAGCTGACAGACGACCTGCGGGTGGGCATCCTGGATGTTTCAACGCTCCAACTACCAACGAGGTAGCAGCAATCATGGTTGACGAAAATCATGGTGCACGTGACATCATCATTCAGCATCGCAATAACAGACTGACGTTCGTTGCAGAAACCCATCGGTCGTACGATTGCTTGCAGTACCCTCTTCTTTTTCCGTACGGCGAGGACGGCTACAATTTCGATATTCCCACAATTGATCCGAAAAGTCTTGCTGCTTTACCAAAGAAAGTTTCCAGCATGGATTTTTATGCATACCGACTCATGATCAGAGACGGTCAATTCAACCAACTACTTAGGTTCAGAGGTGACAAACCAGTTCTTGGTTGATATGTACGCAAAGATTGAAGTGGAACGTCTTCTGTACATACGTACCCACCAAAAAGAACTAAGAGGGGTTCAATACGCTCATCTTAAGGATGCTTTGCAACGTGACGGTGACGCAACCAATGTTGGGCATCAGGTGATCCTTCCTTCAAGCTTTAGTGGCACACCCCGGTACATGCATAAACGGACACGGGATGCCATGGCGTATGCCCGTAAGTTTGGGCGGCCGGATGTTTTTATTACCTTCACATATAATCTTAATTGGGTGGAGATTAAGGAGAATTTATTCGCGGGCCAGGTGACGAGTGACAGGCATGATATTACAGCCAGAGTCTTCCACGGAAAGTTGAAGAAACTAATGTGCTTGCTAAAAGATAAGGCCATCTACGGACAACTCAATGCTTGGATGTATACTGTGGAATGGCAGAAGCGGGTTCTTCCACACGCACATATTCTTATTTGGTGCAAAGAACGAATCAGACCTACGGACATTGATCGCGTTATATGTGCAGAGTAGCCCGATCCCCAAATTGATTTGCAGCTTTACAACATTATGCTGGCTAATATGATACATGGACTCTGTGGTGCCCTTAACAGCCAAAGTTCATGCATGGACTACCCCAGAGCCTTCACCAGGGAAACTTGCACTGGGGTTGACGGCTACCCCATCTACCGGCGGCGTGCTCCCGATTTTGGCGGCCTTTCGGCTAGGATTAAGAAGAAAGGGAAATAATACGACATTGACAACAGCTGGGTGGTGCCTTACAGCGCTTTGCTTGCTAAAATTGTTAATGCTCACACCAGTGTGGAGTCCTGCACATCTGTTAAAAGCATTAAATACATCTGCAAATACATCAACAAAGGCGGCGGCATGGCGGTGGTTGGCCTCAGTGATGACGTAGAATCAAAAGACGAAATTACTCAGTTCATGATGGGAAGATACATTTCGTCCAATATGACGGCTTGGCGCATTTTTGGGGTTGAAATTCACCGGTGCTCTCCAGCAGTTGTTAAGTTGAATGTTCACTTAGAGAATGGTCAACGCGTCTATTTCACTGAGGAAACAGCATCGGCTGCTGCCGAACAGCCACCTGAGACGTCGCCTACAGCATTTTTTAAGCTACGTTCTGTCGATACGTTTGCAGTTACCCTTTTTTACGTACTTCACTTGGTCGAACAAAAAATGGCATCGGTGGCAACAAGGGGAAAAGGTTGAAGATTGGATAGGTGTCTTCAGAAGTAATGCCATCGGACGCGTGTATAATGTTCATCCGAAGCAACAAGAATGCTTTTTCCTGCGAATGTTGCTGCATCAAATCAAAGGGCCTAAGTCATTCGCCGACCTAAGACTTTTCGATGGCCACATTTGTTCCAGTTACAGGGACGCGTGCGTGAAGCGCGGGCTACTCGAGGATGATGCCCACCTGAACGTGGCGTTGACAGAGGCTGCTGAATGTAAGATGCCTCGAGAAATGAGACGTCTGTTTTGCATAATGCTATCGTTCTGCGGCATAGGTGAGCCCCTTAAGCTTTGGGAAATGCATAAGGACAACATGTCAGAGGACATCCTCCGTAGACTACGAGCAGAAGATCCAGCGGCTGGCTTTGCTTTCAACGACGCGGTGTACAATGAGGCCCTCATCAACATGGACAACCATCTTAAAACTCTTGGAGTTGGCGGTGTGTCTGATTTCGGTTTGCCACAACCTCGAAACACTCACTGTGCTTTAGATGTGGAGTTCATGTGTGAGTTAAATTACAACATCGACGATATGACACATCAGGTAGCTCAGGATATATATATATATATATATATATATATATATATATATATATATATACTAGCAGCTGCTGTCTCCGGTCATGCAAAAGTCTGGGTTCGTCCTGAGCTACCTGATGTATATATATATATCCAGCTAACCTCAGTCCCCTCTATGTCACTCTTGGGAGGCTCCCATACAGCTCTGAGATTTTCATCCTCAGTGTATACGGATTAATGTTCAGAGCCATCCTCAGCATTCTCGTGTAGCACCCATCCACCATCTGAGTGAGTTTCTTGGTCAGTGTCCAAGTCTCAGACCCGTACAGCAGCACAGACTCCACTACAGCAATGAAGAGGCGGACCTTCAGGTCTTCACGAAGGTCCGACTTCCACACCGATCTCAAGCTGTGGGAGCCCCTACATGGACACACTGGAAGAGGAAGATCAAGGTTAACGTATGTTGATGCCCTAAGGACAGACACTGGTCTGTTGGAGACGCAGGACATGGCAGCGATAATGAGGGACAGAGACCGCTGGAGAGAACTCGTCCATGGATCTCGGGAATTTTACCCGCCCTAGATAGATAGATAGATAGATATACTAGCAGCTGCTAGTATATATATATATATAATTAACAATATATTTAGAAACACACAGATACATGCGGACACACACATATATACATGAATGCATCCGCACCCAACTGTGAGTTAAGGGTGCCAACTTCACCGATGTTGCTCAATGAATGACTGGGACAGACCAATTCAGTTGAACTAGACTGAACCAGTATCAGAGTTAAAAATACATTATGAAGAGAGAAGAAACATTTAGATATAATTAGTAATAAAATGTATCATACCTAAACTGCTCCTAAATTCCTCGACTACGTAGTTTCGTGGCATAAACAAAAACAATATATCATAAAGATATAGAGTCCTTGCGAGGTCTGCCGACTTATCAAGAGGATACCTCATTTTACTAGTCTCAAGAACGCGTCTACACGACGTGAGAAAGAATCCCAAAAGGCGGAGGGGGAGATAATCACGCGATATAACGGTCGAGAAACAGAGCTAAGCCTCTTATAACCCCGAAGAAAATACCACGGAGGCGGAGGGGGTATTTATATCGAGGCCGTAGAAGAGGTGGTGAAGAAGGCGAGAAGTATGAGTAATGGAAGCTTTCCAGCTGTCCCCACACTTCAAAGATTGCTCGACCAGAGGGAGTTATTAACAATATATTTAGAAACACACAGATACATGCGGACACACACATATATACATGAATGCATCCGCACCCAACTGTGAGTTAAGGGTGCCAACTTCACCGATGTTGCTCAATGAATGACTGGGACAGACCAATTCAGTTGAACTAGACTGAACCAGTATCAGAGTTAAAAATACATTATGAAGAGAGAAGAAACATTTAGATATAATTAGTAATAAAATGTATCATACCTAAACTGCTCCTAAATTCCTCGACTACGTAGTTTCGTGGCATAAACAAAAACAATATATCATAAAGATATAGAGTCCTTGCGAGGTCTGCCGACTTATCAAGAGGATACCTCATTTTACTAGTCTCAAGAACGCGTCTACACGACGTGAGAAAGAATCCCAAAAGGCGGAGGGGGAGATAATCACGCGATATAACGGTCGAGAAACAGAGCTAAGCCTCTTATAACCCCGAAGAAAATACCACGGAGGCGGAGGGGGTATTTATATCGAGGCCGTAGAAGAGGTGGTGAAGAAGGCGAGAAGTATGAGTAATGGAAGCTTTCCAGCTGTCCCCACACTTCAAAGATTGCTCGACCAGAGGGAGTTATTAACAATATATTTAGAAACACACAGATACATGCGGACACACACATATATACATGAATGCATCCGCACCCAACTGTGAGTTAAGGGTGCCAACTTCCCCGATGTTGCTCAATGAATGACTGGGACAGACCAATTCAGTTGAACTAGACTGAACCAGTATCAGAGTTAAAAATACATTATGAAGAGAGAAGAAACATTTAGATATAATTAGTAATAAAATGTATCATACCTAAACTGCTCCTAAATTCCTCGACTACGTAGTTTCGTGGCATAAACAAAAACAATATATCATAAAGATATAGAGTCCTTGCGAGGTCTGCCGACTTATCAAGAGGATACCTCATTTTACTAGTCTCAAGAACGCGTCTACACGACGTGAGAAAGAATCCCAAAAGGCGGAGGGGGAGATAATCACGCGATATAACGGTCGAGAAACAGAGCTAAGCCTCTTATAACCCCGAAGAAAATACCACGGAGGCGGAGGGGGTATTTATATCGAGGCCGTATATATATATATATATACTAGCAGAGGAGCCCGGTTGCACTCCTCGGGGCTACTCGGGGCCACTTTTTTATTAAGTTAATAAGTTGCGGCGTGACGTGAAGAGAGTGGTTTGACAGAGAGACGTTGGGTGGAGTAGGGTTCAAAGATGTTATTGCAGGGCTTCTTTGTAGACAACGTTCCTGGTGTTGACCGGGTTACCACAAATGAAGAGGTTGTGTGGACTGCCGACGCGGGAGCATCCGACGTATAGTTGACCATGGGCAAATACCTTCTGTGTTAGATTTGGGCCAACCACTTGCAGCGATTGTCCTTGTGCTTTGTTAATGCTCATTGCAAAGCAGAGTTTTATGGGAAACTGCCATCGCGTAAATTAATAGGGGACGTCAGAGGGATTAAGGCTCATACGGGTAATTAACCTGGTAACGCCAGCAGCGGGTCCGCTCAAAATGGTTGTCTCCAGAATTTGGATCCTTATTGTTTTGATGATTAAACGCGTTCCGTTGCATAGTTCTGGTGCATCCAGGTTTCTCAGCAGCATAACTGGCACACCAACCTTCAGTTTCAGATCATGAGGAGGAAGCCCTGGAGGTAGTTGACTGTTGAGGAATTCAATTGGGTAGATGACGGCGTCGTCCGCGTTTTTATAGGTGTTAATCGACTTGAAGGAGACTTCATTTCCGGGAATCTGATATATATATATATATATATATATATATATATATAGGAACGAGTAGGACCCCGACGGCTGAGCTCAAGCCGTTTCGACGGCTAATTCTGGACTAACTTTTTAGTCCAGAATTAGCCGTCGAAACGGCTTGAGCTCAGCCGTCGGGGTCCTACTCGTTCCTATTACCCACTCTACTACCCTAAGTATTGAGTACTTTGGTGCGTTATCGTCCACCTGGTTCCTTACCACATTTCCTTCGTTATATATATATATATATATATATATATATATATATATATAGAAGTGGTTACACAACAGTTAGTTCACCATACCGAGAAAAATTGGTTCACCTTAGCGGATCCTCAGCTCGTAATGAAACAATTGTTCTCGATATGGTGAACTAACTGTTGTGTAGCCACTACTACCTAACTCGTCCCATGGACTGAGTGCTCTACCACTACGGATATTACCTTCCAGTGTTCTACCACTATATATATATATATATATATATATATATATATATATATATATATATATATATATATATATATATATATGAAGTAATTCCGTCGGAAAGGTTCAGGAAAAAAGAGTGCTCTATGTAGGTTACAGAGCTTATTTGTTATGTAATAAACAACATAAGATAATTATTTCATTTACCAGTGATTTCTTGAAAGCAAACAAAATTTGCTTTCAGGATTTTTTCATTCTGATGACTGAAAGCAAATTTTGTTTGCTTTCAAGAAACCACTGGTAAATGAAATAATCATCTTATGTTGTTTATTACATAACTATATATATATATATATATAAAAGCAAAATTTGGTTTCGCTCTAATATGGCGGATACGTAAATGCATTCGTGAGTGATTAATAATAATATTATGATATTATTAATATCCGATTTGTCTGCAAGCAAACAGCCTCATTATAACATATGTTCAAGATGACTAACGTCGTTCTTTTGTTCCAGCCGTAAAATCACTTAGTATGCAAATTAGGCTAATATTTAAGAGAATACTATAAATTCTCAACAGTTCCAGAGTGTAGCAGAAGGGAGAGAAATACACAATCTTGATAGGAGGCAATAATCCCAAAACTATTGTAGTTTGTTTTTCTCTCTGTTATCGCTGGAACAAAAAGGATACGTTAGTCGCCTTGAACACATACCGTAATGGGGTTGTTTGCTTGCAAACAAACCGAATATTAATAATATTATTATTCCGGTGAATTGGCAGTATCGGTAGAGGGTTAGGGTTAGGATCGGACATGCTTTCCAGCATAGTTACGTCCCTTTACGAGCTGAGTTCAAATCCCGCCGAGGTTAACTTTGCCTTTCATCCTTACGGGGTCCATAAAATAAAGTACCAGTAATGTACTGGGTAATTGCTGGCCTTGTGCCTAAAGTAAAAACAATTATTATTCACTCACGAATGCATATGATACGGCTTGCTTAACATACAAGCCAGAACCGCTTGGCACCGCGGTCTGGATTTTATGCATATCTCTCTCTCTATATATATATAGATACAAACCAACTTTTTTAAATGGAAGTTGATCAATATTTTATGGTACGTCAAATTTATTTATAAAACTGCTTATATATTGTATTTTATCTGAAGAAGGCATGCCATATTTTTAATATGGTATCCCTGAAATATGTATAATGAAATAAATATGGTTTTATAAATATAGTTTCCATTTGTTTAATATCGTATATCTACTCCAAAACTTGTTGAGTGCTTTATATCAGTTATAAAATATGTACTCATTGTAACCCAACAATTTTAAATAAAACTTTTGCATATATACATCTATATATATATATATATATATGTGTGTGTGTGTGTGTGTGTGTGTGTGTGTGTGCAGCTTAGTCGTCACGGTTGTACCACTAATTTTGTATGCGAAATTATGTAACTTCTCTTACAACCTCACCAGGTTATGAAATATACCGGTTACTACTTGTTTCACTACTCTATACACCCCCTTACGTCAGCAGCCAGCTTCAAGGCTTCTCCTTCAAACATACGAATACACCTTCACGCGCGCACACACACACACACACACACACACACACACACGCTCACACTCACACATACACACTTTTTTCACTACTCTATACACCCCCTTACGTCAGCAGCCAGCTTCAAGGCTTCTCCTTCAAACATACGAATACACCTTCACGCGCGCACACACACACACACACACACACACACACACGCTCACACTCACACATACACACTTTTTTCACTACTCTATACACCCCCTTACGTCAGCAGCCAGCTTCAAGGCTTCTCCTTCAAACATACGAATACACCTTCACGCGCGCACACACACCCACACACACACACACACACACGCTCACACTCACACATACACACTTTTTTCACTACTCTATACACCCCCTTACGTCAGCAGCCAGCTTCAAGGCTTCTCCTTCAAACATACGAATACACCTTCACGCGCGCACACACACACACACACACACACACGCGCGCTCACACTCACACATACACACTTTTTTCACTACTCTATACACCCCCTTACGTCAGCAGCCAGCTTCAAGGCTTCTCCTTCAAACATACGAATACACCTTCACGCGCGCACACACACACACACACACACACACACACGCGCGCGCTCACACTCACACATACACACTTTTTTCACTACTCTATACACCCCCTTACGTCAGCAGCCAGCTTCAAGGCTTCTCCTTCAAACATACGAATACACCTTCACGCGCGCACACACACCCACACGCTCACACTCACACCAACACACACACACCAATACACGCTCACTATATATTAGTGATCTCCCTTCGTTAACCGCTCTTAAGCGAAGATACCACTCACCGGCCACTCTCCAAGAATACGCACGCATGTGTCATTTTCTCCCCATTTTTCCCCTCATTTTCCCCGTTCCTTCCTCTCATCACTCTTTGCTTTCTATCTTCTGATGAAAGATTAGTGTCCGAAACGTTAAGATACTCTTCCTGCTATTTCAAGCGTTAAACTAATATATTTCTTCCATATACTGTGCCGTTTGTTTCGTTATTTTTATTATTTCCGTTTACCTTTTACACACACACACACACACTACAGTGCTATTCAACAGTACTATTTCGTAGCCCAAGTGACGCCAGCTGTTGATGCTCTGAAATGTGTGAGTGTAATTAAAGGAATTTAAATAACTAAAGTAACACTACTCGATATATGTGAGAGCGCAGTTAATATAAGTAGCAATAAAAATCTATTTTAAAGTGTTGGAAATTGAATCGAAGCATTGACCAGGAAATGAAGGGGGAGGTGTTAACAGGTGTTTTTGAAGTAGGATCGATCTCATATTTACTGTACATACATGTGTGTGTATGCCCGCATATATATATATATGTGTGTGTGTGTGTGTGTGTGTGTGTGTGTGTGTGTGTGTGTCGCGAGGAAACGTCTCCACTTAAGTCCGGACTGAATTTCTCTGCGTGGATGTGCACATCCACGCAGAGAAATTCAGTCCGGACTTAAGTGGAGACGTTTCCTCGCGACACACACACACACACACACACATACATATATATATATATATGCGGGCATACACACACATGTATGTACAGTAAATATGAGATCGATCCTACTTCAAAAACACCTGTTAACACCTCCTCCTTCATTTCCTGGTCAATGCTTCGATTCAATTTCCAACACTTTAAAATAGATTTTTATTGCTACTTATATTAACTGCGCTCTCACATATATCGAGTAGTGTTACTTTTACGTCCAGCCCAAAAATACAGAGTTTCTCACACACAATTATAGCACGTCCACATAGTACCGTGTCCTGACAAAAGAGAGCGCGAAAGGCCCGCAAGCTCTGACATCACGTCATGGCCCCTCGTTTCCGGCAAGGCCTCCCCTGCTCTTCCGACACTCTAGCAACACCACATGATTTATTGATTTATTGATATTTTATCTGAGTGACCCGAATCTTCCTGATCGTAATTTTTCGGTCGTATGGTTGATTTTAGACATAATCTATGTGTGTTGGTATTTTAACGATAGTTATAGCTCTGATTTCTCTGAATTATTGAGCCCTCTGCCACTCATGTCGAATTTTGTTTATCGTGAACTCGTGTGCCGATTTTTCGATACTCGATTATTCTACTATATTTAGCTCTAGACTTAGCTATTGACCAGTTAATTTTATTGTTCATATTTTGTCGATTCTATTAAATGATGAATAGCTCCTGTTTATTTTAACATGTCTATTGAGCACTCTTATTCGATATGTGATTTTCCACATTCCCGAATATTTTTCGCGGATATAGAGGTTATCTCCCTTGCTGGATTCCATGTGCGTTTTCAGCTAGGGTTGGCTTTTTTATTCGTCTGGACAAAGCTCGTTGATAATGTATTTCCTGTCCGCCGCTCTCTAGAAGTCTTATATATTTTTATGTGGGCTGATAGTGGGCTGTTTAAGGATTTACAGAAACCCAAGAAGCTAGATTTACCATCTTTCTAGTGGGTCCGGGTAAGCTTTTTACATTCACATGATTTATTGATTTATTGATATTTTATCTGAGTGACCCGAATCTTCCTGATCGTAATTTTTCGGTCGTATGGTTGATTTTAGACATAATCTATGTGTGTTGGTATTTTAACGATAGTTATAGCTCTGATTTCTCTGAATTATTGAGCCCTCTGCCACTCATGTCGAATTTTGTTTATCGTGAACTCGTGCGCCGATTTTTCGATACTCGATTATTCTACTATATATATATATATATATAAATATATATATATATATATATATATATATATATATATATATATATATATATATATATATATATATATATATATATATATATAAAATAAAATATGATTCCAGTTCCTCAGTGAAATAACAACCCAACCAGGAACTGGGCATATCAGAGTATTGACAAAATTATACACCTCAACAACATATGTACTTGTCTATACCACACTAATTCGGACTGCCTGAAGAGGTCACAGCCAAAGATGGCTGTCACCGAAATATATATAGCAGTAATAAACGAAGCTAAATTTTAAACATTTGACTTTTTATTTTACTTTATTTTACATTACTCCGGAGTAACCAAACCAACCTGCGCACTTCGTTGAGTGTTCCAGCCTGCATACTGAGGTGTTGGTATACAACCAACATATACTCAAAATCTATATATATATATATATATATATATATACAAAATTAAATTAAGGGTTGTCATGTCTGAGAGACATGCGCCATATCCCCACTGTAGAATAATTACTAAACTAGAACTTCAAATATAGATACCTTTTAAAATTTATTTTAAGGGTCATGACGTGATATCAGAGTTCGCGGGCCTTTCGCGCTCTCTTTTGTCAGGACACGGTACTATGTGGACGTGCTATAAATATTTCTAGTTGATATATATATATATATATATATATATATATATATATATATATATATATATATATATATATAAATCCAAAATTAAAATTAAGGGTTGCAATGTCTGAGAGACATACGCCATATCCACTGTAGAATAAGCTCAAAGATTAGATCCGAGCATTACATTTTAAAGGGTATCTATATTTGAAATTCTAGTTAAACTCTAATTAATTACCTACCTAGCTATGTGTGCTTACATTCTTTACAAATTATTCCCTGTGATTGTTTCATATGTTTATTTTATATCTAATTTGTGAAATGCGCGGTGGTTGAAATTCAGATGCGCACGGTTAAATGGTAGTAGACGTGGTCGGACGGACATGAAAATTTACACACCTATGTAAAAAGTGCCAAGGAAGCAAACAGACGAGGTTTCAAATCTCTAACTTGAAAAATGTGGTCCCTGGGGCCCCAAAACTATCGCGTTCGGTGAGTTATTTCCCCCCGTTCTAATACTTTTGTCTTATTTACAATTTCATACAAATGTTTAAACTCATCAACGTTCTTTCGCTGTTAACATACAGTACCAATAATTTGAAAATTTTTATTGAAAGTTTATTATAAAGAAGCAGTATCAGGAAAAAAAATGGAAATATGCACTTGGGACTGGACAGTGTACAATGAGAGGTGGAGCGACGTGAAAAAGCGTTGTTTATTAACAGCGAAATAGCAATGTCGATGATATGCAAGTTTGAAAATGCAGATTAATAAACTGTTGCCTTCTACAGTACGTTTCATTTTCATTTTTCAATTAGAGTTGCTGTATATTAAATTTAAATACTTCTATAACGATCATACAGTAGCGTAAATAAAACCTTTACATTGCGAACCCCATGTTCTAATACTGGGGTTAGTTATTTCCCCCTCTTATAATAAATATCTAATATATAGAGGCCCCTCTTTCTGACCAGGGCAATCATCATAAACTATTATACAGTACCGTTTTATGAAATCAATTCTGCAGTACCATTTTACGAAATGCCAAACCGAAAACAGTCACTGTTTTCCATCAAAAGAAATAAAACCCTTAAATTGCGAAGAAGGGAGTCATGTTCTCAAGTACGTTTTTTCAGATATCATTTGCATTTTATTTCTAATACATGTTAACAGTAAGTAGTATTTTTCAATTCATTGTCTTATTTAAAATAACATATCAAAGACAACGTTATTTCGCTGTTAATAAACTTTTGGCGACTACAAGCTTCCATGGTTACGGAGAAAATCGATGAAACAGGAATTTCCCATTCAAATTGAACTAAGAGTAATCTGTGAACGCAGAAGTAAATATTTCGAGAAACGTTGCAACCGAACGAAAACAGGAAGACAATATTTTGGTTCGTGAAGACGTTCCCTGGCAATGAACGGGAAAAAAGCGAGGATAATACGTCGTTATGTGGAACGAAAGAACAATTTCATGCAAAGACAAGACCAAGTTTATGGTATAAATGGAGTCGTTAGACTAATATTCTATTTAAATTAACAGAATGATTTCCAGACCCGGAGTTTAAGAATGATGTAAATAAAATTGAAAAATGAAAATGACAGAGGTTATTAAAATAGAGGTTATTAAAGTAAATAGTGAAGATTTAGGCCAGTACATACGTATGCCCCGACGGACATACACATACATACGCACACACAAATACACACACACACACACACACACACACACACACACACACACACACACACACACACACACACACACACACACACACACACACACACACACACACGAACGCACACGCGTATGTATAAACCTTATGCATTTGTACAGTATTTTCACCAAACTTAAGACATAGGTTACTTATGTACTCCGGATGGTCATGGGCACTGTCATTTTTCCAGATATTGATTATAGGGCCTCCGGCAGATAACCCCTTTAACCACTTTAACCACTTCCTTGGAGTTGACTGAAGCACTGCAGTGCAATGCAACAAAACGTCATAACTTCTGGAGTTCGCAACCGATTTTCACAAAACTTGAGACATGGGCTACGTTTGTCCTACAGATGAATGTGAACTCTCAGAATTGGCACATATTGTGTAGGGGACCCCTGGGGGCAGGAACCCCCTTTTGGAAAAAGCCGATGATTTTGTAAAAGTTTTCGAAGCAGCACTGAAGTATTGACATAAATGGTATACACAACTGCTATTTAATATCCGATCAACGCCGGGTACCTCTGCTAGTATATATATATATATGTCAATCTATTTCTAGTTGATATGTAATGATCGGATCTAATATTTGAGCTTATTCTACAGTGGATATGGCGCATGTCTCTCAGACATGACAACCCTTAATTTTAATTTTGGATATATATACGGCCCCTTGATTGTTGAGCTAATTCAGTTGAATAGGCTCGACTACTATTTCTGGCTGTCGATGGTCCTATTCACGCCACTGGGATGACGTTGTGCAATGTGTGTATTTAAAAAAAAATGCAACACGTGGTTCGAGTCATTCACAGATTTGCATTTGCTTTGTAAACGCAGATGGTTATCTTCTTCTCCTTTGGTGAACATCCAAGAATTTAACTGCTGTGATTTACGGATTAATAGGTGAAATATATATCTTACTTAAAGAAATATATACAAAGGAGATTAATCATTTTAAAATGTATCTATATTTGAAGTACTAGTTAAACTTTAATTAGTTACCAACCTAGCTATGTGTGCTTACATTCTTTACAAATTATTCCCTGTGATTGTTTCATATGTTTATTTTATATATATATATGTCAATCTATTTCTAGTTGATATATATATATATATGCAAAAGTTTTATTTAAAATTGTTGGGCTACAACAAGTAAATATTTTATAACTGATATAAAGCACTCAACAAGTTTTGGAGTAGATATACGATATTAAACAAATGGAAACTATATTTATAAAACCATATTTATTTCATTATACATATTTCAGGGATACCATATTAAAAATATGGCATGCCTTCTTCAGATAA
>OZ024741.1:229795845-229843345 GCA_964016885.1 Eledone cirrhosa
GAACCTGACTGTCAACCAAATACTGCTGATGTTGGAGGAAGGAGAAGAAGGAAAGGGGCCAGAACCAACTGGACGAAAGAATTGAATAGAACTGTTATGCAATGTTACCTGAAAAGTAACCCCAAGGAGAGGGGCTACAGGAGACGGATGCATAACATCTGGAACGAGATTGGTTTATTTAAATTAGATGAACAAAAATTGGCCGGGCAGGCTCGGGTAATAAGAACTAATGGGTGGATAAGCGAGCTGGAACTGGAGGAACTGAGCAGAGAGAATAGCTTGGAGATGGCGGGTGTAGTATGCCAGACAAGCGAGCCAGTGGGAAATGAAGGTGAAGAGGTCCTGAGAACGGAGGAACCACCCGAAGCAGACAATGATCTGAATACTGAGATAAATAATACCTGGAACAGAGATACGGCCACTGAGGAGATGAATGCTGACGGGCTAGGACAAGATTCGGTTGACATCCTAAATTTAGTGGTAGATGAATTGAACAATGATAGTGGGAGACCTATGAACCTAAGATTTGTAGACAGGAAAAAGTTAAAAGAAACAACAGCTAAGGTAAACAAAGTCATCCCATACCTTGAGGCGAGGAGCCTTCACCAGTGCAACAATATCCTCAAAGCAACCGCAAATACGGTGAGGAAACTACTTGGTATAAAAGCGAGAGGAAACAACAGACAAGAAAGAGCAGAGCCGTGGTGGAAGAAGCGACTGAGTGGGCAAATCGGGGAAATGAGAAATGACATAGGAAAGCTTGAGTCACTACTGAATGGGACACTAAAAAACATAGGCACTAAAAATAGACTGGAAATAAAATACAAAACTAGGAGGAAAAAGCTAAATATTATCATAGAGGAACTGAAGCAACGCATTGTAGCAAAGAGTGCAAAAATCAGGCGATACGAGAACAGAGTCAGTCAGTATAAACAGAACCGCATGTTCGACAACAACCAGAAGATGCTGTTTGGACAGCTTGAGGGGAAAGAAAGAGGCAACGACTTGATCCCTGGGGCGGAGCAAACTAAAACATTCTGGAGAGGAATATGGGAGCAGGATGTTAGACATAATGTCCAGGCAGGGTGGATTGAGACAGTACAGAGGGAGATCGGTGAGCAGGCACAACAACAAACTGATTTGAGTATCACAGTTGAAACTCTTAAGGGGCAGGCCAAAAAACTAACCAACTGGAAATCACCAGGCCCAGATGGTGTGCAGGGGTATTGGATTAAACATTTAACATCCCTCCACCCGAAGCTGACGGCCATGTTCAATGACTGCTTGGTGTCGGGTGAGGTGCCAGAGTGGTTGACAAAAGGTACCACAGTTCTGATAATGAAAGACCGAATCAAGGGTAATGATGTTACCAACTATAGACCTATCACATGTCTGTCCGTAATGTGGAAACTGTTGACGAGCATTGTGTCTGAGGAAATCTACCATCACCTCCACACAAACAACTTGTTACCGGACGAACAGAAAGGATGCCGAAAGAAGTCACGTGGTACAAAGGACCAGTTACTTATTGATAAGATGGTAATGGGGAATTGCAGGAGGAGACACACTGATCTTGCCATGGGATGGATAGACTACAGAAAGGCATTTGACATGGTGCCTCATTCTTGGATCACCAAAAGCCTGGAGATCTTCAGGGTGGCAGATAACATCAGACAGTTGCTGGGCAGGAGTATGGGGTCATGGGAGACAGAGTTGACATCAACTGGAGTATCCTTGGGAAGCGTGAAGATCAAGAGAGGTATCTTTCAGGGAGATAGCCTGTCCCCTCTGTTGTTTGTCCTTGCCCTTATGCTGCGAAAAGTGAGAGCAGGATACAAGTTGGGAAGGGGAGAGCTTACCATCAATCACCTCCTCTTCATGGACGATCTTAAGCTCTTCGGGAAAAGTGAGAAGGAGTTGGATGTGCTTGTTGACACTGTCCGTATTTTCAGCAGTGATATATGTATGCAGTTTGGTATTGGTAAGTGTGGAGTCATTGTGATGAGGAGGGGTAGGTTGAGCAGAAGTAACGGGATCCAGATACCAACAGGTGAGATGATAAAGGAAATTGACTCCGAGGAAGGATACAAGTATTTGGGCGTTCTGGAGGCTGATGGCATAAAGAACAAAAAAATGAAGGAATTGTTAAGAACTGAATACATTCGGAGAGTAAGGAGCGTATTGAAGTCACATCTGAACAGCAGAAATGCCATAAGCGCAGTAAATTCCCGAGCTGTGTCTATTATTAGGTACAGTGCGGGAATTCTGAGATGGAATGTTGCTGAACAAAAAGAAATGGATAGGAAGACTAGGAAGCTATTGACTATCTACAACATGTTCCACAAGAGGAGTGATGTCGATAGACTCTACCTAAGGAGATCTGAGGGTGGAAGAGGTCTTATCAGCATAGAGGACTGTGTTCAGATGGAGAAAAACAACCTATACAAGTACGTGACCTATAGTAAGGAGCCAATGCTCAGAACTGTACTGAAGGAGGGGACAGTAGGCCAGGGGATGTCCAAGGAGGAAATAACATCAAGGAGGAAGAGCAGCCTTAAGGGAAAATCCCTTCATAGTACCTTCTTTGAGAAAACTGAATTTAGAGATCCACAGACATGGAACTGGTTGAGAAGAGGAGACCTCAAAAAGGCTACAGAAGGAATGCTAATTGCTGCGCAGGAGCAGGCCCTCAAAACGAAGTGGTTGAAGCACCATATTTACAAGGAGGAGGCTAGCCCACTGTGCAGGATCTGTGGAGAGAGAGAGGAGACTGTGGCTCACATTGTGTCCGAGTGTAAACACCTAGCCCAGACCCACTATAAGGGCTGGAGACACGATGTGATGGGCAGGGTGATCCACTGGCACCTGTGCAAAGTAAACAATTTACCACATTCTGAGAAATGGTATGAGCATAGGCCAGAGGCGGTGATGGAGAACAATCAGGTGAAGGTGCTGTGGGATTTTAGGATACAGACGGACAAAAAACTGGAACACAATAGACCTGACCTGGTGGTTGTGGACAAAGAAAAAAGATCGTGTCTGATTGTGGATGTGGCCTGCCCGTTCGACACGAGAGTGCAAGAGAAGGAGAGGGAGAAAATTAACCGATACCAGGACCTAAAGTGGGAGGTGAAAAGGATTTGGAACTGCCATGAAGTCAAAGTGATCCCGATTGTCATAGGCGCACTGGGGACTATCTCCAAAAGTTTCCAGGGATGGTTAAAGAAAATCGGCCCCTTCGCGCTTTTTGGAACGCTTCAAAAGGCATGCTTGCTTGGAACAGCAAGAACCCTCCGATACGTCCTGAATATCTGAGGCTGCAGGTAGTGGCTTGATATTCAATTCAACGGACTTTCCGGTTAACCAACATCAATGACTGAGATTCAAGGAATAACAACAATAATAATAATAATAATAATAATAAGGAGTGTGATTATAATGCTTTCTTTATTAATCATAAGGGTTTACACAGAGTAGACATTAAGGAGTAGACGGTACAAATGGGCATTTCTGCGTGTAAAAAAACCCCCAAAAAACAGAGGATGTAATAAAAGAACAACGAAAAATTCCCCAATAGGGGGTAGACTTCCGAGGGCCATCGTGGAGAAAGCCCATTAAAAAAAGCCACGGAGACACTGACCACCAGGGCAATTCTCTCCCAGTTTTCCACCTTCAATTTACAGGCATATACTCAGAGTAGGTCCATTCACTCGGGCCATTCTTGCCTCTCTCACCCATCTTTCAAGAAAAAGCTGGGAAGAGAGCACCTCCCTCTCTACCCTGATTTTCCTTTTCAAATGAAATTGGAAAAAGTTAATCAGGGCATCACCGAAGAGGTAAGTGCTCGTCTTCAGCCCTTTCAGACGCGTCCACCATACTATCTCTTTCGCCATGGCCACCAGGCAGATAAAAACTGCCTGCCCTTCCCGGCTAAAGGAAGAGGGCGTGGAAATCCTCACGATGAACTCAGCTGATAGTCGGATCCGTTCTACACGCGACAGCAGGTGTTCAACATAAACCCTCAAGTCAGCAATGCTCGGACACTGGACGAGTGCATGTAGGACGGTTTCGTCGCCCTGCGCGCATCTCAGACATGCCCGGCTGACGGCACCTCCATGCCTGTAGAGTTTATCCCGAACTGGCAAAGCTCCTCGGTAGCACTGCCAGGCCAGGGATTTCTGGAAGTTGTCCATAGGCCCCGGCCCGAAAGTTCTTCCAAAGAGATTGGCTAGTTGATTTTCGTCGACGCCTAGAGTTTCCCCAAGTACGTCGTCGCTCTTACCCTCCACTAATCCTCTATAAAACGCCAAGGTGGAATTTCCACCGATCACATTGCCCGATTGGTCGAGGGCTGTGAGCGCCTGAAGATATTCCAGTCTCCAAGCGCTCCCTCTCGGTCTTCGCTTGACCCAGGACTGCAGCTCCGTCAAGGAGATGAGCTGGGGAAAGACGCGTCTAGCAAATGGCGACTACACCTGATCACCGTCGAGGAAGAGGTGGAGATGTCGTAGCCTGAGTGCGTGTCTGCGCATCATTAGCCACGACATGCCCAGCCCTCCACGTAGCGAGTGTTGACAGCAGATGGATCGCCTGACCATCGGAGCGCGTCCCTTCCACAAAAAGCGAAAGGGCAAACGCTCCAGCGCAGTCAGGTGAGGCTTAGGACAAGGCACGACGGTCAGGCGGTAGTAGATGAAGGAGTGTAATTATAGTTTAATGTAAGGAATGTTAATAATGATAATAATTGTTTCTACTTTAGGCACAAGGCCAGCAATTAACCAGTACATTACTGGTACTTTATTTTATCGACCCCGTAAGGATGAAAGGCAAAGTTAATCTCGGCGGGATTTGAACTCAGACTGTAAAGGGACGTAACTATGCTAGAAAGCATGGCGTCCAACCCTCTACCGATACTGCCAATTCACCGTTAATAATGATAATAATAATGTCCGTTTACAATTGTTTCGCTACTCCATATAATGTTTCTGGATCAATTGATTATAGATCATTATTGATCACGGTGCATTGGCAGTATCGGTAGAGAGTCGGACACCATGCTTTGAAGCATAGAGTTACGTCCCTTTATGATCTGAGTTCAAATCCCGCCGAGGTTAACTTTGCCTTTCATCCTTACGGGGTCGATAAAATAAAGTACCAGTAATGTACTGAGTAATTGTTGGCCTTGTGCCTAAAAATAGAAACAATTATGATCTGGTTCAGATAAAGGTAAGTAACTTAGGTAAAAAATGGAGCGGCTCTTCAGAACTTCAAAGGATAATGAAAATATTTATAAATATACTATGGAATAAGAAATATAAAGTAAGTAAAGAAAGAAGGTTACATGAATGTAATGTTCCATATATTGGTATTTCACGACGGTGTTTTCGATCTATTTAATTTCTGTTATAGGCAAGCATTATTCATCTGTCGAGGCTGTATTAAGCGATGTATGCCTATGCATAACAATATGGCCGCCTGAGGATATTTACCTTACTAATTAGAGACAGGTTTCAAAGGAATTAACTCCTTGAGAATTTTGAAATTTAGGTGATTTATAACTACGAAGTGCTAATGAGCTTAAGTGATATCCAAGTTATTGTTAAATATTTAACATGTTAGCTATATGTAAAGTTGAGATTATATGATTATGTTGGGTCAAATGTTCTATTGGCGAAAGAATTTGCCCTTCGATGTTGACAGCTAATAGTTATCTCGTTTCTATCGTTTATAGGTTGTGGTCGTGATAGAGTTATGTAATAGGCCTCGGTAACACAGAGATCACAACAGTTTCTTCGTCCATTGAACGCTTGGGCTCTAGCTAGGATATCCCATGTTAGTGAGTGTTCAGTGTTGGTTAATTTAAGGTTTTTAATGAGCCTAGCTAGAGATGTTGAACATCTATTGCTAGGGTCACGGAAGAAAAAGAGTGCGCATTATAGCGTACCTTAAAAGGGTTAGAGGTAGAGCCAATATAGGAGCTAGTGTGTGATGCTGTTTTAACAGTGCACCTATATACTATATTGGGTGTAAGGTATTGTCCATTTAGTGGGTATGCGTTAGGGTAGCGGCAATTGCAATTACTGCTGCGGTTAGTAAGGGTAGGGTTGTTTAAACTATGCGGCTGGTGTGTGCTAGAAAGATTAGATGGGGAGTTATGCTACTAGAGTAAGTATTTGTGTAGAGGCGTGGTGTATTTGAGGGGGGTAATGGTACCGCGGTGTGAGAGTTATACTGTCTTAGTTTATGATGGTTAATGAATGCGATATGGCTAGCTAGGTTAGGTGTTGTGGAGAATGAGATTTTAATGTTGTTTTTATTCAATAGTTTGTAGTATCTATGATTAGAGGGGAAATGTTTAGATAGGATAGAGAAGAAGCGTTTAGTGGCTAAATTAGATGAGCCAGGTAATATTTCTAGGCCTATTTCTTCTAGGGGTACTAGTGGAGTTGGCAAGGGCTTTCATAGGGTTATTATTACCTGGGCGTTTATTATTTGTCATCCCATTGATCGTTCCTATTATAGGGTTGATTCTGAATCTGCTACTAGGAATGGGAAGTAAGTCTCTACCACCATTACGGTTCCCTGTATAGGTACTGTTACTGCTAAAATACCGGCGTATCTGGCTACATGCTATTATATTTCTAGTTCTAACGTTCAAATTATTATGGTTGTGGTGAAGTTCTGTGTTATAGAATTTAGGTATGTAGTAAATGGACTGTTCATAACCAGATTCAGAAAGGGCCTTATTATAATATGGCGCATAGTTCATAAATATGTCCTCATTAGCGGATAGCATGGAGATCCTATAAGAGATAGATTTAATGACTGCTCTAATGACTGCCGGTGGGTGGTTAGAGTGCGGGCTAATATATGTAAGTATTTCACCTGGTTTATGATACGGGTAATATAAGTTATTGTTAAGATCTAGGGTAACGTCCAGGAAGTTTACTACCTTACGGTTCGGTTCGATGGTGATAGAGAGGCCGTTATTTAAAAAAATTTATGTAATTGCTTTTTGAGCAAGTCGATGCCTCGATTAGTGTAATTGTGGGCTGCAAATAGGGCGTCGTCCCTATATATTCCACCTTGCAGGGGTTGGATTTCGGCTTTGATGTTATGTTTGACCCAACATAATCATATAATCTCAACTTTACATATAGCTACCATGTTAAATATTTAACAATGACTTGGATAATTATAAGTTACCTCCCCTATACTATCTCTCACTTAAGCTCATGAGCATTTCTTAGCTATAAATCACCTAAATTTCTAAATTCTCAAGGAGTTAATTCCCATGAAACCTATCTCTAGTTAGTAAGGTAAATATCCTCAGGCGGCCATATTGTTATGCATAGGCATACATCGCTTAATACAGCTTCGACAGATGAATAATGCTTGCCTATAACAGAAATTAAATAGATCGAAAACACCGTCGTGAATTACCAATATATGGAACATTACATTCATGTAACCTTCTTTCTTTACTTACTTTATATTTCTTATTCCATAGTATATTTATAAATATTTTCATTATCCTTTGAAGTTCTGAAGAGCGGCTTCATTTTTTACCTAAGTTACTTATCTTCAGATAAATAATTGTTTCTACTTTAGGCACAAGGCCAGCAAAAACCCAGTGCATTACTGGTACTTTATCTTCAGATAAATAATTGTTTCTACTTTTGGCACAAGGCCAGCAATTAACCCAGTGTATTACTGGTACTTTATTTTATCGACCCCGAAAGGATGAAAGGCAAAGTTAACCTCGGCGGGATTTGAACTCAGAATGGCAAGGGCCGTAACTCTATGCGTCAAAGCATGGCGTCCGACCCTCTACTGGTACTGCCAATCCTTCTATAATCATTTAATCCAGAAACATTATATGGAGTAGCCAAGCAATTGTAAACGAACATTATTATTATCATTATTAACATTCCTTACATTAAACTATAATTACACTCCTTATTATTATAATCACACTCATTATTATTATTATTATTATTATTATTATTATTATTATTATTATTCCTTACATTAAATTATAATTACACTCCTTATTCCTCATTTATACTGAAACTATGTTGACTTCTTTAAATAACGTCTTCCTTGTGAAATTTGTGGTCTTGTCTTTGCTTAACTAATGAATATATATATATATATATATAACCACAGACCCTCCATCTCAACTCTACTTTTGAAAAACAGAAGAACTGCAAAACCGGTAAAGGAACCAAATAAATATATATAAATATATATATATATTTTTTAATAAGACTCCAGTTGCATATATATATATATGTGTGTGTGTGTGTGTGTGTGTGTGTGTGTGTGTGTGTGTGTGTGTGTGTGTGTGTGTGTGTGTGTGTGTGTGTGTGTGTGTGTGTGTGTGTGTGTGTGTGTGTGTGTGTGTGTGTGTGTGTGTGTGTGTGAATGAAGTAATTCCGTCGGAAAAGTCCAGGAAAAAAGAGTGCTCTATGTAGGTTTCAGAGCTTAATAGTTATGTAATAAACAACATAAGGCAATTATTCCATTTACCAGTGGTTTCTTAAGAGCAAAAAATTTTGCTTTCAATCCTCAGAATGAAAAAATCCTGGTCTGTTTATTGAATTTGGATTTTAAAAACAAAAATGCAATCTATATGAAAGTGAGGCTGGAGAAAGAAGAAGGAAAGGAAGAATAAAATAAAACCACACATGCAAACACACACACAAACACACACACACATACACAAAAGCATACATACACACACACACACACACACACATATATATATATATATACATACACTCATACATACACACACACATATACACATATATGTGTATATAAATACACACATACACATACATACGCACATAAATATCAACACATCCATACATACACATACATATATACAACCACACACACATATATACACACATATATATAGAAATAGAAATACATATATATATATATATACATGCATACACATACACATACATAGCCATACACACATACATATACATACATGCACACAATCATACCTATATACACACGTACATACATACACATACATAAATGCGTACATATGCATGTACAAAATTATACACACCTCTACATATTCACACACGCAAATAAATGTAAGAAAAAATATATATAAAAAATAAAATAAAGACTATTATACAGTTGACAGCGATACAAACGACGAGTAGATGAACAGACGCGCGTGGTAAGCAATACACACAAATGCACGTACACATACCTACGAAAAAGTAAATACATACACACACTCTCACACAAATATACATATACACATACATAAACACATACATACACATACACAAATACATACACAAACACACACACACACACACACATATACACATACATATATATATATAAATACACACACACAGATACACACACATATATATACATACACACACACATACATACATAGCTATACAATTATACACATACAAATATATATCACAAACACGCACAACCAAATACAAACACACACACACACATACATATATATATATATACACATACATATATATGTGTGTGTGTAAAACTCAATCTTAGATAATTCATATGAACCTTATATATACATATATATAGTAGTAATGTAATAAACATCATAAGGCAATTATTCCATTCACCAGTGGTTTCTTAATAGCAAAAGAATTTTGCCTTCAATCCTCAGAATGAAAAAAACCTGGTCTATCTACACATACATATATATACACACACATATATATATATATGTATACACATACACATACATTTTGGTATGTGAAGGGTAAGGCAAAAAGAATATATGGGGGGGGGGAGACATAGGAAAAGGTGAAATATAAGGGGAGATAAGGGAGAAAAAGTATACAAGAATACAAGAATACAGAACGTGGATTCAGCAAAATAAAAAAAGCCGTAGTAGAAGTAAAGAGCAGAGAAGGAGTTCAAGGCGGTTGATTTATCATAGGAGTGTCAATCCAGTTATAGATCAGATGTGATTTCAGATGAGGACAACATCTGAAGATCTCAATCTTTGAGTTTAGGCAAGCAGAAGTGGCTCTCAAGTTTAGCAAAATCCTATATTTTTCTGTGGTACACAAAGAACAATTCTTTGAGCCCCTTTGGTACTCCCTCGAATTGTCTAAGATAGACCAATCGATAGAGAACGAGATGTTACTATCCTTGAGTCCCCACACCTTACTTGTGAGGGCCGTTGATGTTCGTTTATCGGGGTGCTTAAAAGAAGCGACATGTGAGTAAAATCTGGTTTTAAACCTGTCCTGGGTCATGCCGACATATCGCTCACTCCTGGCTGGCTGGTTGTTGATTAACGGTGTTATTTTAGCCTCATAAACAACTGATTTGGTGTTACATTTACCCTGCAATGGGCATTCATCCGGCTTCCTGCAACTGCATCCTGGATTTGTTCTCGTATGATTTGACCTAGTGATCTTGGACTTCATAGATGGGCAACAAGAGTAACTGATCTTAACTACGTTCCTATTAAATATCTTATAATATCTATGATTAGGAGGAAAATGTTTGTCTAAGAGTTCAAGGAATTTCCTTCCTACATTAGTTTTGCCAGTTAGAGAGAAGGGGGGTGTGAACCAAATAATTTTCCTTTTCCTGTTATTATGGTTAGTTTTAGGGGGGGGGGTAGGTAAATAAAAAGTGTTTTCTGTAAAACCGCTGTTCTTAAGGGCTTTATTATAATAAGGGGCGGCTTTATTAAAAATGTCTATAGACGAAGATAAGGTAGAGATCCTACGGCTAATGTTAGGAATAAGATTATTAAAAACTATAGGGGGATGGCAAGACTCTTTGTGTATATACCTAAGATTTTCATTAGGTTTATGATAAGGTTTAAGAGGCGGTAAGTAGATCAAGATTAATATCAAGAAAGTTAGCATTGGTAAGGTTCGTATTTATAGTGATTTTAAGGTTAAGATTAGCAAAAGTATTGATTAAATCTTTACGGAATTTATCAAGGTTATGGTCGTTGGTGGTATGAGAAACTGCCAATCCGTCATCACGGTATAAACCGATATTATGGGAAGGAAATTTCTCTTTGAGGGTGTGGAGAAGGAATAATCCTACTAAGTCACACACATCCGCACTGTCATATGAACCCATTGCAACATCAAAAGAGTTTTCAGGGTTTGACTTTTTAACCCAAATATTTTCATTAGTAAAGAGTAAAGTTTTTCTAGCATGAAAGATAATGTCTTCTAATTTAGAAATATTAATGAAGGGTCTTGCAAAATCTAAGGCATTAGTTAATAAGGAAACAGTAATAGAGGGGTAAAAATCAACAATATCAAATTGGGTAAATCTACACTTATTTTTACCTTGTATATTATTAAACCAAGAAATAACAGGAAGTATTTAGCCACTGTGATAGGTCAGTGTTAGTTCTAATTTGGAGAATTATTTTTCTTAAGATTTTTTTACTTGTAAGGCCAACTTCGGCTTTAGCCGGGTTAATCAGTCTACAACTAGGTCGATTAGTAAAGTCCAATTTATGGTCTTTAAGGGTAATATATGCTTTACGCTTAGTTAGGCTTTCAATCCGGTTGTCTATTTTTAAAGAACTAGCTAGTTCCTTAGCTTCTTTATTGATAGTATTGTAGGTATTATTATTAGATAATTGATATTTGTTGGTAATACTATTAGTTAAAAGTTGGTTATACAAAGTACTATTAACTTCAAAGAGATTTTTAGTTTTATCAGAAAGAACAAAAGTGTTTGAAGAATTTCTAAAATTAGAAATATCGTTAGATACTTTAGTTTGAAAGTTATTGTACTTACGAAATTTGATATCACTAATTAGATTAACAAGGTCTAATTCGAAGTTGGCCATGTCTTTAATTCTAGGTGGATATTTACGGGATTTTATGTCAAAACAATCATTAGTATCAGCACTGAATAGTCCATCGTAAACCATTGCCTTCCATCTCATTCTTTTAACGACTTGTTCGGTTTTATCTATAAGCATTTTGGTATAAGTTGTGTTGGAAGGAGTAGGTATATTTTTGATTGAATAATCCAATTCATAAAGATCCATGGTGTATGTTGGTTAAATTCCTGAAAACTGTAGAGTGCTCAACTAATCGGGCTGGAAAGTGCCAATCATATATGTAATATAGAATATGCTTCAATCAATCCCGGTTGGAGCTGTATAAATGAAGTAATTCCGTCGGAAAAGTCCAGGAAAAAAGAGTGCTCTATGTAGGTAACAGAGCTTAATAGTTATGTAATAAACAACATAAGGCAATTATTCCATTTACCAGTGGTTTCTTAAAAGCAAAAAATGTTGCTTTCAATCCTCAGAATGAAAAAATCCTAGTCTGTTTATAGAATTCGGATTTTAAAAACAAAAATGCAATCTATATGAAAGTGAGGCTGGAGAAAGAAGAAGGAAAGGAAGAATAAAATAAAACCACACATGCAAACACACACACACATACACAAAAGCATACATACACACACACACACACATATATATATACATACACTCATACATACACACACACATATACACATATATGTGTATATAAATACACTCATACACATACATATACACATACGCACATAAATATCAACACATCCATACATACACATACATATATACAACCACACACACATATATACACACATATATATGTAGGAGGTGAGTTTTATTGTAGTACAATAAATCAATGCAGATATCGGATAAGAAGCACTCTACAGTTTGTAGGACTGGAGTATACATAATATAAGATCAAAAGATGGTTAAAGGAGTTCCATGTATTTTATTATGCGCATTTCAAAAACAAACATCATCATGCAATAATATGTTAATTTAAAACTGCACTATCCATAAGTGTTTTTTTAGCCTTCATATCATGTTCTCCTGTTTTATCTGATGAAAACACAAATATTATTGCATGATGATGTTTGTTTTTGAAATGCGCATAATAAAATACATGGAATTCCTTTAACCATCTTTTGATCTTATATTACACACATATATATATAGAAATATAAATATATATATATATATATACATGCATACACATACACATACATAGCCATACACATATACATATACATACATACATACATGCACACAATCATACCTATATACACACGTACATACATACACATACATAAATGCGTACATATGCATGTACAAAATTATACACACCTCTACATATTCACACACGCAAATAAATGTAAGAAAAAATATATATAAAAAATAAAATAAAGACTATTATACAGTTGACAGCGATACAAACGACGAGTAGATGAACAGACGCGCGTGGTAAGCAATACACACAAATGCACGTACACATACCTACGAAAAAGTAAATACATACACACACTATCACACAAATATACATATACAAATACATAAACACATACATACACATACACAAATACATACACAAACACACACATATACATATATACACACACATATACACATACATATATACATATATATATATATATAAATACACACACACATATACACATATATATATATACATACACACACACATACATACATAGCTATACAATTATACACATACAAATACATATCACAAACACGCACAACCAAATACCAACACACACACACACATACATATATATATATATATACATATACATATATATATATATATATATATATATATATATATATATATACACATACATATATATATGTGTCTGTGTAAAACTCAATCTTAGATAATTCATATGAACCTTATATATACATATATATAGTAGTAATGTAAGGCAATTATTCCATTCACCATATATGAATATATATATATATTTATATTTATATACGATATTAAATAAATGGAAACTATATTTATAAAACCATATTTATTTCATTATATATATTTCAGGGATATCATATTAAAAATATGTTATGCCTTCTTCAGACAAAATACAATATAAACAGTCTTATAAATAGATAGATTCGACATACCTTTCAACTTCGACTTCTATTTGAAAAGTTGATTTGGTAGTGGAAAAAATATTAGGGACAGTTATAAAAAGAAAGAAAGAAAAACGAAGAAAAAGAAGAAATGCATGCAACTAAATAGAGAGAGATAGATATAGAGAGATATATAGAGAGAAGAAATTCATGTAAAGAAACAGAGAGAGATATATAGAGAGAGGAAAAAACACAGAGGGAGATAGATAGAGAGAGAAGAGAGGAGAGAGAGAGAGAGAGAGAGAGAGAGAGAGAGAGAGAGAAAATATAGAGAGATAGATATAGATAGAGATAGAGAGAAAGAGAATAGGTAGTTGTGCACCAGTTGAATGACGTATCAATGATATATTTATTTATTTATTTATTTATTTAGCTCTAGTATTAATGTAGAGAGAGATATATGTGGTTAAGAGAGAAAACAGCCGTTACATAGAGAGAAAAGAAAAGAAAAATATCCAGACAAAAACGAGGCAGATTTAAAACACTATGTTTCATCAATGTAAAAAATACCAATTCGTATAAAACAGGCATTATAATGTAAATATCAGTATTCATGAATGAGACACGTATCAATAATGTGTGAAAAATAATGATCATATGTCTAGTTTAAAATTCATAGGTTTATATTAGAGTTGAGATAAAATAGAAGGTTATCCCAGATTTTATACTATATACATCCATGTGAATTTACGTTATCAGCTCTGCAAATTCCTATTTCACACGAAAACATTCTCATTGTGCTATAAAAATTCTAGTATACATATATGTGTACATACACACAAATATATATAGAGTCTACATTAATTTTAACAATACTATTCATGTCTTTACTCTACATGATTATCGTTCAAGCATAAATAGAGAACAGATATCAATATATCAATAAAAATAAAAATATCAGAAACAAAAAGTAAAAATATCAGAAACAAAAAGTAAATAAAAACAAAAAAAATCAAAAAAATACAAAAAAAATACAAAAAAATACAAAAAAATACAAAAAAATACAAAAAAATACAAAAAAATACAAAAAAATATTAAAAATAAAAATATTAAAAATATTAAAAATATTAAAATAAAAATAAAACATAGTATGCCCCGCAAATCAACCACAGAGATCAGCCCTTCAAAGTTAATTGACAATATATTGCCAAGTTCGTTATAAGCATCAGAATCACAAGCAAACAAAACCAAAAATGATTTACCAAATCCTGTCTAGCAGAAAACATTCCAAAAGTTTACGATACCCATTTGACCTACAGATGGTCTTATATTTAATATAGAAGTTTATCTAGTGTAAAATTTATTCGATATATTTGGGTAGTTTAATTATTCATGAAGAATGTTTAAAATAAAAAGGAATCGAAAGATTTATCGGCGAGTTTCATAAATAATTATAAATCAAATTAAATATACTACATTTTAAATTTATATTTATATTTAAAAGTTGAGTTCAATCTATGTCTGCAGCAACTGAATAAATTTGTCCGTAAATTAAGGGAATTTTTAGATTTTAGTATAAAGAATATCTCCTCCGCGCAGAGGTCACATGTCTCAGAGGATGAATTAAAAGGAATCCCTCTTGAGACTATATTCCAAGCCGTTGAATATCCAACGTTATCATGCCTAAGTTGCCAGAGTAGGCCTTTTTTAATATTTTTATTTTTAATATTTTTTTGTATTTTTTGTATTTTTTTGTATTTTTTTGTTTTTTTTTTTGTATTTTTTTGTATTTTTTTGTATTTTTTTGTATTTTTTTGTATTTTTTTGTATTTTTTTGTATTTTTTTGTATTTTTTTGTATTTTTTTGATTTTTTTTGTTTTTTATTTACTTTTTGTTTCTGATATTTTTACTTTTTGTTTCTGATATTTTTATTTTTATTGATATATTGATATCTGTTCTCTATTTATGCTTGAACGATAATCATGTAGAGTAAAGACATGAATAGTATTGTTAAAATTAATGTAGACTCTATATATATTTGTGTGTATGTACACATATATGTATACTAGAATTTTTATAGCACAATGAGAATGTTTTCGTGTGAAATAGGAATTTGCAGAGCTGATCACGTAAATTCACATGGATGTATATAGTATAAAATCTGGGATAACCTTCTATTTTATCTCAACTCTAATATAAACCTATGAATTTTAAACTAGACATATGATCATTATTTTTCACACATTATTGATACGTGTCTCATTCATGAATACTGATATTTACATTATAATGCCTGTTTTATACGAATTGGTATTTTTTACATTGATGAAACATAGTGTTTTAAATCTGCCTCGTTTTTGTCTGGATATTTTTCTTTTCTTTTCTCTCTATGTAACGGCTGTTTTCTCTCTTAACCACATATATCTCTCTCTACATTAATACTAGAGCTAAATAAATAAATAAATAAATAAATATATCATTGATACGTCATTCAACTGGTGCACAACTACCTATTCTCTTTCTCTCTATCTCTATCTATATCTATCTCTCTATATTTTCTCTCTCTCTCTCTCTCTTTCTCTCTCTCCTCTCTTCTCTCTCTATATATCTCTCTATATCTATCTCTCTCTATTTAGTTGCATGCATTTCTTCTTTTTCTTCGTTTTTCTTTCTTTCTTTTTATAACTGTCCCTAATATTTTTTCCACTACCAAATCAACTTTTCAAATAGAAGTCGAAGTTGAAAGGTATGTCGAATCTATCTATTTATAAGACTGTTTATATTGTATTTTGTCTGAAGAAGGCATAACATATTTTTAATATGATATCCCTGAAATATATATAATGAAATAAATATGGTTTTATAAATATAGTTTCCATTTATTTAATATCGTAAATATACTCCAAATACTTGTTGAATGCTTTTATATCAGTTATAAATATTTACTCGTTGTTAACCCAACAATTTAAATAAAACTTTGCATTTATATTTATATATATATTTTTCTAAGGCGGGTAAAATTCCCGGGATCCATGGACGAGTTCTCTCCAGCGGTTTCTGTCCCTCATTATCGCTGCCATGTCCTGCGTCTCCAACAGACCAGTGTCTGTCCTTAGGGCATCAACATACGTTAACCTTGGTTTTCCTCTTTTAGTGTGTCCATGTAGGGGCTCCCAAAGGAGCACTGAGTGCAATGTCAACTCTGGATGTCGGTGAGCATGTCCAGCTAACCTCAGTCTCCTCTGTGTCACTTTTGAGCTGACTTTTGGGATGCTCCCATACAGCTCTGAGTTTTTCATCCTCAGTGTATACTGATTAATGTTCTGAGCCATCCTCAACATTCTCATGTAGCACCCATCCACCATCTGAGTGACATAGGCGGGAAGCCGCTAGTATTGGTTGAGGGCTTCCTGTATTTGGGAGCAAAGATTGGGAATACAGAAGATGATGTGGTTGAGAGGAAGAGCAAGGCCTGGGCGGCGTGCCACAGCTTGAGATCGGTGTGGAAGTCGGACCTTCGTAGAGACCTGAAAGTCCGCCTCTTCATTGCTGTAGTGGAGTCTGTGCTACTGTATGGGTCTGAGACTTGGACACTGACCAAGAAACTCTATATATATATGTGTGTATGTATGTGTGTGTGGTTGTATATATGTATGTGTATGTATGGATGTGTTGATATTTATGTGTGTATGTATCTATGTGTATATGTATGTGTATGTGTGTATTTATATACACATATATATGTGTATATGTATGTGTATGTATGAGTGTATGTATCTATAATATATATATATATATATATATATATATATATATATATCTATGTGTGTATGTATGCTTTTGTGTATGTGTTTGTGTGTGTGTTTGCATGTGTGGTTTTATTTTATTCTTCCTTTCCTTCTTCTTTCTCCAGCCTCACTTTCATATAGATTGCATTTTTGTTTTTAAAATCCAAATTCAATAAACAGACCAGGATTTTTTCATTCTGAGGATTGAAAGCAAAATTTTTTGCTTTTAAGAAACCACTGGTAAATGGAATAATTGCCTTATGTTGTTTATTACATAACTATATATATATATATATTAAAAAATGGAAAAGAATGACTTCACTTGTAGTTCTAAACAATTTCATTTAATTTTATATCATGATTTACTAGATCTACCAAATCATAATATTATACAATTAAATCAAATTGTTTAGAACGACAAGGGAAGTCATTCTTTTCCATTTGTTTTAAATATACCTAACTGTACTAAGGATTAACTAATTAATTATTTGTGTAGTCAATTTCTACAGGCTAAAAGAAATAATTAGATAAATGTCATATGGCTGTACATCGCGGAAGATAGTCTGTATCATTTTACATTTTAAACTTATAGCCTCGTTTAAATGATTTTTTATGTGGTTGATTTATACGGACTAAGAGAGGAAATACTGTATATATATTGCCTAATATATATAGCTCTGATTAATGATTATTTGCTTAATTAATTCTTCATTGAGCCACACCATGAAAGGTTGCCAAACCCATATATGTATCTGTGACTATGTCTAATTATATATATAAACCCCTTTGCATTTAATATATACTCCCGTAAGGTTGAGTAGAACTTTACGCTGTATTCAGCTGCGGTTTCTAGCAACCAGCCTACTCGCCGACAAGGCACCAATCACACATTTTCTGCCTTGACCGCTAGCCACGTGATAGTTCTTAGCCATTTTGAATTCATTTCTGACGGGGATCATGGTAGAAAAAACTTAGTCCAGTCTGAGGTATCTCCTGATGAGTTCCAAGCCTCGTGGATAGATCAAAGATCGGGTATATCCAAAAAGTGGAACGAAACCGCCGGTGGTCGAGACTAGAGGAATTTTGATAAAGTTTATGTGCATTTTTTTTTCAAACTTCTATTTTGTACCTAACTCCGTGTAGTTAATTATTTGTCTAGTCAATTTCTACAGGCTCAAAGAAATAATTAGATCTCATATGGCTGTATATCGCGGAAGATAGTCTGTATCATTTGTCTATTATTTCTTCATAATTACATTTTAAACTTATAGCCTCGTTTAAATGATTTTTTAATGTGGTTGCTTTATACAGACTAGGAGAGGAAATACTGTATATATTTTATCTAATAGTTCTTCAGACATGCAATTTTATATATATATGCTGATCCTACGGCGGAGAGGATGGAGACTGTGGAGGTGATGAGGGAAGAACTCTGTACCGCTTACACTGAGGCCAGAGAGGAGGCACTGATAGAGAAGATCAGAAGTGTGGAGAGAGCGGTTGACAGGTCTGGATGTAAGGAGAGCTGGATGATCATCGAGATCACAGGGAGGAAGAGAAGGTGTTCGAGTCAGATCCAGGGAACAGGGCCCGAGAATAGGAAGAGGAAATGGCTAGACCATTTTAGGACCCTACTAGGAGAGCCACTCTCCACAGCCCAGAGCACTGGGGAGATCAGGCGGCTGTTTGAAGAACTGGATATTGAGACAGAGCCCTTCACCAGAGAGGAGCTTCAGAGAGCCAAGAAGAAGATCAAGGAGGGAAAGGCTCATGGAGAAGATGGAGTGGCATCAGAGGTGTGATTTTGATGATATCATCCTGGGGTTCTGTAACCAGTTACTGGAGAAAGGAGTTGCCCCGAATCAGTAGAGGATCAATAACATCGTCCCAGTGCCAAAGAAGGGAGATCTCTCTAACACCAACAACTACAGGGAGATCTCACTGATGTCACTTGTGGCAAAGACCCTCAACAGGATGATTCTTAACAGGATCCAGCCTGAGATGGAGAAGAAGCACAGGGACAACCAGAACGGCTTCAGAGAGGGAAGATCAACCACCAGTCACATCCTGATGCTGAGGAGGATGTTAGAGGGAGCTAGAGCAAAGTGCCTTCCTGCGGTCATGGTTTTCATTGACTTTAGGAAGGCTTTTGATTCTGTGGACCGTCACTGCCTGATGAAGATCTTACAGGCTTTTGGAATCCCCAAGAAGATAGTGGACCTGATATCACTGCTCTACACCAACACCAAAGCCCAAGTCATTACACCTGATGGGATGACAGAGTTCTTTGAAATACTGGCTGGAGTGCTCCAGGGAGATACATTGGCTCCCTACCTTTTTATCATCGTAGTGGACTATTGTATGCGCCTTGCACTGGAGAAACACCAGGATTCTGGCTTTACTGTAGCACCGGCTCAGAGCAGGAGAGTTAAGGCGAAAAAGATATCAGATGCTGAATTTGCCGATGATATAATTTTGGTGACAAATACAGTGAAGGGGGCAGAGGATTTGATGCAGGAGGTTGAGACTGTGTGATTGAGTGTGGGGCTGAGAATGAATGAGACTAAAACAAAATATCTGGTAGAGAATTTTGAGAAGCCACAGGGGATCACTAATGTAGGCAGGAAGCCGCTAGAATTGGTTGAGGACTTCCTGTATTTGGGAGCAAAGACTGGGAATACGGAAGATAATGTGGTTGAGAGAAAGAGCAAAGCCTGGGCGGCGTGCCACAGCTTGAGATCGGTGTGGAAGTCGGACCTTCGTAAAGACCTGAAGATCCGCCTCTTCAATGCTGTAGTGGAGTATGTGCTGCTGTACGGGTCTGACACTTGAACACTGACCAAGAAACTTACTCAGATGGTGGATGGGTGCTACACGAGAATGCTGAGGATGGCTCTGAACATTAATCAGTATACAATGAGGATGAAAAACTCAGAGCTGTATGGGAGCCTCCCAAAAGTCAGCTCAAAAATGACACAGAGGAGATTGAGGTTAGCTGGACATGCCCACCGACATCCAGAGTTGACATTGCACTCAGTGCTCCTATGGGAGCCCCTACATGGACACACTGGAAGAGGAAGACCAAGGTTAACGTATGTTGATGCCCTAAGGACAGACACTGGTCTGTTGGAGACGCAGGATATGGCAGCGATAATCACCGCTGGAGAGAACTCGTCCATGGATCTCGGGAATTTTACCCGCCCTAGAAAATAAAATATATATATATATATATATATATAGGTAGGTATTAAGGTGCAAATTAACCACTCTCAGACACGAGTCTGCATGTTAAAACATATCTCAGAAGTTTCCGATTCCAGAGTCAGGTGCGATCATTAATAGATCGTTCCTCGTGCTGATCGACAGTGAAACATATGTAATATGTAATTAAATATGTATATCATGCAACACTGATTCTTTGTTCCCTGAAATATCATTACTATATATGTATAGTTTTAAGATTCCTGTTCATGCGCCTACTATCCGTCTGTTGGCCGTATGTTATTGCTGATGGATGCGTAAGCAATGAAGGGTAGGCCACTTACTGAAATGTCTATGCTCAACGCGAATTTGTTGGTATAGGTATCTCAAAGTACTGAGTTTTCTGTGGGTGAATTTCCAGGTTTGGTCTGATTACATCGTATACCACTCCGCGGAGTTAATAGTGAACGGATTATAGGATTATTACAGTACCAATGGATTTATTTTTTAATACATTTCATATAGGAAATATTTCTGTAATAATTCCATAATCTTCTGCTTGATTTTTTTGCTATGTACACACACACATATCTATATATATTAAACTGTTGTTGTTGTGTGTGTGTGTGTGTGTGTGTGTGTGTGTGTGTGTGTGTGTGTGTGTGTGTGTGTGTGTGTGTGTGTGTGTGTGTGTGTGTGTGTGTGTGTGTCCGCATTTTTGCAAAGTCTATACAAATCCACATTTCTACTCCGATTGACTCCAAACTTGCATTTATATATTCCTTGCGGTCTAAAGATACTAACATCAGCTGTTATTTTTCAATTTTCTGTTGTTAAAGGGGTGTTAGGCGCCGGTTATCGATCGCCGTCGAGCCCTTATAATATTTGTTTGTATGTCTGGCTGTCTGACGTATTATCTTCGCTACATTCACACACATACATATATATATATACATACATATATACTTATATATACACATATATATATACACATATATACATATACACACACATATATACACATATACATACATATATATATATTAACAAATGCAAACTACATTTATAAAACCATATTTATTTCATTATACATATTTCAAGGACACCAAGTTAAATTATGGTGTGCTTTCATCGGATAAAATATAATATAGAGCAGTTTTCATCATCATCATCATCATTTCATTTTAGGTCCGCTTTTCCCTGCATGCAAGGGTGGGACGGGAACTGATTCTGGCTTGATTTCTACAGCTGGATGCCCTTCCTAACACCAACCTCATTTACAGTGAGTGCTGGGTGCTTTTTTGCCGTGGCACCTACACGACCACTTTGCAGTGGAATGAAAGGGACCCCAGTCCCTATCATCTCATTTCTACACCTGAGTAAACTGGAGCAATGTGAAATAAAGTGTCTTGCTCAAGGAAACAACACATCACCCGGTCTGAGAATTGAACTCACAACCTTTCGATTGCAAGGCCAATGCTCTAACCACTAAGCCATGTGCCTCTATATATATATATATATATATATATATATATATATATATATATATATATATATATATATATATATATATATATATATATATATATATATATATATATATATATATATATATATATATATATATATATATATATATATATATATATAATTACAACAGTGACATAGTCCTATGGACTGAGTGCTCTACCCTTGAATATTTCTACTTAACTTTTACTACAGTATATATATATACACACACACACACACCCCGTCGGGGTCTTGAACATTTTCCTATTACCCACTCTACTACCCTAAGTATTGAGTACTCTGGTGCGTTATTGTCCATCTGGTTCCTTACCACTCTTCTTCGTTTTATATATACATATATATATATATATATATATATATATGTGTGTGTAAGTATGTATGTATGAATGTATGTATGAATTTATTATGCCTTAGAAGCCGCTACAATGCAAGTAGGTTAGTAAATATTAAGGTGACACAATCGGCTGAAGAGAAAGGGAGAAGTGGGTTTCTGAGGAGAACAGAAAGAACAAGAATCAGAGGTTATATATACTTTGGAAATAATTCTGACATAACTTTATCTCTGCTTCTTGTTCTTTCTTCCTCTTCTCTACTAAACCATCCCTCTCTCTTTCTTCACCCAATTTTGTTGTCGGTACACCAGGGTGTACCGGACGACTAACTCACTCGATATGCAGATTAGGCTGCTCAGCCGTTAATATGCATAAGGAAATTATATACTTTCAAACGTTCAATCGACTGACAGGATGGTATACGGTGCTGATGACAGCTAATAAGCTAGAAACTAGTTCATCGTTCCTTTGTCAGTGTTGAACAAAAGGGCAACAATGGTTGCCGAACACTGTACGGCTAATAATTCAGGCTGTTTGTTTACAAACGAACAGAGCATTATAATAAATGTTCGGTAACCCATACGTACATATATATATATGTGTGTATGTATGTATATACATACTACTGTACGTCTGTATACATATATGTATGTACATATACATACTTATATTTAAGTATCAGCCGTACTAAGAGTGAGAAATGAAATTTCATTTTTTTCCATTTATATATATATATATATATATATATATATATATATATATATATATATATATATATATATATATAGGATAACAAGTTATCTTTATAGGTAATCCAGTTGGAGGTTGTGAGTACTCTGCGTCTTGGATAGTTTTAACGTACGGCTTTGTTTTACTCAACAAGATGCTTCCATAGTTAGGCAGCGAGTTCGCGGTAATTCCTATGCAGGTTATACTTGGAGTAATAATAGTGAAAGAATGAAGAGTAACATGGTTGGCTGTACAATAAGGGCTTTATTTCAAGTACTGACAATTGTTTCGTTGATCAGGTGAGTCTAGAGGTCGCTAATCGCTTGAAGTTGCGTCACTCGATCTCCAATACATTATTTACCTCTGATAAACACATCAGAATACGTAGATATAAAAATAATTCACTCGAGGCAAGACATATATAGAAGAATAGCGTATAATCAAAACAATAACATCAATAATAAAACATATATGGTAAATAGTTAGAGAAGTTACAGATGTAAAAAGTAAAAGATAAGATAGTATACATTAAAAAAGTAAGAAAATGAGAAAATGGAAAATATAAATAAATAAATAAGGATAAGTGAGAGCATGTAAGTACAGAATATGTTTGTAGTAGTGGTGAGTAAGTATTCTTATAAGGATTCCTTGGTGGGTTTAGTGCTAACATGAAAAACCAGATTCGAGATATACATAGATATGTGTAGAGGGTCTGATGTAGTGACAAATAAAAGAAAAAAGAAAAAGCAATAAATTAGAGATTAATTGGGGGATACATGTATGAGATTTACGGGCTAGGGGTGAAGGGACGTTTGATAAACGTTTGTTGTAAATGTTTTGCTGATTGTTCTATCTTAATGGGGTTGATGCTGTTTCAGGGAGAGAGTTATTGCGAACTCGTTGCATAACTATGGAAGCATCTTGTTGAGTCAAACAAAGCCATAGGTTAAAACTATCCACGACGCAGAATTCTCACAACCTCTAACTGGATTACCCATATACCCAGCTCCCACTAGGTTGAGCAACAACCTTAACGCACGGCACTAATATGGAAAAGCACCACATAGGCATGTCACTGAAAAACATACCTATACCTACAAACAAGGACTATACACTCGGCATGATACAGCGTACTAATGATTTCATCCATCAAATCCGATGGAAGGCCTACCATTACGACAAAGGACACGCTAATAACATGGCGGAATTTACTAGGGAAAAATACGGATTCAAATCCTGCAAAAGTCCACCAAAAAAACCCCAGCTCGATGCCTTCAAACTCGACCTCATGAACATGATAAGTGGAACTAAATTAAAAAAACAGACACATCACAACAAATTGCAAAACAACATCAATGCACTACTAAAAAAACTACGCAACACCAACGGTATTATAGTAAAAGCAGACAAAACATGAAACGTATACACCATGAGCCTTAATACATACAATAATTTTATACGCCGTGAATTGCACAAAAAATACAAAAAAACAACAGAATCTGCACTCACTAGCATTAATAAGGAAGGACTTAGCATAGTAAAAAAACTGAAAATATCTGATAGAACCAAGCCTCTAACCCCTTGTAACCCCACATTTAACCTAAAGGATCACAAAAATAATTTCGAAATAGACCCCACAATTAGATTAATATACCCATCTAAGTCGGATAAAAGTAGAATTAACAAGTATATACTAGATAGAGTAATCGCACAAATTAAGGACAAACTAGTAATTAAGCTATGGGGTAACACTAACGAAGCAATAGGCTGGTTCAGCAAAATAAACAGTAGAGAAACATCTAACTTCGTACAGTTCGACATTAATGACTTCTACTCATTCATATCCCTAGTCACCCTGGGTAAAGCGCTAACCTTTGCCCAGAAAAATTCAGACCGTACCTCGGACGAAATTAAATAATACTAGCTGCTAGAAGGACTATCATTAGATTCGAAAAACAGAATTTAGAGTGACGATACACTCCTTTTAGCCAAAAACTTAAATAATCAAAACATAGAAAAATTACGAAAAAAACAGAGTATTCTTCAACAAAATATGCCTAAGTATCACTTTCGAACTTAACTCTAAAAAAGAAATTTCTTAGATGTAACACTCAACCTAAACACAGGATTAATAGAGGCCTTCCATAAGAATAACGAGAATCTAGCCTACATTAGTTATAACTCAAACTACCCCCGATCCATAATTAACTCCATAGCACATAGTATATCCCTCAGAATATCCCGCCTATCTTCGAACCTAGACATTTTTACCGAACACGCAAACTATTATAACATAGCTTTACATAAGACTGGACATAAGGAGAAGCTGGAATACATACTATATAGAGACAACAGCAACAAACCTAACAACAACAACACTACCCACTCATATAGAAATAACAAGCATAGGACTAAGCATAGAATTAGACAACGAGCACCAAAAATAACTGAACCGAACACTAATATAAGGACCCCAAAAAACTATAGAAGATCCAATATGGTTCAATCCAATATTCAACTCCTCTATAAAAACTAAACTACCTTCTACATTCTTTAAACTAATAGATAAGCACTTCCCTACACTACACAAATACCATAGAATCTTTAATAGAAAAACTATAAAACTATCCTACTCTCCTGCAGCCAACATAGAATCAACCACAAAAATATCTCTAAAGAAATTAACCTACCAACAAACACCATAGCACCAAATACAAAATGCAAACACATAACAACATCACAACCACAAACGCATCACAACAAAACACTAATAGGCCTAAATCACAACCCACCCACAACAACTTACAAAACGGTGAACCCGCACACAGAAAAACCTCAAATTGTAATTGCCACCTACCGTATAAGTGACCATTACAGAATAGATGCCTGGATTCGAGTATGGTATATCTGTGTACTGTAGATTCAGGCAACTCTACTTGGCACTACATAGGTTCCACGGCTGGGGAGTTCAAGAAAAGGTGGTATGTCCACAGACACTCCATGAAGAACCATAGACTGGAGAACTCTACGACGCTCGCCAATAAAATCTGGCAGCTTAAAAACAAAAACCTAGAATATAAGATTAGCTGGTCAAAATTATCAGTAGCAAGAGCCTTCAGCAACGGAATGTCCCACTGCAGACTTTGTAATTTAGAACTACTCCATATTTTAAGGTACAATGGGATGCTGCTTAACAGCAAAATAGAAAGATCAATTTTCTGTAGGCATAAAATAGCTACCAGATTCACAAACTTCAAACCACCATGATTTGAACCAGCAATCCCAAAATTAGAACTGAACCACCTAGATTTTAGCGTATAGAATGCACACCATCGCACTGTTATTAGCTGTCAAACGGCCAACTGGTCACTGGATCATAAATCATTGAACATCTCTTTCACCCTCTCTCCCTAAAACAACATCAGCCCCATTAAGATAGAAAAATTAGCAAAACATTTACAACAAACGTTTGTCAAACATCCCTTCACCCCTAGCCCGTAAATCTCATTCATGTATCCCCCAATTAATCTCTAATTTATTGCTTTTTCTTTTTTCTTTTATTTGTCACTACATCAGACCCTCTACACATATCTATGTATATCTCAAATCTGGTTTTTCATGTTAGCACTAAACCCACCAAGGAATCCTTATAAGAACACTTACTCACCACTACTACAAACATATTCTGTACTTACATGCTCTCACTTATCCTTATTTATTTATTTATATTTTCCATTTTCTCATTTTCTTACTTTTTTAATGTATACTATCTTATCTTTTACTTTTTACATCTGTAACTTCTCTAACTATTTACCATATATGTTTTATTATTGATGTTATTGTTTTGATTATACGCTATTCTTCTATATATGTCTTGCCTCGAGTGAATTATTTTTATATCTACGTACTCTGATGTGTTGACCAGAGGTAAATAATGTATTGGAGATCGAGTGGCGCAACTTCAAGCGATTAGCGACCTCTAGACTCACCTGATCAACGAAACAATTGTCAGTACTTGAAATAAAGCCCCTTATTGTATAGCCAACCATGTTACTCTTCATTCTTTCATTATGTATATATATATATATATATATATATATTCAGTTATTAGGAGTATTCCAAAGCTTGGTAGAACAAGTTGTGAGGAAAGTTCTCAACATACGTTAAGGTGACTCGACAGGTTGGTAGGGATTCTGTAGTGGAAACACGAACAAACGAGGAGTGTAATCAAAGAAGAGAAATAGGACGAAGGTAAACAGTTACAAAAGAATTTAATCCACGTATTAACAATTGTTTCATCAGAATTTCAGTCCATTATTGCTACACTATGTTAAAATAAGCAATCAAGAAAGATGCTGTGGCATCCGAATTTTCAAAATACAAAGTTGGAATGACCTTAGGAAATGAAATAAGGGGTAGTAGTGTAAGATAGAGGAACAGAGAGAGAGAGAGCAGCAAAAGAGAGGGAGAGAGAGAGAGAGAAAAGGGATAGAGGTAGGGAGAGAAAGAGATAGTGTGGTGTGAGAGGATTTGTATAGGGAGGGGGAGGAGGGCTGTGTGCTAAAAGTTGTGATAAGTAGAGGGAGAGAGAAGGAAGATAGAATTTTAAGAGGCTATTGGAAGTGGACAGGCGAAAGTCTTACCAGAGAACAGATGAAGGAAGAAAGTATTAAATTTCATATATAGTCTATTTTTAGGGGTGTAGAATTGTTATTTAGGGTAGAAAGATAGGTAGTGTTAGGATTTGGTTGAAGGTTTGAAGTGTGAGAATTTCGCTTTCAGTTTATGCTGGCAAAAAATTGACCTTTCAATTTTGTTGTTGAGTAGTTGGTGGCTTGAGCTTAGAATATGGAAGAGCTCATTATTACACAACGGGCACGTTTTCATCCCACTCCGGTATGGAGGAGCATGTGAGAGTTTGGTCCATTTAAGGGTGTATTGTCGGTTACTCCCTTTTAAGTGCCAAATTTTGTCCGCGAGAGTCGTTACGTAACGGTGTTGGTGGTGCTTTATTGCGTAACGATGCGTGTACCAACGAGTTTTGAAGGTGTTTGCAGTGCTGCCTATGTAGTACCAGGTTTGGTTGCCCGACTCAACCGAGCACCTGTACACTAGGTTTGAATGCAAACATTCGTTATTCAATGGACAAGTCTCTGGAAGGTGGCAATTACAATTTCTGTTATGGGCAGTGGTGGAGTTATAGGTGGGCTGGGATGTGTGTGTGTGAGTGTGTTTTGTGCATACTGATTGTTAGTGGGTGGTTGTGTATTAGGTGTATTATTGTGTTGAGTGATTGGGGTGTTGTTGTTACGGAGTTTTTTGGCGTTGAGCATCTTAATCTGTGCGTCTAGGTTTGGTGCAGTGGAATAAGATAGTCTAATTGTTTTGGTATTAAGTATACTACTATATTTATGTGAATTTGGAAAGTGTTTTTTTTATAATTTTGTAGAATGTGGAAGGTGTTAGAGCTAATAGAAGAGTTAAAAATAGGATTATACCAAATGTAAGATCTACTCCGTGTTCTGTTTTGCTTTGATGTTGCTGTTGTATTTGTGGTGTGGTTAGTATTAGGGGGTCTAGGTGCGTTTGTGCGGCGTTTGGTGTGTCTGTGGTTATGTGTTTTATGGTTGTGTGGGTCCATGTATTCTAGTTTGTCGGTGTGGCCAGCCCGTTCTAATGCAGTGTTGTAGTATTCAGCGTGTTGATCGAATATTTGTTGGTTAGATGAGAGGCGGGATATTCTAAGTGATATACTATGTGGCACGGACCTTATAATAGATAGTGGGTGGTTAGAGCTAGTGTGGATGTAGGTGAGGTTCTCATTGTTTTTGTGAAAGGGTGTGATAATTTGGGTGTTGAGGTTGAAGGTGGCATCTAGGAAGTTAACTACTTTGGTACTATATTCGTAGGTGATTTTAAGGCCAAGGCTATCTAGGGTTCTTCTAATGCTCTTACGGGTTCGTTCTATGTTTTGTTTATTCATGTTTTTAACTAATAGGAGAGCGTCATCTCTATATATTCCGCCTTGAAGGTAACTAACTTTATTATGTAAGGTGTGGGCTATGTATATACCAACAATATCCGTAACTTGTGCTGAGTCATTAGCACCCATAGTTATGTCAAAGTTATCTATTCTATCCTTACGTATCCAAAAGTTATTTTCAAATTTAATTATCGTCTTTCTAGCTGCTAGGATAATGTTTATTTCGTCGTCGGTTAAGTCAGAGTTGGCTTTCGCAAATTCTAGTGCCTTGTTTAGAGTATCGGGTGATATGCAGGAGTAATAGTCATTAATGTCGAATTGTATAAAGTTAGAGGTATTTTTGTTATCTATACTATTAAACCATTTAATTGTGTCGCTAGTATTGTCCCAAAGTTTAATAACTAGTTTATTCCTTAATTGTATTATTATTCTATCTAAAATATGCTTGCTAATTTTACCTATGTCTGACTTAGATGGGCATATTAATCTAATAGTGGGTTTATCTAGGAAATCTAATTTGTGGTCCTTAAGATTAAAGGTGGGGGTGCAAGTTGTCATGGGCTCAGTTCTATGACAACTTGCATTAAATTCTTTCGTAACTGTTTACCTTCGTCCTATTTCTCTTCTATATATATATATATATATATATATATATATATATATATATATATATATATATATATATGTATGTTTGCATGTATGAATTAAGTTTGACTTATCCTTGTATTGTCAATAGTTTCATAGACATAAATAAGCAAGTCTACATCTGCAGACGTCAATTTAGATGTGTTTACATCTATGAAACCAATGGTGATATTCAGAAAAATCATACTAAGTTATTTGCTATTTTCATTCGCTGATATGCAAAAGAGTAAAGACCCCCTTCAGTCACGAATGACCATGGGATTTGTACCTAGAAAGTTCTCCTCCGAGACACAAGTCCAGGCAAGTTTGTTTGTGGAAGACCAGCAGTCTCTTATGCATACCAGTCTCCCCTCTCCATGCCACTGATGTTGTTCAAGAGAAAGGCAATGGCCAATACAGCTTGGCAACAGTGATGTGGCAACTCATTTCTACAGCTGAGTGAACTGGAGCAACATGAAATAAAGTGTCTTGCTCAAGGACACAAAGCAAAGCCCGGTTTGAGAATCAAACTCGCAACCTCTTGATTGCAAGTCCAACGCTCTAACCACTAAGTCATGCACCTTGTATGCACACTTTAATAAATACACACATGCACATATACAATATGATATATGTATATGTGTGTGATTTATTCAGAATTGTATCACCATATTTGTTGATATAACCACAATGTTTCGGCTATTGTTCTCTTCAGCCTTTTTCAAGCATTTGTCTTGTTTGTTCCAATCAAACCCTTTATTCAAACTATGTGGGAGATAGTTCTCATTCTATATCATAATTATCCTTGTAGCAATAATAGATTGGGAACAATATTAGAAGATAAGACAATTGAATTGAACCTATAGCAGTAGAGACTTCTGGCAATCTTGATCCTTGAACCAGCTCCCTACTCACTGCTATTGGGATGGAGTTGGCCACCCACTGGAGTGAGCCCCAGGAGTTGGACTGGTTATTTCAATGCATCTCCCTCACTATCTTCCGAGGTAGCACTTTCTCTATTCTGTCCACTCGGAACATGAGGTGACATGTGCCTGAGGTTCTGCACATCTGATCGCATTATCCAAGCATATACCATTGTGGTAATGATGGTGGTAGCCTGTGTATTTATGATATATATACACCTATAGAAACTTCCTTAACTAACTTATAAGACTCTTAAAATATATAGATAGTATAGATATGAACACCACATAGGAGCCTTTGACTCTAGCATTGAAACCGGCCATATCCAGTCAGAATTCTCTTACCTCTTTCTGTTCAAACCAACCGTAATCAGCCACATATACTTATGTTACGGTATTGTTCTCAAAATAAATAACATCAACATCTCATATATTCAATATTATGCGAGATAATTACGTGAGGTAAAGCATTTACCGTGAAAATATGGTAGTATATATAGAGTAATTATAAAGGGTTAAGAACAAAATATTATTAATCTTAAGACTTTAAAAAAGATTAGGTTTAACATTTTTGTTACTGTATTTCTAATCAAATACAATATATTTGAATTAGTTATTGAAGAATTTGGAAGAATTTACTAGAATTATTATTTCGTTATTAAAATTGTACTTGTAACATAAACTTAACAAAAGTGAAATTATGTTGGAAGATTTTAATTTAAATAGAAACTCTTTGAAATGTCCAGTTTTGTTTCATAGAACCTGAGGTGGTTGTAGGTGGGTTAATATCAAAAAGATTAAACCTCCTAAATATCATCGCAAATGCCCTGCATGACAACAGCACAGTCAATATAACCATTGGTTATGTGATAAATGTGCTAGTCCATCTGATGCTCATGAGTTCAATCGTTCGTTGAGTACATCTGTATATTGTAGTTTAAAATGAACAAGCCAATGATATACATAAATACACCACTACCAACCATACCAGCTGATTTAACACACATGTATCTCCAATGATGACACCAACACAAATGATTTCGCCATCACCACTGCAAATGACACCTACAATCTTCAGCTTGCACCTGCAACATTGCCATAATAACAGATCATTTTCTATTAATCCCCTAGTTTTTAGAGTTGTATCACAGTTTATTTAAAAGTTTGATAACAATGTCTGGAGCTTTCGTTCTAATAAGTGAATAATTTTTAATTCATTATAAAAAGCTTAGGGCCTACTAATTTTCATAACAATATCATCATCATCATCATCGTTTAACGTCCATCTTCCACGCTTGCATGGGTTTGGACGGGAGTTTTCCCACTTGAGGCAAGAGTGGTTGTCTTGCTCGCTGGCGGGTTTTCTACGGCTGGATGCCCTTCCTAACTCCAACCACGTTTACAGTGTGGACTGGGAGGTTTTTACCGTGTTACCTACACGGCCACATTACAGCGTGGACTGTGGGTTTTTTTTGTCGTGACACCTACACGACCTCATTTGTTTCGGACTGGATGTTGTGGTACCAACATAACTTCACATTTAAGGGGGGGGTAGTGGGACGGGGTGTATTTTGTTAGAGGTGCCTACTGACTGTAGTAGGTTTCACTTTGTACTTAGGTAAGGCGGGTCTTCTCTATTACTGTGTAGCGCCAAACATCTCAGTCCAGTGACATTGTCTTGGAGAGGTGTAAGTGTGTGAGGTCAGAATTTATCAAGTCGTCCCAGGTTTTTCTGGGTCTGCCTACTCCGTGGCTACCGTCTATTTTTATTGCCCTGCACTTTTTTATACAGCTGTCGTCTTTCATGCGCATCATGTGACCATACCAATGTATTCTTCTCTCGAGTAAACAACATCTGATCCCTCTTATTTCTAATTTTTCCCTTAGTTCGTTTATGCTTTGCCGTTCACGTATATTACTATTACACATCCAGCGGAGCATGCAAGCTTCGTTCCTCTCTAGTCTGCGTATATCCTCTGCACACAATGCCCAGGTCTCACTGCCAATATACATTTGATAATACTGTCTGTTATTATAATAACGATGGATTGGCAGTATCAGTAGAGCATCGGACACCATGCTTCACGGCAGAGAGTTACGGCCCTTTATGTTCTGAGTTCAAATCCTGCTGAGGTTAGCTTTGCCTTTCATCTTTACAGAGTCGATAAAATAAAGTACCAGTAACACACTGAGGTCGATTTAATCAACTTTCTTCTCCCCTTCAAATTACTGGCCTTGTGGCTAAAGTAGAAACAATTATAATAAATGGCTTCCTCTCTTATACATGCTATCATTATATTATACATCCAGCCTTTCATCCTTACAGGGTCGATAAAATAAAGTACCGGTAATGTACTGGGTAATTGCTGGCCTTGTGCCAAAAGTAGAAACAATTATATTATACATCCAGCAAAACATACCTTATTGCTTTCTAACATTCACACATCATGTAGCATCACACAACCCAGACTTCCCTCAGTGAAAGAATCCTTTTGTCACTAGCAGACATAATAACTCCCTCAACTTTTTACGCTCCATTTTTACTCTGAGTACAATGCTTTCAAAACACCTATCCTCACTACTTATAAGGTCACCTAGTTAACAGAAGTTGTCAACTACTCCTATGAAGCCTTCTATGCATTTAAAAGAATTCATTTCATAAATACTCTTCCTAATTAATTCTCTGCAACTGCTACTTATGGTGTCCTTCTCTGTCAGCCTGCATCCTGACTCTGTGTTCTGACTGCATCTCTTGTGCACCCACAGTTTAAATTGTGTACACAATATAGAGTTCCTACCTACATCTTTTTTGCAAATTGAGTATGAACACTGTCTTTATTAGGTTTACATTTAAACGTCTTGATTCTAGACTCTGCTTCAATGTTTGGAAATGTTATGTGTGCATGTAGAGAAAAAAACAAATATATATATATAGATATTTTTCTCCCCCTCTCTCTATTGTAGTGTATTATTTGCTTGTGTTGTTTATCCATTTACTTTTTGTATATGTGTACACGTGTGTGTGTGTGCGTGTGCGTGTGCGTGTGCGTGTGTGTGTGTGTGTTCTAAGTTTGGAACTTTTACATTAACTTTTTGACTAATTCAGCTTTGAGAACTCAGTTCTCAACATTCAGGAGTTCCAATGGACTGTCAGTCTTGAAACTTTTAGTTCTGATCTGAAGAACTATAATAAACAGAAGAGAGTTGAGAACTAAGACCTGAGAGGTACTTATCTGCAGACAAATTAATTCTTTACTGAACTCATTGCTGACTTTCTCTTTTCTCACAGTATTCCTGTATACAACATTCACTGCTTTTACAAGCCACACCCTGTGAAATCTCTTCTCTAGACCAACAAATGGTTGACATAATGCTTTGTTTTTGACTAAATACTTTACCTGTAGTTGTCTTGGTAAGAGAGTACCATCCTGTCACAAACCCGAACTGCATCTCATCTAAACAATCCAGTTTCTAATTAGTTGTACTATAACTTTTTTCTGCTAGCTTTATAGTCCATCAATTTGATACCCCTGTAAGTACTTTCTATGTGATTTCCTATGTCCTTATGTCTATGATAGTTTCACTATGTTATCCCTCTACATAATTGAGTATGTGAGTAGCTAATGCATGTCCTATTTCATTGGAGAATTTCACCATCTAATCAACTAGTTCAGCTCCTTTCTCTGTTTTCGAGTGTACAGTTATTAACTTCATTTGCTAATCTGTTGAATTTACTTGGAATAATTTATCTTTCTCCCACACAATCTCCATAATCAGCAACCTCTCATAGTAGTATTTCTATATTTTAGCCATCCCCAAAAATTATTTTCATGGTCTCAAAACTTTCATCTTACCTCTGCAAACTAATCATTATCACAGATTCACTGTAACTCCCCAAAAGCAGCAAAGAGAAACTTAGATTGTGGGGGTAGGGATGAGCATGTGGACATATCCTTGTTCACATAAACTTATTATTTACTCCTTATTTTAATTAAGTCACATTGACATTTAATGTAACCTCCTGAAGGTACTGATGGAAAGGTAGCGGTTCAAGTTTTTCCTGGAAAAACTTGAACCATTAAGGTCTCCTTCCTGGATATGTCAATATTTATAAAACAAACTTTGTATTTTATCTGATGAGAGCGTACCAAAGTATTGGTACCCTTGAAATATATATAATAGAGTAAATATGGTTTTATAAATATAGTTTCCATTTATTAATATCATTGATATTATACTCCAGAAAACCTGTCGAGTGCTTCGAATCAGTTATAAACATTTATATTTGTTGAATTACCAACAAATTAAATATCCCTTTTGCTTATATATATATATATATATTATCAAGAAAACGAAAAATCAGTGATGCATCTGGACTTAGTTTATTTCGTGTTACAAATGTTTCGCCGGCATGTAGCTCGAGTCATGGTCCTTGTATGGATCTGGCTGATTCTACTTCTGTGGGGTTCTTTCAGACACGGGTGTTATGTCCGGAGCAAATTTTATCACTGGGGTGTTGTCATCAAAACAACACCCTCAATGCCATTGTAATGAGGCACTGCGCAGGGCCGGTTACAAAGACACCATAGTATACACCCCAGATAGAATAGAGCCTAACGATATGGCGTGCAGAAATGCCAATAGTGAGGGCACCTCCCTAGGTAGAAGAATTGACCCGGTAGCAGTAGCCAGGAACACAAATAACAACACTGCTAACTTTAATGACACAGGACCGACCAGAGATAGGACTAAGGCACCCATGGGAGCCAGACCACCCGGTGTGTGGAGGCATATGCCTGGCACACACACTGCATACTCGGTGGAAACTGGAACCTTGGACGAACAGCCTAGTTCTAGTGCCACAGCACTGACAATAGCATCACATAGACCTAAGGGGAATAGATGTATAGATGACCACATAGAACGACGTAAATCTATAACTGTAGAACATAAGCACGACGAACGTAGCAGGCTAATAGACAGGGACAACACACGGGACGAAATTGAGGTGGGGCAGAGCACTGGGCCGGCACCGAGCCCTAGACACAACAACATGAATCCACGCACACGAAGGAACAGATCTAAGGCCATTACCTGGTTCAATGCACCTTACTCTAAACATGTACGCACCAACGTGCCAGGACTTTTCTTCTGAGCGTTAGATGAGTGCTTTCCGATGACAAATATGTACCACAAAATCTTCAACCGCCACACGGTGAAATTTTCCTTCTCCACGGCGTCGAATATGACCGACTACATGGTTAGAACTAACATGGTGAAGATGGCGCACACTGGCCATCAACCGCGCCGACAGAGTGACCATGTTTTGGAGCGCGGAGAACCACCTAGGGACATGCCTTCAAATGACAACCCAGCCCCCGAGGCGACCAGAGCGCCCGTCGAGGGTGATATGGTCCAACACCGAGAGGGAAATAGTGGCATGGGGGGGACAAATGTGTCGGCGGTGCAGCACACTGAGAACCCTGAGAGGGCCATTACAGATCGGGGCCTGGACATCGGACGCACAAGAATTGACAGCAGAACTTGCAACTGTAGAGCGGGCACCTAGTGCCCCCTACAGGGAAAATGCTTAATGAAGGACCTAGTATACCTAAGTGTGTGGTTACGACCCAGAATGCGCATCGAACCTACATCGGCGCAACATCCACAACCCTTAAATCGCGGATGTATAATCACACGAATTCCTTCAGGAACCGTAGCAAAAGGCACTCCACTAGGTTAGCGGACCTCGTGTGGGACATGAAAGACCACGGCACCCCATGCGCCCTGGAATGGAGTATCATTTGCCACGCGAGGGCATATTCGACCGGAAGTAGAAAGTGCAGACTGTGCCTACACGAAGCCATGGAGATAGTCAGACTGAAGGATGACGCCGTCAACCTGAAGTCTGAAATTATCATGACATGCAGACACCAGAGAAGATGCACTTTTGCAGCATGGAATCCGCCGGGTGACGCAGCCAGGGGGCACGAGAATGAGAACGTACAGACCCGTTTGGCCTAGCGGGATTAGGGGACCTGACGACATACCATGATGACGACGTCGGACCCACAGGGCAATCATATGTAGACCGGGTGCACACGTGACTGGGCACGCAATATTGGAAGATGCACCGCATGGGCCGGGACCGGCTGACACGGGGCCCACTGCCGCCCGGATCTGTGCACTAAACGTTTAGAACAGCAGACCAAAGACATGGTGCCATGCCCCATAGCGGGCATCACATTGAATGTGTACGCCGTCAATCGTGACTATATACTCTACACCTGCTCCACTTTGGAAAAGTGATTGTTAATATTGTTATATCATTGTTTTGTTACTGTTACCTGTTCTATACATGGACACGAGCCTGCATCTCATAATGCCTGTGTGTAGTACATCAGATGGACGCACGCACCTTGTCATATACCCCCCCCCCCCGTTTTTTCTCTTTTTTACTCCTTTATTTTACCCTTTCTTTTCCTGTACCTTTCTGCAGTTACATACAGATTTAATGTACCCTAAAATATTGTAAATTTATTTACATATTTTATTTTATTATCATATTGTGTTTATGTTCACGAGTTGTTTTTGTGTGTGGACACGTGTGTGGGTATATGTACGTATGTGTGTGTGTGTGTAGATGCGTATGTATGTGTATATATATGTGCGTGGGTGGGTGTTGGGGTGTGTGGGCTTGGGTGCACGAGCTTATGCGCGCCTGTATGTGCAGACATGCGCATATATATACATATGTGGCAGAATGTGGGTGTATGTGTGTGTGAGGGGGGGGGGTCTATGTTTGAGCATATATGTGTATACACATATATATATATATATATCTATGTCTATATGTGTATGAGTGAGTAAGTACGTATAGCCACATATGAGTGGGTGTGTGTGTGTGCGGGCGGGTAAGTGTGTGTATATATGTGTGGATGTGTATGGGTGTATATATGTGGATGTGGGTGCAGGTGCATGCATTTACGGGCCTCTATATGTGTGTATATGTATTTGTGCATACATGTATGTGTTCATGTGCATCTCTTGGGCATCTGTGCGGATGTTTATATATGGACTATATATGTTTTTTTTCATTATTATTATTATTCATGTTGTATTATTTTATCACATACCCGTATATATGTGTATATGTATGTATGAGTCTGTGTACGTGTGCGTCTGTGTATGTCTGTGTGTATATATATACGTAGGTGCGTGTGTGTGTGTGTGTGTGTATGTGTGTATAATAGAGGGATCATCATCATCATCATCATCACCGTTTTACGTCCGTTCTTCCACGCTAGCATGGGTTAGACGGGTTGTCCTGTTGTGGGCAGTGTCTGGTCGGCTGACCATGCCTTGCTCATACAGGAACTGATTTGGCTTGATTTCTACAGCTGGATGCCCTTCCTAACACCAACCTCATTTACAGTGAGTGCTGGGTGCTTTTTTTCCGTGGCGCCTACACGTCCACTTTACAGTGTGGGCTGGGTGCTTTTTTGCCGTGGCACCTCCACGACCACCTTGCGGTGGGGGGTGTGGGGGCATATTGTCTATATGCTTCAGCTTGTACCCATGGGAGGTCCGGTACTCTGTATTACTGCGTGACGCCAGAAGTCACGGTCGTGTGTCATTGTCTTTGAGAGGTGTAATTGGGTAAGGTCGGCTTTTATCACCTCATCCCAGGTCATCTTGGGTCTCCCCACTCCGCGGTTTCCATCAACTTCTAGTGCTCTGCACCTTTTTATGCAGCTGTCATCCTTCATACGCATCACATGTCCATACCAGCGCAACCGCCTCACCTGCACACAGCATTTGATTCCTCTTATGCTCAGTCTCTCTCTCAATTCATTTATGCTTTGTCGTTCACGTATATTATTGTTACACATCCATCGGAGCATGCAGGCTTCGTTTCTCACTAATCTACATAAGTCTTCCACCTTCAGCGCCCAGGTCTCGCTACCATGCAACATCGCTGTTCGGATACACGCATCATACAGTCTGCCTTTCATTCTGAGGGAGAAGCCTTTTGCAGCTAGCAGTGGTAGTAGTTCCCTAAACTTCTTCCATCCCGTTCTTACCCTAGTTATTGCACTTTCTGAACACCCACCTCGTTGCTAATTCGGTCACCTAGGTAGCAGAAGCTGTCTACTGTTTCTACAGGGCCCTCCCAGAGATTGGTGGTACTTGTTTCCTGTGGCTGTTTGCTGTTTGCTGTCTCAGCACAGCTGCTGCATGTGAATCTTACATTCTTAATTAAGCTTCCTGAGATCCCGCTACATCTCTTGTGTACCCATTGTTTGCATTTGGGGCAGAGAATGGAGTTCCTACCTACACCTTTCCTACATACTGAGCAAGGCCATTTCCCTGAGGGGATCTGGGTTCTGTTTTCTCGTCTACTTACAAGGACCTTAGTCTTTGTCATGTTGACTTTGAGACCCTTTCTTTCTAGTCCCTGCTTCCAGGTTTGGAATTTATTCTCTAGTTCTATCATAGATTCAGCTATGAGTGCGAGGTCATCAGCATACAGGAGTTCCCATGGGCATCCGGTCTTAAACTCCTCCGTTATTGCCTGCAGGACTATGATGAACAGGAGAGGGCTAAGAACAGAGCCCTGGTGGACCCCAACCTGTACGCTAAATTCCTCGCTATACTCATTGCTAATCCTAACTTTGCTGACTGCTCCCCTATACATGGTTTGTACCGCTTTCACAAGCCATTCATCTACTCCTAGTTTTCTAAGAGCCCACCAGATTACAGCACGTGGAACTCTGTCAAAGGCTTTCTCAAGGTCGACAAATGCCAAATAGAGTGGCTTACTTTTAGCTAGGTACTTTTCCTGTAATTGCCTCACAAGGAAGAGGGCATCAGTGGTGCCTCTTCCTGGTACAAACCCAAATTGCATCTCGTCTATTTTCACCCGGTCCCTAATCAGCTGTGCTATAACTCTTTCTGTTACTTTCATGACCTGGTCCATCAACTTTATACCTCTATAGTTTCCTCTATCTAGTGCATCGCCTTTACCTTTGTAGCAGTTGACAATGATGCTACTGCACCAATCTTTTGGTATGGCCCCTTCTAGTATTACCTGGTTAACGATACGTGTGGTTATAGTGTGACCTACAGACCCAGATGCCTTCAGCATCTCGGCAGCTATACCCGATGGACCGGTTGCCTTCCCCATCTTCATATCTTTGATTGCCTTACTTACTACGCTGCCGCTGACTTGTACTGCTGGTCCCTCTATAGGGTCTACTTGGGGTAGGGTCTCTTCTTCCCATGCATTCTCCTCATTTAGTAATCTATCATAATGACTCTTCCATGCATCTTTCTTCTCAGCACTTGTGAGGGCAAGCTCACCTTTATCATTCCGGATACACTTCTCTCCAATGACATCACAACTATCTCTGACACACTGTCTCGCAATCTTGAATACCTCCTGTTTCTGGTCCTCACGTTGTAAAACATGCTTGAATTTTCTATCCTCTGCTTCCCTCCTAGCTAAGTATACTTGTCGTCTAGCTTCCCCCCCGTTCTTCCATTCTTTCCATGCCTGTCTCTTGGCCTTGACTGCTTCATCTACCTTATTGTTCCACCACCAAGTCACTCTCCTCCTGCTTGAGGTCTTACTCCAGCCACAGACCTCATCCGTCGCCTCTAGTAAATTATTTTTTTAGGAACTCCCAGTTCTCTTCTACATTAAATGTCTTTATCTGTTCTTCTTTACTGTCGTAGGCGTTGAGTAAAATATCTTTAAATCTGTTACTGGTTGAGGGGACTTTCAGCTTCCAGATCTTTCTTCTCCAGGTTGGCTTCTGTTTCCGGGTTCGTCTAGTTCTGACCGTGAGGTCGCTGACAACTAAGCTATGTTGGGATGTACATTCCTCACTAGGGAAGGCTTTTGTGTTTACGACCGTCCATCTGTCACGTCCTCTGGTGAGGTTAAAATCTAACTGACTAGAGTGCTCCCCTGATCTATAGGTGATCAGGCGGTTGTCGGGTTTTTTAAAGTTTGTGTTACATATCGACATGTCATTGGCGTCGCAGAATTCTAGAAGTCTGAATCCTTCCTCATTCCTTGTGCCAACCCCATGGCCTCCATGTACTCTATTGAAGCCGTCGCAGTGTGTATATATATATATATATATATATATATATATATGTATGTGTGTATGTAAATATATACCACATTGTATATAATATATTTCATTGCATATTTTTCTTATGTTATTATACTGCTTTATGTTATTATACTGTTTTATGTTATTATACTGTTTTTTATTGCATAATGTATTTTCAACTGTTCACTTACAGGTGTGTTTATATATGTACATGTATATGCGGTGGCACTTCTGTGTGTGTAGGCAGATGTGCATGCATGCATGTGTATACATGCGGCAGCATGTATGCGTATGCATGTGTAGATGTATGTATATCGACCTTGTGTGTGTATGTATGTGTATATATATATATATATATGTGTGTGTGTAGGTACATGTGTAGGCAATGTTTATGTATGTATGTGTTTGTATGTGTGTGCGGATATGTGTTAGTTTATGTTTGTGTATGTATGTGTGTGTATATATATATGTATATATATATACATATAGTTATCTAATGAACAACATAAGATAATTATTTCGTTTACCAGTGGTTTCAAGTGTGTATATATGTATGTATGTGAATGTATGTGTATATGTATATATGCGTATGTATGAGCGCGTGTGTATATATATATATATATCTCTCTTGCTCGCTCACTCCCTACTCGCACCAAATATAAATAAACCTGTTACGAGGTACGAATCTCAGAATTTGTAAATGTAAAATTGTAAAAATAACATTTTCTTCTTGTCTCCCCACCCTTCGGTTCATTCATCCATATATCTATAATCGCCCAGAATTCAAATCCTACTTCTTAATTGCTATTCTATAATTCTGTCTGACTGTTCTAAATAATCTTCTCCTCGCTAACTACCCCATACCCCTCTCGCCCCCACTCTCCACCTTTATTATTTGGACCAATCACAAGTCAACGGCCTATGCTATCACTTCTCCTGGTTGCTTTTCGATATGATGGATGGACTAAGGAATTTCTGGAGAGTCTGAAGAATCTGGACACTCGAAGGCAATGCCAAAGATAACGACAAATTCACCTCATGCTGCCTGACGAAAGGGCAAGGACTCCTCCTCTTTGTTTCGGCCGCGGATGGCCAACATAACCCCAACCCCATCCCCCTCACCCCTCCCTGCGCCCCACCCCAAAACTTCAGAGTTGGTACCATGAATGTAGGCACCTTAAAAGGCCGCTCTAACGAGGTTGTAGAAATGCTTGAACGTAAGCAGGTTGATGTTTGCTGTATCCAAGAGACGACCAGGTGGAGGGGCGGGTCTGCTAGATTCATTGTGGGTAAAAAACGATGCTATAAGCTTTTCTGGGTGGGAAATGACAATGGGCTGGGTGGGGTAGAAATCATGTTAGCAGAAAAATGGGTGGATAAGCCAGGTAGATTATATCCTTACCAGAAGACGTGACAGAGTGTCTGTTGTAAACACTAAATCCCTCCCCCATGAAGAATGCACCTCCCAACATAGACTGATAATTAGCGACCTCATAGTCAAAATGAGACGTACTCGACAACAGAAGAGGACTATCCTCAGGAGAAACATATGGAAGCTAAAGGACCCCACAGCCAGAAATAAATTTAAAAGCATATTACTTGATGCTTTCGACAGTAAGGAAGAGCATTTAGAGTCGTACAATATAGAGGAACAGTGGGAATTCCTGAAAGCAAACCTGCTGATGGCGGCAGACGAAGTCTGTGGCTGGAGCAGGCCTATAGGCAGGAGGAGAGTAACATGGTGGTGGAACAGTAAGGTGGAGGAGTCAATTAAGGCCAAAAAGCAGGCTTGAAAAGTATGGCGGGATGGGGGAAGTAGAGAAGACTATCAAGTGGCCAGGAGGGAAGCTAGGAGACAAGTGTACTTCGCAAGAAGGGAAGCAGAGGAAAGAAAATTCAAGCATGTTCTACAACGCGAGGACCAAAAACGTGAGGTGTTCAGGATTGCTAGGCAATGTGTCAAGGAAAACCGTGATATTGTCGGGGAGAAGTGTGTCCTTAATGATGATGGTGTACTTGCCATCACTGACGCTGATAAGAAGGTAGCTTGGAAGTGTCACTACGAAAGGCTACTAAATGAGGAGAATAAATGGGAGAAAGACAGTCTCCCCAATAGAGGGACCAGCAGTGTTAGTCGAAGGTAGTATAATAAGTAAGGCAATCAAAGATATGAAGACGGGTAAGGCGGCTGGGCCTTCAAAAATAGTTGCTGAAATGCTGAAAGCTTCTGGAACGGTGGGACACACCATGGTCACCCGGATAGTAAACCAAGTCATATAGAATGGGGTTGTTCCGAAGGACTGGCGTAGCAGCATCATCATTAACTGCTACAAGGGTAAAGGAGATGCCCTAGATAGGAGTAACTATAGAGGCATTAAATTAATCGACCAGGTCATGAAGGTCACAGAAAAAGTAATAGCGCAACTAATCAGAGAGAGAATTGATCTAGATGAAATACAGTTCGGGTTTGTGTCAGGTAAAAGTACCACAGACGCTCTTTTCATTGTACGACAACTACAGGAGAAGTACCTAGCTAAAAGTAAACCCCTATACTTAGCTTTTGTCGACTTGGAGAAAGCCTTTGACAGAGTCCCCCGTTCCATTATCTGGTGGGCTCTTAGAAAACTAGGTGTTGATGAATGGCTTGTGAGAGCTATACAAGCCATGTATAAAGAAACAGTCAGCAAGGTTAGAATTAACAACGAATATAATGAAGAGTTTAGCGTAAAAGTTGGGCGTTCATCAGGGCTCCGTTCTTAGCCCACTACTATTTATTATTGCCCTTCAGGCTATAACAGTGGAGTTCAAGACCGGCTGCCCATGGGAACTCCTATACGCAGATGATCTAACGCTCATAGCTGAATCAATGGCCGAACTAGAGAAGAAATTCCAAACATGGAAGCATGGCCTAGAATCAAAATGCCTTAAAATTAACCTGTCTAAGACTAAAGTTCTAGTTTGTAGGAAGGAAAATAGGGCACCGGTCCCAACCGGGAAATGGCCATGCTCAGTGTGTAGGAAAGGAGTAGGTAGAAACTCCATTTTATGTCTCAAATGCAAAGTATGGCTGCATAAAAGATGTAGTGGGATCACAGGTAAGCTAACTAAGAACATAGATTTTATATGTGGCCGGTGCTCTGGTGCAATAAGTAGCAGCAAGTGCCCACAGAATACAAACTCATTCCCATTGCACAGATGGTTCTATAGAAATAGTGGACAGCTTCCGTTACCTGGGTGACAAAATCAGCAGTGGGGAGGGTGCTCTGAAAGTACAGTAGCTAGAGTCAGAACTGGATGAAAAAAGTTCAGAGAGCTTATACCACTATTAGCCGCTAAAGGGTTCTCCCTAAAAATGAAAGGCAGGCTGTATGATGCCTGCATACAAACAGCAATGTTACATGGCAGTGAGACCCGGGCATTGTGTGCAGAGGATATACGCAGACTGGAGAGGAACAAAGCTTGCATGCTCTGCTGGATGTGTAATAGTAATATACGTGAATGGCAAAGCATAAACGAACTAAGGGAAAAGTTAGAAATAAGAGGGATCAGATGTTGTTTACTCGAGAGAAGGCTACGTTGGTATGGTCACGTGATGTGCATGAAAGACGACAGCTGTATAAAAAAGTGCAGGACAATAAAAATAGACGGTAGCCATGGAGTAGGCAGACCCAGAAAAACCTGGGACGACTTGATAAATTCCGACCTCACACACTTACACCTCTCCAAGACAATGTCACTGGACCGAGATCTTTGGCGCTACACAGTAATAGAGAAGATCCGCCTTACCTAAGTACAAAGTGAAACCTACTACAGTCAGTAGGCACCTCTAACAAAATACACCCTCATCCCACTACCGCCACCCCATCCACACCACCCCTTTCAATGTAAAGTTATGTTGGTACTACAACATCCAGCCCGAAACAAATGAGGTCGTGTAGGTGTCACGACAAAAAAACACACAGTCCACGCTGTAATGTGGCCGTGTAGGTAACACAGTAAAAACCTCCCAGTTCTACACTGTAAATGTGGCAGACAGTCCTATGCGAGCAAGACAACCACTCTTGCCTCAAGTGGGAAAACTCCCGTCCAAACCCATGCAAGCGTGGAAGATGGACGTTAAACAATGATGATGATGATATATATATATATATATATATATATATATATATATATATATATATATATTATTTCTGAAGACGGCATATATATGTGTTTGGTATGTATATTTAATTTTGATAGTTTGTATAATTTTGTATAATTTTGTACATAGATCTGTTGAATATGCATGCCACTTCTAACACATATATATCCTAGAAACGATCGTTAAATAATGAACTTTTTTTGTTTAATATAAGGAACTGTTTCATTGTTTTATTCATTATTTTTTTAATATTTTATCTTGACTCTGTATTCCGTTTATCTTTCACCGAAAGTGATTTTTCATTGCATCTCTTCTTTCCATGATATCCAGATTACATTGAGTTCTTCATACGGATTGGACACTACCGTAAACTCTTGGTAGATTTATCTACATATATATATATATATATATTTAAATGTATAGAAGGTTGGCCGTATATGTGTGTGTGCGCACATGTGTATGTGTATATATGGGTACGTTTGAATAGGACATGCTTACCCAATTGATACAGAACAGTCAGAAGGCTCGTCGTGGCATGTATCAACAAGTGTGTGTGACTGGGTCTATGGGAGTGAGGGAGAGAGGGTGTGTGAGTATATATACTGAGATGTATGTATGTGGCCGTGTGGGTGTCTGCGCATGTAGACGTATGAGTGTGAATGCATAGATATGTGTCTGAATATGTACGTGTTATTATGTGTTTATTCTAGTATGTATGGGTACTTACCCTGAAGTGTTAGCAGACGTGTGAAGTACTGAACCCAGCATGACTCCATTGAAATGTGTCAGACGGAAAATGGTTGATGAACCGCGTGGCAGCAGATACTGACCAGAACTTGTGATGACGTGGAGTAAAAACAGCCAATGGCATGACAAGAGTAGATAGAGGGTTTTTTGAGGGTGTTGTTTTGATGACAACACCCTAGTGATAAAATTTGCTCCAGACATAACACCCGTGTCTGAAAGAACCTGCAGAAGTAGAATCAGCCAGATCCATGACTCGAGCTACATGCCGGCGAAACATTTGTAATACAAAATAAACTAAGTGCAGATGCATCACTGATTTTTCGTTTTCTTGATAATATCTACACTCTACTCTGATGAATATCGAGTGCTAATTTTGGCATACCGCCTACAGAAGCACCATAGCTACCACTATACAGAAATATATATATATATATATATATATATATATAGGTGCATGTTTGACCGAATGACCAGGTTTCTTGTCTGTTTTTTCTTTATTTGTTTATTCCTTACACTTAAGCCAGTTTTGATGGAAAAGGAGTGCAAATCTTTATTTGCTTATTTTGATCTCATTTTTATATTTACATTTATTTGTGTATGTGTTTAATTTTATATTGTTTGGATATTGTATTCATGTAATATTCATCCTTTTAATAATTTTGTTTATTTTCATAATACTTTGGCATTTTTCATGTTCTGATACAAGCTCCCTAATGCTGCTAGACTAAATGTTTTAACCCTTTAGCATTTATATTACTCTATATTTACTATTATATTTTCATGGTAAAGGCGTTATCTCACAAAATATCTCACATAATATCGAATCTATCAGATTTTGATATTATTTATTTTGAGAACAATACCTTAACATCAGTATGAGCACCCAGTCACAGCCGGTTTGAACAGAAAGAGATGTTTTGTCTTGGTGGTTAGTTTGGGGGAGTTTTATAGTTGAGGGACATAAGGAGAAGGTGGAGCAGAGTCTATTACATAACGAGTTTGCAGTCGCTGCAGATAATAGTTTTATTATACAGAAACTACATAATATGACAGCTGCAGCTTGATAACATCTGTCTTCCCCATTTGGTGTAGTTGGTGCAGTCAATGATTGGTTTGCAAAATTGGAGATGCATGTCAACAGTTGGTTTACAGTGTTTTCTGAGTGTTTTGTTTACAGATTAAAGCAATCAATGCTGTTATGTATGTATATGAGAAATAGATATTATATATATATATATATATATATATATATATATATATGTGTGTGTGTGTGTGTGTGTGTGTGTATATACATACACACCCCAAAAAAAATCAAGAGATAGGAATGAAGTTACATGCATACACATGCACATACATATATACAATATTAGTCTACATAAATATTATGTCTGGCAGATTCTACATTCTCATCTTAGAACTAATTCCTCATGTCTATTACCACATCCTTATT
>OZ024741.1:229850845-229933345 GCA_964016885.1 Eledone cirrhosa
ACAGCGTAATTATTTGAAATTATACTCAAGTTACCTCCCTTGATATTAACTTTATATCTGAGTGTGTATGTAAGTATATATATATCTGATGATGCCTGTAGTTTATGTTAACTAATAGCAAATTGTTGAATAAAATATCTTGCTGTCGGTGGTATACTCCTATGGGAAGAAACAATTGTCAGATTAAATATCTTGAACTTTTAATTTTGGTTTATAAGCACATTGTAATTATATGCTGGCTCTGCTTGATCCTATCATAACATTGAGCTAAAATACAACTAGTAAATGTTGTTTGACGCTATATCAATACTGCCAATGTACCACGTTAGAAAATAGTCTAATAATAACAAGGCTTATATTATAAGCCCCCAGAAGAGAAAAAATTTAGCATCAGCATGTATGGGAATTTGTTCTGATGGTTTATAAGCCATGATAATATTAGACTATTTTCTGTAGTCAAAAATACAGCGAAAGCTAATTCAATTTAAAACATGGCATCATTTATATATATGTATACTTATAAATATATATATATGTATGTATATAAACAGTAGAAAACCAGCCAGAAATTCTTCTACATGAGCATGACACAGTCACCCAACTCAACCTGCCTCTAAATGGGACAAAACCCGTCTAACCCATGTTAGCGTGGAAGATAGATGTTAATTGATGATGATGATGATGATGATGATGATATATTATCACTATTAAATTATAGCTTCTAAATTTAATGAAACAAATGTACAGGCAGGTTGGTGTAATCAGCTACCATACTTATGAAAATAACAAGTATGGATTTGATTCCCATGCATGCTGATGTTGCTTACTTTTTAACATTCTGGGGGCTTATATACCCTGTTATCATTAAACTATTTTCTGTAGACAAAATACAGTGAAATCTAATTCAATTCATATATATACACATACTTAACTAATTATATGTTTGTGTGTGTGCATATATATATTCTTTAATTCTTTTTCAAGTTTCAGTCATTAGACAGCAGTTATATTAGGGCACTGCCTTGATTTAATCAATATCATCCCTAGTAGGCAGTGAAATGACAGAGTTATTAGTGATGTATGTGTATAATTGCTGTGTTTGTGGTATCTGTGTATATTTGTTTTGTGTGTAGTGTATGTAGATATGTGCATGGTGTATATTATATTTGTTGTGTGTGATATATGTGTATATTTGTATATGTGTGTGGTGTATCTGATTCCACTTATGCTCAGCTTTTATCACAACACATTGATTGCCCAAGGTGCCACAGAGTGGAATTAGACCCAAAATCATGTAATTGCAAAACGAACCTCTTTACCACACTGCCATCATCTTTTAATGTCCTCTCTTCCACACTGGTATGGGTTAAACAGATACATACTTAATTGGAGCTGAGCTACTGTCATCCAAGATAGACTAGGGTGACACCTATCACCTACATACATTCCAATTTTGGCATAGTTTCTACAGCTCTGATACCGTTCCTAATACTAACCATGGTATAGAGTGTACTGATTGAATTTTATCATAACACCAATACTAGGGAAAATGCTATTCCTAGTACCAACCACTTTACAGAGTGTACTGGGTACATTTTATCATGGCACCAGCAATAGGATGCTCTTCTTAATACCAACCACTTTTCAGAGTGTACTAGATATATTATATCATGGCACCAACACTAAGGAGGTCGTCATGTACTTGACACAAAATAAGTGTCCTATCGTGGTTTCTAAGGCTAGATATCCTTCCTAAAACCACTTTATAGAATGTACTAAGTATGTTTTATTATGACACCCGCACTAGAGAGGTTGTCATGTCAGTGGTGTGACTGAAGAGTCCTCTTAACCCTTTTTGGTATGGTTTCTACAGCTGGATGTCTTTACAGAATGTCCTGGGTACATGTTATCATGGCACCAGTACTAGGGAGGTTGTCAGATCAATGACTTAACTGAAGGGCCCTCTTTACCCAATGTTGCTGTTACTGGTCAAGTATCAATTGCTTTAGCATTAAATGGCTGTCATGACACTACCTTGATGTATTTGTTATATATATTGTTATATAACTGTTTAAGAAGTTGGCTTCAAGCAATGTGATTCGAGGGCTAGCTCCCACTGAACAGCACCTTGGACAAATATATTTTACTGTAACTTCAGGTTGACCAATGCTTTGTGAATGCAATTTGATAGGCAGAAACTATGTGAAAGTCTAACTTCTTAACCTCACGGCCATGTCACACCTTGAAACCAGGTGATCACATGTCTCACATGAGCTAAACAAAAATAAAGGCATGAATATATTATATCTTGCTGGTAATTGTGTTCCATATTTGTTTTATTGAATATTGAACTACCTAGGAAGATGGGACCATCGATTAAGCCCTTAGTGACTTTAAAATAAAACAAATAACAGCTGTGAGAAGGCTGGTAAAGCAGAAGTTATAATATTGGTGTTATGAAAGATCATTTAGTTGTGTAAGATAATCTACGTAGTGCTACAGCGATAGCTGAGCCGTTATTTCTGTGAGTCATCCTATGTATTTCTGGTGATTTGAAGGAGCCCTTTGTTATATAGAAACACCTCTGTAGTGTTGGTGCTAGGAAAGAGCTCTTCATTATATATGACAAACTCTAGTGCTGAGGCTACAAGAGAACCCTTAATCGATATAAGAAAAACATTCTACATGTACAAGAGGAATAGCTGTGATAAAATAGGAGGAAAATAAAATTAGATAATAGAAATACTTAATGTATTTAAAGTTTGTGGTTTAATGGATATGTCTATATTACATTATATATATAGTTAACTTTGCTTTTCATCCTTATGGGGTTGATAAAATAAAGTACCACTCATGCACTGGGATAATTACTGGCCTTGTGCCAAATGTAGAAACAATTATATATATATATATATATATATATTCTATACATGTCTCAGGTTGAGGAATTGTGTGTGTATACATATATGTATATACCTATACACACATATATATATATATATATATGTATATATATATATATATATATATACACACACATACACATGTGCAATGAAAGCAACAGAAAAAAGATAAATACAAATCAGAAAGCAAGGAGATAAAAAAAAATGAAGAAATAAGGTCACTAATAAAGTTAAATTGCCTACAATTGGACGGACAGAGGGTCATTTCAGGCCAGTTTCTGTGACAAGGGCTTCGAGTAAAAGCTGCGTCTCTCCACTGACATATGGCTCATGTAGCCAGCCTGCTGTGCAGAACATTAGCAGATTACGGTCAGGAACATGTGCAATGGCCTCAACCAAACGTTGTTTCAGTTCAAATTCTCTTTGGTAAGCTTCAACAATTTTTGTGGAAGTCACTTCTGCAAATAGAGATTGGTTAGCTACCAGATTTGTAGACAAACTACAATAAGACACAAAATTCTACAAATATTTCTCTCCTCTTCTTATCATCTATTTATTCATACTTGCCTTCTATTTCACTTTGAAAATTCATTGGAACCACATATCTAAGTAGTTGGATGCGAATTAATTTTGGTTAAAATAATGAAATAATCAAAAATTAGTGGTCCAAGACATATATAATACATATGATGAAACGCGTGTTAGTTTTACGCAATAAAAGCTATTCCCACTCATCTGTTTAGTCATGTTTTTAATAACATTTTTTAATTTTCTACATATACAGGGTACGGACAATATTTGTTCGCAATTTTCAACTGCTAATTTTATGCAAATTTTTTTTACTTCCGTTGTCACTCTTGTCTTCATAAAAACAGTGACTATATTTCCATTATTTATTTTCAGAATAATTGATTATGAATAATTTTGAACCTCCAAATTTGTGGAAGAGACACGGAGTTCTTCTTGGAATCCGCACCAGGAGGACAAATAAGGAAATTTCAGACTTTCTCAGCGTCAGCAGGAGAATGGTGGCAAAGGTCAGAAAGGAATTGGAAGATTCAGGATTCGACTACGAAGCAACATCAGAGAGGAAAACACATGATCAACGATCTGATGCCTTCAGAACGCCTGAGTTCGTCGCTGAAGTTCAGGATATCATCAACAATGAACCTAGCAAGTCGATGCGTGCCATTGCAAGGGAGAAAGGCGTGGATGAAAAGCTCATTAGGCTGGTGGTACATGAAGACATTCGCTACGTTTCATACAAGATGAGGAAAGGACAATTTCTGTCAAAGGCGATGCAAGAAAAGCGACTGAAGCACGCAAAGAAGCTGATCAACAAGTTAAAACACCCACTGGAGCCAGACATGCTGTGGTTTTTCTCCGACGAGAAAAACTTCTGCCAAGACCAGAAGATCAACTCCCAGAACAACAGGTGGCTCACTGTCTCATCCAAAGACGTGCCCAGAGTCATGCAGACAAAGTTTCCAGCGACAACATCGGTCTTAGGTGTCGTCAGCAGTCAAGGTGATGTCATGCCACCTCGCTTCTTCCCTGAGGGCCTCAAGCTGAACACCGATGGCTACATCTGAGCGAAGTAGTAAAGCCCTGGAATCGACCAGGTAGCTGCAGGTAGGCTGTACGTGTGGCAGCAAGACTCAGCGAAAGAACAAGTCATGAAGACAAACTGACCCAAGTTTGATAAATAAATCTTAAAAAATAAAACTACTGTGTTATTTTTTCCTAGACAGTAATCTTGCGAACAAATATCGTTCGCACCCTGTATATAGACACACACACACACCAAACATACATGTATATTTACAACAGTATAACATCTAACTGGGATGAAGGACAGAAAATTGGAGAAGGTGGTTCTAGGAACACATATGACTGGCTACTTTAACATCTTACTAAGAGGAAAGGATAGGAAAGATGACAACCATCAGATTGGACCAATGAATAATGTTTCCATTAGTATTTTCATTGCTGATACTACCTGCCAGTCACAACTCCTGGTAGAAGGAGCAACATGAAATGAAGTATTTTTCACAAGAACGCAGCAATGATGATGATAGTTGATATAGCTGATCAATACCAAGATTTGGCAGTGACGAAAAAAAACTTTCTAAGTCTAGATATCACAACTCAAGTGCAAGAGAGTTTTACTCACCAAAATCCTTGTAAGTCCAAGACTGGAATGGCACAGTTTCAGTAGCATCACCAGTTTGGTGCCGATGTTCCTCCAGATTAAATAAACCTCGATACACATCACACTTGGCTTCCAGTTTATGGATGACCTTTTCCTGTTATGTACGAATATTACATTCAGCAATTTACATAATAATAATAATTATTATTAAGATTTCAAAGTTTGAAATGTGGGTTTGGATGGAAAATAATTAAATTGTAAGAAACGGGTTGTTTTTTTACCTTAATTTATTCATGTCCTGATATTTTGAGATTAATATCTCTTCTTCCAAGGAAAATAAAGGAACTATTCCAGTGTCTGATGTGGCTTAAATTAAACTAAGGTAAAAAAACAACCCGTTTCTTATGATTTAATTATTGTCGTGGCTTTCAAACTTCAAATTCTTTACACCATATACAATGTTTCAAGTAAACTACAAATTCTTTCTAATAATTATCATTATTTCTTTATTGGTCATAATAATGTTTCTAACATAGGCACCAGGCCACAAATCAAATTGACTCCGATGTGACTGGTACTGCATTTTATCAACCTTGGAAGGATGAAAGGCAAAGTTGACCTGCTTTAGTCTTTCCTCATCTGGCATACAAGGCAACAAGAAATACAGTCTTTGTTATTATGCTGTATGCCCTTCCTAACATCAACCACTACACAATATAAACTGGGTGTATTTTATCATACCACTAACATTAGTAGCAAGGGTTGTCTGCTGGAACTAAAGAGTCCCCTCTATCTTGTACTTCTCTACACATACAAACTTATTTACAAATATAGAAATGCACAGGCATACAACACACACAAACAGATACACATACATACACATACTCCAGTAAGGGAACCTTGTGTGGTTGCTTGACTCACTAGAAATATTGCTAAAAAAAATCTAAAAGCAGCATCAATCATCCTCTTTTCTCTCTTTGAATTAAGTTTTCTGTCTTGTCCCTTTCCTTTCTCAGTAACCACTTGAGAAAGTACACTCTAACAAACACATACACATATAGACACACACACCAACACAAATAATACAGGCTAACAATTCATATACACATATAAAGTGATGTTCTCTGAGGTCTGAGGATTACTACTCACCATGGCTTCAACTGTTTTGAGAAGTTTCTCACAGAGAGGTTCCATTTCAAGAGGCATTGCTGTAGATGGTGAAACATCACTGGACACTGGAGTATTGGGTTCAAATCTAGGTAGGAACATTTGGAAAAATAGAAACATACACTTTACTGATTTTGTCTTCTTTATCAAGCTTTATTGGCTTCTTACCTCTTCCTTCTACTTCTTAACATCCTCACTGCCATCATCACTATCATCACTAGATGTGTCGTCATCATAGTTATCCCCCTTGTTTATCATCACAATCACTAGCAACAACAACAACAACAACAACAAGAAAAAAAAAAGAAAAAGGAGGAGGAGGAGGAGGAGGAATGGTAAATGTAGTAGTTACAAGGCCTGCAGTTTACAGTTGGCAATCTTGCTCATGATGGCTGCTCCACTGAGGTTCAGGTTGTTCCACTTGAGTATAGCATTGTAGATATCAGCAGCACTGTCTTTAGTCACTCTTTCACTACCTGTGAGGTTTCCCTGGCTGGGTTTCACTGCCACAGGACCTGATAATCAACACAAACACACTCTGTAAAATACACTGGCAAAAATGTTATAATTATTATCATTTTTATGATTGTCAAACGACTTGCTTCCCTGGGCATGGATTCATTGAAGCTCCGACGTCTGGCAATGGACTTGGTGAATACCCACAAAGTTTTTAACCATCTCGCCAACTGCAACCCTGAGCGCCTCTTTGATCTCCATGTGTCTAACACACGTGGACATGCCTACAAGATAAGAAAACAGCACAGCTCCCATGACTTTCGCAGACATTTTTTCACGCTCAGAGTTGCTGAAGCATGGAACAAACTGCCTGCGTCAATTGTTAGCTGCCGAGACACTGCATCCTTTAAGACACTCATGCTTCTCGAAATACGCCAAAACTACACCTGATGTGCCCCTTCCATACACATGCACACGTGTGTATCATGACTCGTGCACTGTTCATTTTACTGATGTTTGTGCATTGCCCTATGTACTGTACATGCACTTTTTTGATGGGTTGTGGTGCACCTGGGCACTGTGCACAATATTTCATTATTGTTATTGTTATTATATCATGACTCATACACTGTTTATTTTCCTGACATTTGTACATTATTCTATGTACTATACATGCACCTTTGATGAGTTGTAGTGCACCTGAGCACTGTACACAATAATTTCATTATTATTATTATTATTAAATGCTTTGCAGTAAATCGTTCAAATCCTGCCGAGGTTAGCTTTGCCTTTCATCCTTACAGGGTCGATAAATAAAGCACCAGTAACACACTGGGATTGATTTAATCGACTTTCCCTTCCCACCAAATTGCTGGTTTGGTCCCTATAGTAGAAATCATTATCATGATTGTCGAACGAAATGTTTTGCAGTAAATCATTACGACCCTCTACGTTATGAGTTCAAATCCCGCCAATGTCAGCTTTGCCTTTCATCCTTCCGGGGTCGATAAAATAAAGTACCAGTAAAGAATTGATGGCGATTTAATTGACTTTCCCCTTCCCAGAAAATTATTGGCCTATTGTTGTTGGATATTATTATGAAAATAGCATTTATATAACTCATTGAACAATAATGGTAAAGGAAAACAGTGGAGGGGTAATTCACCATCAAGTGCGACAATCAACCGCAATTCACATCCCAGGGATCAACAAAACACTTTGAGGCAAGCCAACACACTCGCAGCATTCCCACAGGTGATGGCAAGGCTGAAATAACCAGGCACCTTCACGGGCATCACCTGACATCTCAGTAAGGTAAGCCGCCAGTAATGACAAGAACTTCGGCTGTCCGTGGCCCAACTCCACCAAACGTCTCGAACGCCACAGACTGGAGAAGATAATTATTAGATAAATCCAGGTATTTCGGAATTTTATTTTGTTCGGCAACGGGAGCAGTGACTCCCACATTTACTTCACTTGTTAAGTACAAGTAAGAGGATATTAGATTAGCAGTATCGGTAGAGAATCAGACAAAATACATTGTGGTATTTAGTCGATAAAATAAAGTACCAGTTAAATACTGGCTCGATGCCATCGACTTTCCCCTTCTCCAAAATCGCTGGCCTTGTGCCAATGTTAGAAAGAATTAACTATCAAGTATATCTTCGTACTTGTTTCTAACATACGTACAAAGCTACAAAATTACTAAGGGACGGTTAGTCGATATAAATCCACCCCAATGCGTGACTGATACTTTATATTAATGACTTGGGAAAGATAAAATAAAAAGTTACCTCAGCGAGATTTGAACTCTGAATGTAAAGAAACTAAACAAATACTGCAAGTCATTTTGTCGGACGCTCTAACGTTTCTGCCAATTTACTGCCTTCAATTAGTATATAATTGTTTCTTATATAGGCACAAGGCCAGCAATTTTGGAAGAGGGGAAAGTCGATTAAATCGACACCAGTGCATTACAGGTACTTTATTTTATCGACCCCGTAAGGATGAAAGGCAAAGTTAACCTCGGCGGGATTTGAACTCAGACCGTAACCCTATGCTGGAAACATGGTGTCCGACTCTACCGATACTACCAATCCACCGCCCTAACAACATCATTAATAATAATATATGGCAAATTAGCAAACTAAGGTACGAAAATAGATCGCGTTTGTATATGTTACTTGTGTATAGACAAATAAACAGAATACATTAATACAGAGGTGCATATATAAATTCCTTTCTAGCTGTGATGAAATGCATATTTATATATAGATGTATAAACACTATATATATTTATGTGTGTGTAGAGAGAGACAGTATTTATATATATATATATATATATATATATATATATATATATATATATATATATTGTCTACATGATGTGATACAGAGCAGGTATATTGATGATATAGATTCGACTGCGATTTCAGCTGATCTCGCAAGCTTCTTCAAAGGCTCACGGTCGAACCTTTACCTCTTCAATAATATATTATATATATAATTGTTTCTACTTTAGGCACAAGGCCAGCAGTTACCCAGTGCATTACTGGTACTTTATTTTATCGACCCTGTAAGGATGAAAGGCAAAGTCAACCTCGGCGGGATTATAATATATATATATAATATATATATAGATATATATAATATATATATAGATATATAGATAGATAGATAGATAGATATATATAGATAGATATATAGATAGATATATAGATATATATATATATATATATATATATATATATATATATATATATAGAGATATATATATATATATAGAGAGAGAGAGAGATTTGTTCAATGAAAAAAAGTTAGTTGATTTAGAATCAGCTGACTTAAATATAACAGATTACAAGCTCTCAACAGTGTGTTTAACCGGAGATTTATCATAATAATAATATACGAAAGACAAAATTGGGATGGTCTAAAGTAACTGTCTTTCGTTTATTATTATTATAGCAAATCCCGCCGAGGTTAACTTTGCCTTTCATCCTTACGGAGTCGATAAAATAATGTACCAATAATGCACTGGGTAATTGCTGGCCTTGTGCCAAAAGTAGAAACAATTATTATTATTATTATATATATATATATATGAGTAGATAGACAGATAGATATAAGTTTCTTACTGGCTACAGGTGAATATAAGTTCTGGAAAGAAGTTTGATCGAAAGAAATATTCCGGCTAGGCTCTTCGTTATCTTTCTTCTTCTTTTTGGGCATCTTCCTTTAAATGGTAGAAATGGATGGTTAAACAAGACAGGTACCACCAAATAGATAGGCACACGAGAAAGTTGTTCTTAGACACAGACAGGGATGAAGTCTCTCTAAAACAAATAGGAAATGTAACCTCTCTAGGATTGACTGAGCAAAGAAACAAGTAAGCCTGTCAAAGACACAAGTCAAAGGAAATCCTTCTAAATACAGAAAAGAAAGTTTCGATCTCTTAAATTTAATTAACAACAGTAAACAAGTCTTCACATATTACAGGTTGATGTCGATTACCTCCCCTTGTTTCATAGTTCCTATTCTCTACCTCTCGTAATTGTTACTTTACTTATATATATATATCTGTTTATTATACACATACCTACACGCGCACGCATGTTTATCATTCGAAGTTTGAAAATCGGAGTAAACGATTTGTGAAATTTCTGTCAATATATGTTTAAATGCGTATATGCCTGCATACATAAGTACGTACGTGAGAGGTAGAGAATATATATATACATTGCTATTCTCTACCTCTCACGTATGTATCTTACATACTTTCTATTCCCTACATCGCTGTCTATTATTTATTAGTTTTGATAATCCTTCTACATGATTAAACACAAATGTCAAGTCGATATTTGATTTAGATATTATTATAGAAAAATACTCCCACCGATTTCAGTGGAAAATAATTTTTCTTATTTTTTTTTTCTTGCGCTATCAATGAAACTTACCTCCTTATATGCTGTAAAGGACTTTTTTTCCGAGAAAAAGAGTAAAGGCACTCGAACTTGGAGTTTTTTCTTTACCATTTTCCACCTTGGTTCTTCCTGTGCTACAAACTAGGTTGGTATTGGAGTTAGGGAGTAAAGAAAACTCCGGTAACGGGGAAGATCCGAGGGTACCCCTTCCGCCTCGGTTTTCCGGGAAAGGGGGCCTTTGCAGCATATTCGGAGGTTGATTGCACACGAAAAAAATGGTAAAGAAAACTGGGGCTGGAAAATTAGATGGTTCCCCACTTCTGCCCACTCCTTTGCAGGATGTAAGTTTAATTTAGCATACGAAATGGCTGGTGGTGTCTTTCTATAAATTTATTGGACTTTATAACATTCAAGCATTTTCAAAAGATTAAATAACGTAAACTATTTATTTTTATATTTAATAATTGATGCTAAAAGCGATCATCTAACGGTGTACTACTTATGCAGTTTCATAAACCGGTGTCTCATATATACATGCAACAGAGATTAAATGTTCCACCTCTTATATAATGTGCTAATGTGCATATGAATAAAATGTATGTGTGTGCACGTATGGAGCATCATCATCAAGTAACGTCTGTTTTCCTTGCTAGCAATGTTTTACTAAATCGTAGCACCTGTCAGGCCGGGCACCACATTTAGATTACATCCATTCCCACACTTTACTGGATGTACTATGGAGACTGTCATGTCTTAGACACAAACTGGAAAGTTTCTTTGATTGGATACCCTTCCTGTCACCAGCCACTTTACAGAGAGTACTAGCACCGACATTAAGAGGCCGTCATGTCTTAGACACAACTGAAGAATCCTCTCGACAAGTTTTCTACTACTTGGTGTCCTTCCTGTCAGCAACCACTTTACAGAGTGTACTGGGTATGTTTTATCGTCGCACTAACATTAGGAAGGTTCTCATGCACTTGACACAACTGAAGAGTCCTCTCATTCCTTTGTTCGGTAATTTCCCATGGCTGGATACTGTTCCTAACACCAATCACTTTACAGAATGTACTGGGCTCATTATATCATGGCAATAGCACTGATCCTGACATAGAATAGTTACTAACCACCCCACCCTATTTTTCCATTTTTCAATATACTACTGATTTTGATAGTCAATTACTGGGCTAAATCAAGTTATGTTAAAATCTTTAAAAAATACTTGTACGAATTAAATACAAAAAAGTTTCAGTCCAAAACAAAAGCAAACTATAAAAAAAAAGATTTGATCTCAGTCGAAAAAGATTTGATCTCAGTCGAAAAAGCTTCTTTTTTTTTAAATTCTATATTTCACTGTTAGCTGTTGTAATATTTTGAGTAGATAGACAATTCTACAATTCAAACTGTAAGGTCAAAATACAAAAGATGCAAAATATGAAGAATTTCTTACCATTCTCTGAAATCACAAACTCAGGGGAAAAATAGTACCTTGCAAAATAAAATACCTCGTAGCAAAATAAAATATTTAGTAGCAACGAATGAATTGAGAAGCTCTTGTCTCTGATTTTCAGCCCCATGGATTTGATCTGTTATATTTTGAATACCTGATGATGTCACCGGATTCATACTGAACCCGGTCATTGAAATGATCATAGTATAATAAACTTTTCAAGGATTTACACCAGTCCAGCCTCCTGTTATTTTATAATAATTAACTCCGTACTCGCACCACCAACTACACAAATGAAGACGGGTGAGTTGCATTACGTTGAGTGCTCTTCATAATATTACATCGAGGTTGACCATACGGAATGACCAGTTCTATCTAGTAGTGAACCAACAAACCTAAATAAATATATATATATATATATAATTGGAAATTTAATAAAATCGAATCTGGCGGTTTGCAAGAAAATTCGGCCTACTTATATGAAATGATGAGTTAGCAAAGCACTCGATAAGGTAGGTCCTTAGAGTAATAACATACGTTTAAAAGCTTGACAAATCGAACATTGTGGTAGGCAAAATCTAACACACAATAATATACCAAAGTAACGATAGAACTAACAGGTTGAGAAAAATATATATATATATCATTTCATCATCATCATTTCATTTTATGTCCGCTTTTTCCCTGCTTGCAAGGGTGGGACGGGAACTGATTCTGGCTTGATTTCTACAGCTGGATGCCCTTCCTAACACCAACCTCATTTACAGTGAGTGCTGGGTGCTTTTTTGCCGTGGCACCTGCACGACCACTTTGCAGTAGAATGATATGGACCGCAGTCCCTATCATCTCATTTCTACAGCTGAGTAAACTGGAGCAATGTGAAATAAAGTGTCTTGCTCAAGGAAACAACACATCACCCGGTCTGAGAATTGAACTCACAACCTTTCGATTGCAAGGCCAATGCTCTAACCACTAAGCCATGTGCCTCCATGTATATATATATATATAAATGAAGAGAGAAAGAGGGAGGGACAAAGAGAGTAAGAAATGTGTGTGTGTGTTTGGTACACGTCTATCTATCTATCTACAACAGGGGGCTCAAACATGGTAGACCAGACTGAAAAAAAAATATATATATATATGTGTGTGCGTGTGTATAATATATATATATATATATATATATTATACACCCACACACATATATATATTTATCCTCACACAGTTAAATATAAATGCATAGCTAGATACATACGTAAATGTATAATAATAATAATAATGAAATTATTGTGTAAAGTGCTCAGGTGCACTAGAACTCGTCAAAGGTGCATGTATAGTACATAGAATAATACACAAATGTCAGGGAAGTGAATAGTGTATGAGTCATGATATACATGTGTGTATGTGTATGGAGGGGAAACATTAGGTGTAGTGTTGGCGAATCTCGGGAAGCATGAGGCCTTAAAGGATGCAGTGTCTCGACAACTAACAACCGATGCAGGTAGTTTGTTCCATGCTTCAGTAACTCTGAGCATGAAAAAATGTTTCCGAAAGTCATGGGAACTGTACTGTTTTCTAACTTTGTGGGCATGCCCACGTGTGTTAGACACATGGTAATCAAAAAGTTACTCAGGGTTGTTGTTGGCAAGATGGTTAACAATTTTGTGGGTGTTTACCAAGTCAGTTGCCAGGCGTCGGAGCTTTAATGTATCCATGCCCAGGGAAGCAAGGCGCTCAGAGTATGGTAGATGCTTGATGGAGGGTATTTGCTTGGTTGCACGTCTCTGAACAGTTTCCAGGCGGTCAATGTTCTGAGCAAGATATGGGTTCCAGACTGGTGATGCAAATTCTAAGTGTGGCCATGTACAGCCTTAAATAGATAGCTGGAGAGTGACTGACAAAGGTCTTGCTGAGTGATGCTAAGACACCCTCGGCCCTCTTGACATGTATATATGTATGTAGATTTATATATATATATAAGTATTGAAGTTTCCGTTGAAAATTGAAAAAGTCATAGGAGTGAAGAGTGCTCTAAGTAAGTTACAGAGCTAAATTTAATGTATAATAAACAATACAATATAATTACCTCATCATATTCTGTGGTGACAGTCAAGTTTGCAATTTTTGAAAATTGCAAACTTGACTGTCACCACAGAATATGAACCTGAAGATTGCGAAAGCATGAAAGTACTTGTTCAATTAACACTTCTCATACTATTTCATTATAATATCATTATAATTTTAAAGGATTGTAAATAAAACGAGTAAATCAGACAAAGTTGGAATTCCTTTTATTAATATATATATAAATATACATACATACATACATTTACGTATGTATATAGCTATGCATTTATATTTAAGTGTGTAAGGATGTTGACATGATTATTTATGTTGTTTTTTTTGGTATGGAGAAAATTCTGTCTCCGAATTTTATTACCTAGGGAGATTAAATACCACAGCTCTGGCTGAAAGCTGACCAGGTTCTCAACCTCATCAAACACTAACGCAGGCCTCTGTGTGTATATGTGTGTGTGTGTGTATGTATGTACGTATGCATGTGTGTGTATGTTCCTATGTATGTATATGTATACACCCACACCTTTCATCACCATTGCTTCTTTTTGTCATTTCTGTTGAAGTTGTTCTTGTAACTGTTGTCAAAGTTGACGTCCTTATGTTCATTTTCTTTTATCTCCCTAGGGAATTCATTGACAGGCTTCTTTTATTTATTTTCTTCATTTTCTTCATTCAAATGCATTCACACTGGGTGTCTAAGAGACGTACAAATATAACTTATAAAACTTACCAAACTAAAGAGACTTCCGGCGCCCCCCTAACGCCTCCTTGCTCCCAAACGCTCCCCTGGAGCTCCGAAACGCCCCCCGGGAGGAGGTGGCATATGTACCCCGTTGAGAACCTTTGTTCTAGAATATAAAGTACTATTGCTATAGAATATATAGAACCACTGTTATGGAATATATACAATATGTATATTTGTTCTCCTTAGGACAGAGCTCTTTGGTGAAAGTATTACAATTACTATGCTATAGGTCTCACAAACTAATTAGTAACAGATGACACCATATACACATAAATATATATATTCAGCTTCATTTTTCCTTATATTTTTTTTAATAAGTAAAAATATGAATAATGACAACAATAACAGAAATTAATAGTTTTATTTATACATGTGTATATACATATATATATGTGTGTGTGTATATATATATATATATATATATATATATATATATATATATATATATATATATATATATATATTTCGTTTCTGAATTTATTTAGCAAGATTCTTTATCTGAAAACGTGTGTTGAAACCGATATTGTTATACTTTGGGAGGGTCATGTTGCCAATAAGAAACACACGCACCAGTTGCTTTCACTTCAATTTATTATAATAAATTTATAAATTTAGGAATTTATAAATTTCCTGTTGGTTGGTTGGTTCCACAACCAGATGGTTGTTTATATATTGTCAAAGTTCTTTCGTCACACATTCTGTGACCTCTTCAGTGACTGGGGATTCTTTTCTTTGTTTTTTGTGCCTCTCCTTTGTTCTGTCCTATGCCATCTTGTTTTTGTGTGTGTGTTGTGTGCTTAGTTTACGCATGTGTTACATCCGGGTGTCTGTGTGTGTTTATATTCGTTTATTTATTTGTTTATTATAATGTTACTGGTTGGTTGTTTGTTCTATGTGCGTGTGTGTTTTCATTTTGTCCTTAATTGTAAATGTCCTTAATTGTGATGTTGCTGTTCCCTAATTTACCCTTATGTTCTATTTTAGCATGTTGATAGAGTACAAATGATTCTTTACTATCTTGAAGGTCTCGCCAGTGTTCATTTATCCGTTCCCCTATACTACAAGCTGTCTCACCTATGTACACTATATTTTTATCTCTACATTGTCCTTCAGTACATCTTATGCTATATACTACATTTCTAGTTTTACAGTTAATATGGAGACTTAATTTACAGATTATACATTTCTTATCTATACAGGGAGGTCTTTGAAAAGGGTATGTCTTGCTAATAAGTGTTTTTATGGAGGTACCTGGTCTTTCTACTATCTTAATATTGAGTTTATGTTTATCTAGGGCCCTTCTAAATTTGTAAGCTAATTCACCTCTAGGGGTTGTATTGATGAACATTACACTCTGGTATTTATTGCTATCATACCATGAGTTTATTCTATTAGCCTTATTCCTAGTTCTTTCTATTCTATTCCAAAATTTGCTCCTATACAAGGGGCAGGTCCCATTTGTGTCATTATTTACCATTTTTTCCCATTTGGTTCTGGCTCCTCTATACACTCTGATTTTATCTCTCTGATTGTAACCAGAGAACTGCATACGGTGGAACTTTGACAATATATAAACAACCATCTGGTTGTGGAACCAACCAACCGGAAATTTATAAATTCCTAAATTTATAAATTTATTATAATAAATTGAAGTGAAAGCAACTGGTGTGTGTGTTTCTTATTGGCAACATGACCCTCCCAAAGTATAACAATATATATATATATATATATATATATATATATATATATATATATATATATTGGTGGTGTCTGTAGCATTTCATTATCATCCTCATCATCAACGTTTTTATGTCCGTTTTTCCATGCTTCCATGGGTTAAACAAGGCTTTTTAAACGCAGTATTCAACAGTTGAATGCCTTGCCTGATACCATTCTTTATAAGTAGGGTACAGATCGCAATCAAATAAACCTTCTATGTGATGGAAAGCTTCTTTTCATGCAAAGAGGTCACATGGCAACTGTTCCTTGCTTGGGAAACTAGTCTGAGTTCCAGCTTTCTGGACACTGAAAGAGGCTATTTTATTGGATCTTCGAATCATCTCAGTGGGGTTGAGGTGAGGATGGCAGGAGAGGTAATAGGCCAGGCTACCAATGAAAACATCGCCAGCACCCTAAAAAATAGAGCAAAAAGAATCTGAAAGATCAAAGGTTAAAATCTATTGAAGAGAGAAGGGGGTGTAGTGACTAGCGCCATCTCTGTCCGGAACCAAACTATTTGGCCAGTATATAAGGGAGCGTTCCGACACCTCTCTCTCTCTTTTCACCTTTTGGCCGCCTGCTTAGTAGGCCAGGAACAGCTACTCTAAAGGTAGCTCTTAGCATCTTATTTCTCTTTTGGTCAAGCTTTTCCGACCTGCAACACATCTGCTGAGGACCTGTACCATAAGGCTCAGCTCAGATGTATTCCAATCCTCTTACAAGGATTAACAAAGCAAGTCACAGGTATGTCATTTAACCATTGTAATACACACACGCACAAGCACACGAATAAAGAAAAACTACCTTCACATACTGTTGAGAAGACTTATCGTTGTTATCATATATATTATTTCCTGTCTGCATCTCATCATCTTGCTTCCTGCTTTCCTTACATATTCTTGTGTTCCTTCACTTATTGAATTATTAAATTAGTAATAGTATCTACTAGAGTAAATAACCTTATGACCAGTTCATTAAAGGGGTAAAACTCAAAGAAATATTTTTATATTTAGCCATTTTGATACCAACCCGCTCATAACTGCTTCTGTTTCTATGAGACAAAATTATCTATTTTAAAAGGTTACTCTCTAAATTAAAATCTTCCACCATAATTTGATATAAAAACCTGTTGTTAAGTCACAAATATCAACTTAATAATGAAATAAATAATAATTTTAGTAAATCTCATCAAATTCTATATACATTAATGAAATTCAATCTATTTTATTAGAAAGATGGTAATGAAAGAGTTAATACAATCAATAATTTAGAATCCAAAGGATTAGTTAGGGATATATATAAATATAGTAACTGCTAGATGGCAGCTACAACTTCAATTCATATCCAATATTATATATATTAGAAGTGTGGTAAGGAACCAGGTGGACCCACCAGAGTACTCGATACTTAGGGTAGTAGAGTAGGTAATAGGAAAAGTGCCAGGACCCCGACAGCTGAACTCTGGCCATTTCGACAGCTAGATACGAACTAGCTGTTCTTTTTCCTTTAAACAACTGAAACACTATGCCAGCATAGAGAGTGGGTATAAAATGATGCTGATGGTGATGATATATATATATATAGATACTATAAATTATGTCCATAGAATCATTTGATAAGATATATACACTATTTCCTCTCCCAATTAGCATAATCAACCACACAACAAACCAATTAAACCAGGCTATAAGATTAAAAGGCACCTATGAAGAAATAATAGATAAATAAACGACAGCCATCTATTTGCAATCAACAGCTATAGAATATTTACCCAGCATTTCAATAGAACTGTGGAAATCGATTAAATATATAGTCAACCACACACAATTAAGTATAAAATTAAAGTTAGAAGAAAAAATGCATATAAACATGTGTGTATATATATATCATCACCATGGGCATCATTTTATGTCCACTCTCTATGCTGGTATAGTGTTTCAGTTGTTTAAAGGAAAAGAACAGCTAGCTCATGAAATTTACATACAGACATGTGAACCCTTAAATTGTTCTCAGGGAGATTCAATATGACAGAGTGTGTGGCAAAGCTGGCTCTTTGAATTACAGGTACAACTCATTTTGCAAGCTGAGTAGACTGAAACAGCATGAAATAATGTGTCACACACACACAAACAAATAGTACTGACCAGCTTATATCCACACACATACAATGAACCAGACCAAAGTGAAGCAGACACTTGAACAATTTATACTTACTGTACTGTCCACAGCAGTTACCACACAGGCAGGTATATGGGTCACTTCTTGCGTGCTTTTGCAACCATATACAGCACCTAGAGAACCAAGGGTGATTATAACATTGGAACAGCCTCGTTCAAAGAATAATGGTACAGCTGACTTGGCATCATCCACAGACTTCACGGATCTGCCAATGAGGAGTTCACTCTGTGAAATGAAAGAGTGAGAACATATAAGAAAGAGAGAAGGGGATTGAGAGAGATATAGAGAGGAAGAAAGTATGGAAAAGGAAGATATAAGAGTAGTGACTAATTCCGCACTACCTCTCCTTACTTATTCTTGATTCTGCTCTGGTGGGAAGATGACAAAAATATTGAAACGTTGGACAAGATCTACATACACACACACACAAACATATATATATACAAATGTGAGAAATCAAAACATATCAAATATGTTAGAATGCTGTGCTTCTCAATAGACTTTATCTAGAGTAATAATAAATCAAATGTAAAAGAGATATGTATATATATAGAGAGAAAGAACCATATATTGTAGAGGATACACAGTATATTGTATATATACAATATATTATGCATTCTCTATGATATATGATTCTTTCTTTCTCTATGTATACATATATCTTTTACATTTGATACCAATCATGCCCTCAGACTCTTCAACTCCTTCTCCTTCCCTCCTGGTCCCTCTTGCCTTCTCTTTACCCTGGACATCACCTCTCTCTATACCGTCATCCCTCATGATGACGGCCTCCGTGCTCCCAACATGTTTTACACTTACGCCCTACCCCTTACTCCAGCACTACCACTCTTCTCCATCAGGCTGAGCTTGTTCTCACCCTCAATGGCTTTTCCTTTTCAGGTGAATTCTATCAGCAAGTCTCTGGGGTAGTGATGGGAACCAGAATCCAAACCATGCCAACTTGTTTGTTGGCTATGTCGAAGCCCAGATCTTCTCCCAGTACACTGGACCAACTTATGAGCTATACGGTCGTTATATCGACGACTGTATCGGCGCCACCTCTCTATCATGAGAACAGCTCAACTGCTTTCTTTCTTTTGTCTTATCTTTCCATCCTGCTCTCACTTTCACCACCTCCATCTCAGATTCTTCTGTTGCTTTTCTAGATATCTCTCTCTCTATCACACCCTCTCTACTTCCATCTTCATTAAACCAACAGACTCTCACTCTTACCTCGACTTCACCTCCTCCCATCCAACCCACACCAAACACTCTATACCCTATTTCCAATTCCTCCGTCTTTGTCAGCTCTGTAGCCAGGACGACGATTTCAAACCCTATTCCCTTCACATGGCTTCCTGCTTCATCCAGCGTAGATATCCCCCCTCCCTGATCCAAGCTGCCCACACCCATGAAACAGACCGCACCACAGCCCTCTCACCTCACCCCGGCCCTCCCAACACTCGCATTCCTTTCCCTCTCACCTACCACCCCATCACCCTACCACTCCGGCGACATATCCTCCGTTCCATCCGTATCCTCTCTTCTCGCTTTTTTCCAAACCCACCCATTACTGCTTTTAAGCGCGCCCACAACCTCCTGGTTCGCAGTTCCTTCTCATCCTCTCCCACAACTCCACCTGGCTCTCATCCTTGTTCTCGTTCCCGCTGCAACACTTGTCCCTTCACTTCCACCCTCACCACTCTTACAGGCCCTAACAGGTCTTTCCATATCCACCATTCCTTCACCTGCACATCCACCCACGTTGTCTATGCCCTCCAGTGTCCCCTTTGCAGGTCTTTATATATCGGACAAACGGGACGCCGTATGGTGGACCGTTTTGCTGAACATTTGAGCAACATACGACTCAGTTTGGATACTCCTGTCGCCCATCATTTCTGTTCTGGTCATTCTTCCCTACATGTCCTGGGTGTCCTTTTAAATCATGGATCACAGGCCTCGCACACCAGGACTGAACAAAGTCTGGTTCACCGACTTGGGTCCTATTCCCCTCTTGGACTCAACTCACCTCCCCACTTTCTTTAATACCCCGTTCATTATCACACATGCTTGTACATTCACCTCTAAATTCCTATCACTCTCTCTTGATCATTAACATCTTCTCTTACAACTAATACAGGCCGACTATATATGCTCACTCCACTTTTCCCTTCACTGCTCTCTATACACACATACACACCCTTATATTAACATACTTTTGCTCATAGCTTCGTACTTACATGCACACACACTCTTTTACTTACATATACACACACATTTCTTCTTAGCTTTGTACGAACGTATAACAACACACACACGCACAAGCTTACGTACGTGCACAAGTATAGCTCTTTTTACAAAACGTTTTTTTTTTCATTTTCTAAAAAGTAAATCATACACAAAATGCCAGCACCAATAGTTTTGCAACATGAATGGATCTGTTTGCAATAGATGTCAACGTGAATGGATCTGTTATTTTTATCTAAAGACATTTTTTCCAATTCCAACCCGCCCGTCCCCTCAATCTATCTTATTTCTCATTCTTTCTTCTGGTGAAGGACTAGCGTCAAAAGCGTTAAGACCCTCTTCCTGCTATATCAAGCATTAACCTAATAAACCCCTTCCATATACTGTACCGATTATGTTGTTATTTCTGTTTACCTTTTACATATATATATATATATATATAAAGAGAGAGAGAGTTAGTTCCACAACAAATTAGTAAAACATACTCGAGGCCACGCATTTCACCAAACGGATTTTAAACCTGTGTATGGTTGTGGTGAGAATATCTAAATAACTGACTGAATACACGTCTTTTTCTCAAAATAAATTTTTCCATTCCGTCCTCTTTTCACTCTCTAACTTTTTCTTTCATTTCTGCATGTAAAATGCCATCCAGTTTTAAAATCCCCAAATACTTATATCCATTATCTTCTTGTTCCCCTATGGTTTCTCTCAATGGCAGTCTTGATCCACTACAGGCTGCTCTTTTCATATTGAGCACAGAGCATTTAGAGATCCCAAATTCCATACCAATGCTACTGCTATATATCTGGACTGCTTTAACCAAATAATTTATCTTGTTTTCAGATATTCCCAAATAATTTCATGTCATCCATTAACAGAATATGGTTTATGAATTGTCCTTTCTTTCCATAATGGTAATCCGTTTTAACTTTCCTTAGTGTCAGTGTTATAGGTGTAAGGGCAATGACAAATAGTAATGGTGAAAATGTGTCACCTTGGAAGATACTCTTTTTAATTTCTACTTCTCCAAGGAATACATTGCTCGAGTATAACATGGTATTCCACTCTACCATATTTCTCTCTTTTCTAGGGCGGGTAAAATTCCCGAGATCCATGGACGAGTTCTCTCCAGCGGTCTCTGTCCCTCATTATTGTCTCCAACAGACCAGTGTCTGTCCTTAGGGCATCAACATACGTTAACCTTGGTCTTCCTCTTCCAGTGTGTCCATGTAGGGGCTCCGAACATTAATCAGTATACATTGAGGATGAAAAACTCAGAGCGGTATGGGAGCCTCCCAAAAGTCAGCTCAAAATGACACTGAGGTTAGCTGGACATGCTCACCGACATCCAGAGTTGACTCTACCATATTATTCAGAAAAAAATTTGTGATGTCAGCAATACTAAACATTTGCAGGCATTCAACAATCCAAGAATGAAGAATCATATCATATGCTTTTCTAAAGTCAATCCAGGCCAAGGGATGATGTTTTTTACAATGCCTCTAAACTGTTTTATCGATCACCAGATGATCTTTGATACTCTGCAATCTTTTCCTACATCCTTTCCGTCCCCTTGGTAATCTTCTTTCTGCAAATATTCCAGTAAGAATCTTCCATATTATTATGTTCAGTCATGCTATAGAGCAGTAGTTTCCCACAGCAATCCCCTTACTTCTATCTTTTATCATAAGTGTTGTTCTTTCTATTACCATCCAAGAGGCAACTGCACCTTCTGGATACATTCATTCAATTGATTTACCGGCTGTTCATAAACTGCATTGCATCCCTTCAACCAAAAGCCATGGATCCCATCTGTACTGGGAGCATTCCAGTTTGGTACCTTAACCACTTGATCCTTCACATCAACTGTGCTTATAGTAATGCCTCTCTGTCTATTTCCTCCTCATAACTAAGTGTATATGGTTTCTATCCACTCAGCATCTCTTCTTTGCATCACGGTATTTCCCCATAACCCATTCCAGAACTCCTTGACCTGGTTAGCATTAGAAACAGCATCATTCCCATTGTCTCCTTTCAAAGTGCAGAAGAATTTTAGATTATTTTAGAACAATCTATTCTCCTCAAACTTATTTCTGTTCACATATTTTCTTATCTTCTGGCTTTTCAACAAAATCCTGTTTTAATTGTTCCATTATTGGATAAAATTTCTTCTGTATTTTATGCTTCTTGTCTAATGACTCTCAATCGGCCTTTTTTCTGTTTTTTCACTTTCCTCTAAACCATTGCTAAATTTTACTTAGATCTTGCCTTAACTGCATTATGTCATTTTCAAAGCAGCAATAATGTTTCCTGTTCCTATGAAGTTGCTAGGGCTGCTATCAAAGTGGTGGGATGATACTATTTATGGTAGAGTTAATTTGTTCTTTCTCTTCGCCATTTTTTGAAAACATGCAGCTTATGAAAAATTATTACTTTGAAAATTTGAAAAAGTCCTTTGCCCCAATTCATCTGTGAAAGAAATTCTATCTAATCATCTCGGCAATTACCTTATCCAAATGATGGAATATGATGAAACATGTTTTGTTTAGTGATGTCAAGGAAGCTCAGAGTGAAAGAGAGGAAGGAGAAATTTTCGACGTCATGTTATTTTTTTCTTTGAATTTATCACAAATGTTTTTGTAATTTCTACCCCTAAAGACAAAAATGAATAAGGTGAACTGGCCTCCTATAAGGGGGTGGTTTCCTTAAGTCACAAAAAAAAATAAAATTGAGTCTTTTTAGAACCCCAAAACAGGTTTAAAATCTGTAAATGGTAATCTACCTTCAGAGCAAGATTTAAGGACCCAAGCAACATGCATGTTGTTATTATTATTGTGGACGTAAATGTGGTGATGGCGGCAGTATCGGTAGTGGGTCAGACGCCATGCTTTGTAGCATAGAATTATGGCCCTTTATGATCTGAGTTCAAATCCTGCTGAGGTTAACTTTGCCTTTCATCCTTATGGGGTTGATAAAATAAAGTACCAGTCATGCACTGGTGTCAATTTAATCGACTTTCCCCTCCCCCCAAATTGCTGGCCTTGTGCCTATATAAGAAACCATTATTACCAATACAGTTTACCTCAGTTTCATTTGGACAAAAGTAATCAGCCAACTTGTAGAAGTCTGGGTCCAGTTGAGGATGGGCAGGAGCAGGATTAAGTATTGTTTTCACTGAAATATTGGTTAAAAAGGTTCTTAGTTAATAAATGATGATGGTGGTGGTGGTGGCAATGATCTTCATGTAGATGATGTTCATGGTGATAGTGGTGGTGGTGGTGGTGGTGGTGGCAATCGTTTTCATGTGGATGATGTGTGTGGTGGTGGCAATGGTTTTCATGTGAATGATGTTCATGGTGATGGTGGTGGTGGTGGTGGTGGTGGTGATGGCAATGGTTTTCATGTAGATGATGTTCATGGTAATAGTGGTGGTAGTGGTGGTTGTGGCGGCAGTGGCAGTTGTTGTGGTGGTGGTGGTGGCAATGGTTTTCGTGTGAATGATGTTCATGGTGATGGTGTTTGTGGTGGTGGTGAAAACCACAACAACAACAGCAATGTAAGTAACTCACCTCCATGTGCTTTAGCCAGTCTGAGGGCCGTCAAGGCTGTTGATGTTGGGATCTCTAGCTGGGCAAGAAGGATCTTACTGGTGCTGATAACACTGACGCTTGCCTCCACATCTTCCTCAGTTAACTTCATGTTAGCCCCAGGGATAATGACAATATTGTTCTGACCTGATCAGCAAAGAGCAATAACAACTATAACAAAATTTGAAGGTGCGCTATTAAAAAGTAGGGAGGCAGTGCTTTCCAGTTCTCCTTTCTTCTTGGTGATGGGCCCACTAACGGGGACTATTGGTTGAGAGAGCCTGTATGCAATCACTCACCCTGCAAGATATAGCAACCAAATATCCCTCAAATCGTACCCTACCATCTTAAATGAGGAAATGACACATTAGATAACATACTTGTAGACATACTCCAAGAAATACAAACTACAGTTGTCAATCAGAACCCAAAATATTGCAGGCCAGTATGATGGTAGAGGGAGCACATTTTGAACACTTGATTTGAATAAAACAAACAGGCTCAAAATATTATGATTATGGAAAACCTAGGTGCTACATGGAATTTTACAAGCTAAGGAGAGAGAGACACTATCTAGTCACAAAACTTGCTAGAAAAATATCAGCTAAATCTCACTCAAGTCCCTCTCTAATATCTTAAGCATTTAAACCAGCCATATCTGGTCAGAATTCTCTCACTTCTTTCTGTTCAAACCAGCCATAACTGACCACTCATATTGATGTTAAGGTATTGTTCTCAAAATAAATAATATCAAAATCTCATAGATTCGATATTTTGTGAAAATATAATAGTAAATATAGAGTAATGTAAATGCTAAAGGGTTAAAAAAGGAAAGTCAGATTAGATAGTGAAGCCCTAGATAACATTGTGTCAGAATAAAAGATGAGATGGTGACAAGTGAAACTGTTTTGATCATAAGTTTGCCAGATGAAAGTTGAACCAGATTTAAAATGACAACAACAATATCACAGTTAATTTATGTTACATTTCAATTAACAATTTTAAAATTCATATATTTGTACATGTGTATTAGTTACCAGTTATGTGTATTAGATACTTGGTAACGGGAAGTTAGAGTCTTATCTTTATCATTGGCTATGAACAAAAATATATCCTTAAGATACAGTTATTAACCTGTTTACCAAATATTTTACCACTAAGACACATCTAAATCATTTTCTTAATTAACTAATTTTTACCTTTGTCAATCACTATGATTGGAGCTATATGACAAACATACAACCTGCCTGTAACTGAAACCATACCACTATGACATTAACTCTTTAGTATTCATATTACTCTATATTTACATAATTTACCTCACATAATTATCTCACATAATACCGAACCTATGAGACGTTGATGTTACTTATTTTGAGAACAATACCTTAACATTAGTATGAGCAGCCAGTTACGGCTGGTTTGAGCAGAAAGAGGTGAGAGAATTCTAGTCAAATGCAGCCAGTTTAAATGCTAAAAGGTTAAGTCAATCATTAACTGTAATCAAAACTATGACCCTATGATATATTCTTACCATCATGATTGACTGTGATCAAAGTTTTAGTGAGTTGGTCCCAGGGTTACTTACTCCAGTAAGTACCACCGGATCCCAACTACGAAATTTAATAGAAAGAAGATATAGGAGAATTTTCATACAATTTCTTTTTGTGAGAATTATCTCTCTCTACATTTGAAGTAATAACTGAGGCATGAAGAGTTTCTCAAAACGAGTATCAAAATAACTTGCATTTATTGTAGTCCGTGTATTACAAATGTACCTTGTGGCATGACAAGGTATAATCCTGAATTATAAGATATGGTTGGAAAAAGGTTAGCATGCTTGCGCTCGATGTGATCAATTCAAGGGTTAACCGGCAAAAAGAGGAAGATGAATTTTAGCTCAATCTTTTATAATCCCTTGAACGAAAGTTTAAAGAATGTTCTAGAATTTCAACGGGAAGTAACTCTAGCTACTTCCCTTGTCTAGAGACCGCTACAAAGTTATTTCACTGTGACACATCTTAAACTTCATTTACTAGGATCAGTGCTATGCTATTCAACCATATCCTAAACTATATTTAGTATGATGATCAAAACTATGTTACTAAGACACAACCTTACCTTTATCATTGACGGTGATTGAAGCTATACCAGTGTTTGATTGGTCAGTCACTTTGACATGATCTGTAATGAGAAACATATTATCATTGTAACACTACACATATATAGATATACTATATTTACGCACTCACATACACACAGACACGCACATACTATATTTATATGTGTGGACTGGGTGCTTTTTGCGTGACACCTACACAACCACTTTACAGTGTGGACTGGGTTCCTTTTGTCATGACACCTATACGACCACTTTACAGTGTGAATTGAGTGTTTTTTATCGTGTCACCATCATGACCACTTTATAGTGTTTCAGCCTGTCCTCATAAAAGATGTATGGGAGGGTAGGATGAGATGTTGCATACTGTATATATGCTTCAGCTTCGGCCTGTGCCCATAGGAAGTCATCCCAAGTCTTCTTGGGTCTCCCCACTCTAAGGCTTCCATTAACTTTGAGTGCTCTGCACCTTTTTATGCTGCTGTCATCCTTCATACGCATCACATGTCCACACCAACGTAATCTCCTCTCTTGCACACAGCATTTGCTTCCTCTTATGCCTAGTTTCTTTCTCAGTTCATTTATGCTTTGCCGTTCACATATATTACTATTACACATCCATCGGAGCATGCAAGCTTCATTTCTTTCCAATATACACAAGTCTTCTGCACACAGCACCCAGGTGTCACTACCATGCAACATTGCTGTTCATATGCACGCATCATACAGTCTGCCTTTCATTTTCAGGGAAAAGCCAGCAGTTGTAGTAGCTCCCTAAACTTCTTCCATTCCGTTCTTACGCTGGCTACTATATATATATAATAAATTGAGAGTGAATAATATTTATATATCAGGATGAATTCAGTAAGAAACTGTTTAAACCATTACTCACCAGAGTACTCGACTCTAGGGGTAGTAGAGTATGGTTATATGAATGAGTCAAGACCACGATGGCTGAGCTCTTGCTGTTTCAACAGCTAGTTTCAGAGTCTGGAACTAGCTGTTGAAACGGCAAGAGCTCAGCCATCGGGGTCCTGACTAATTTACATATATATATACATATATATATATATATATATATATGTGTGTATATATATATTAAAAAAAAAAAAATATATATATATATATATCACTCTGTAGTTTATTGGAATACTCAACAAAGTCTAATATGGTGCTATTCTTCCAAAAAAACAAAAACATTTCACCATATTTCGTTGGGATATTCATATCCATGCTACATGGAGTTTTAACAGTATTATTGGTACTACGGTTGACAGGTAAATGCCCGTATATATATATATGTGTGTGTTAGCAATAGCACTAACATAACATGGTCCATAATGGAGGTGTGTATTTAAATTATGTTTACATATGATATAAATGATCAAAGATTAAAATATTCAGAGCGAGACTCTTGTATGTTTATTATACAGAAACATATCATATATACCATCATATACACCTCTATTATATATATATATATTTAAAAGAAAAAGATCCCATAACTCCTTGTGGACTCTTTATTGACAAGGATGAAAGGCAAAGTTGGTCACAGCAGGATTTGATCTCAATGAGCTGAGACGAATACTGTAAAGCATTCTAGCTGACATTTTAATGACTCTGCCAATTCGCCTTATATATATATATAACAGACATTAAATGGTGATAACGTCTATTTTCCAAATATATATATATATATATATAAATGTAAGTATGTATACGTACATACATATATGTATACAGACGTACAGTAGTATGTATATATATACATACATGCACACATATACATGATGATGGCTGCCCCCTCGTTATCGAGTATGGCCATTGCATGATATACCATTATTAATAATTATTAATTAATTCTATCGTGCAATGCCTGTGCATGAAGATATTTTTTAAAGTGAGGTAAGACTGTGCACTGAGCCTATCCCACTCTCTGAGCGACAGTAGCTATAACCCAAAAAGATTAACTACTGAGTCGCAGTTTCCTGAGTTGCCTTCTCCTAGAAGAATGCCCTGACAAAGGCTAGGAGTCCTTCACTCCCAGTGGTTTAACCGTGCGGTACATGTGTATATACATATTTACACACTTTTCGATGGCCGTTGACTCTTATGAGTTCTTCCACCCTTTGTCAGGTTTTGTTTTTTGTCCTGCAGGCTGTCCAAAATTACAACATGCATACATACATACATGCATACATGGTGGCTGCCAACTTGTTTTCGAGTACGGCCACTACTTTATATCCATGTAGGAGAACCCCTAGCGATGCGCTGAACGAGTGTGACTTTTTAGTCCAGCCAGCGACTTGAAAACTCTGGTACAAACACTACACTTGTGACAATTATTGACACATAGTGCTGGGCCCATGGTACCATGTGACGACAAGTGCAGAGATCTCCAGATATAAAGCAATGCCTGTGCCGTGAAGCTTTTACAGTGAGCAAAGGCACTGCACAAAGCCAGTCCCACTCTCTTAACCAAGATGATATTTACCAAAAAGAAGAACAAGTCAACATCATTGGATACCATCAGGGTTGCAGGTGTTATATCAGAGTTTTCCTTCTCCAAGAATTCTGCCTTAACAAAGGCTAAGGGGTCATCTCTCCCGGTGATTTTGGATGGCCATTGACTCTTAACAGCTCCTTTGCCCTTTGACAGGTTTTGTTTTTAGTCCTGCAGGATGTCCTAAGTCACCCTCCTCACCAAGAAACCTTGGTGGGGTTGCCAGTTTAGTTGCCAACGACTCGACCATGCGACAGGTAGTACTGGGATACATTTTACCAGCAGCACCAACTGGTGACCTGACATATATATATATATATATATATATATATATATATATATATATATAGAGAGAGAGAGAGAGAGAGAGTGGGAGTTACCAGTTTGGACTAGTAAAACTGTGTTTAGCTAAATACTTGATACTTGCTCGACGGTTGAGCTCACACCGTCTTGACCGCAATTATATATATATATATGGCTATTGACTCTTAAGAGCCCCTTTGCCTTTTGACAGGTTTTGTTTTTAGTCCTGCAGGATGTCCAAAGCCACTCTACTCACCAAGAAACCTTGGTGGGGTTGCCAGTTTAGTCGCCAACGACCCGACCAGGAGACAGGTTGTACTGGGATACATGTTACCAGTAGCACCAACTGGTGACCTGACACATATACACATATTTACATACATACATATACACATATATATATATATACACATATACACATATCTACATACATACATATACACATATATATATATACACATACCTACATACATATACACATATACACATACATATATGTATACATACATACATACATATACATACATACATATATATATACATACATATACATACATACATACATACATACATATATATACATACATACATACATATATATACATACATATATATATACATATATATACATACATATATATATATATACATACATATATATACATACATATATATATACATATACATACATATATATACATACATATATATATATATACATACACACATACATACATACATACATACATACACACACATACATATATACATATACATACATATATACACACACGATAAATAGCGATAAATTTTCGAGGGTTTCTCTTAGTAGTTTTTTCATGACGTTATTATTGTTAATTTTACTGATGTAGTATTAACTTATTAACTTGGATATTTACCATGCGGTATTCTAATCCTATTGTATCTCTCTCAGTTATTTACCATGCGACCCTCAGTTCCTACCCCCCCCCCTCTCTATGCACTTCTTTAAGGCTTACTACCCTGTCTTTAACCTAATTCATTCAATCTGAAAATATTGAAGAGATAAGACACTTTCCCATTCTTCTCTGCTAAAATGTATCACTAGAGCTGATTCCAATTTTTCCAGCCATCCATCTAATCTACGAAGGTATTTTAGCCTACATATTGTCGTTAATATTATGATGTTCCCTGCTGTATTAGCGTTAAATTTTCCCTGCTGTATTAGCGATAAATTTTCGAGGGTTTCTCTTAGTAGTTTTTTCATGATGTTATTATTGTTAATTTTACTGATGTAGTATTAACTTGGATATTTACCATGCGACCCTCAGTTCCTACCTCACAATTTCCCCCCCCCCCCACCCCCACACACCACCATAGTCTATTCGACCAATCAAACCTAGCATGCCATTTCCACTGCTGCTGCTACTACCTGCCTAACTAACTCTCTCCTCCTCTGGCGCATCCCAACACACCCTGCCATTACCCCACCACCACTGTTCTTCTAGCCCTCAATTTTCCCACCGTTATGGATGGATGAGCTGGGAATACACGAGCAACTCTGAATCAATAGATGAAATATGAATCTGCGAGCTACCAAGCACCCACGTGAAGCGCCAACCCAGAGACCCTCCCCTACGAGTGTCGACAAATGCCCAAAACTCCGAGTTGGTACCATCAATGTAGGCTCAATGAAAGGAAGAGCAGGAGAAATCGTAGAAATGCTAGAGCGAAAGGAAGTTGATGTATGCTGTGTGCAAGAGACTAGATGGAGAGGAGGGTCTGCTAGAGTCCTTGTAGGAAAAAGCCAGTGCTACAAATTTTTCTGGGTGGGAAATGACGATGGGATGGGTGGTGTAGGTATACTATTAGCTGACAAGTGGGTAGATAAAGTAATCTCAGTGTACAGGGTAAATGCAAGAATCATTAAACTCAGACTAGTCCTGAATAAGACAATTACCACAATAATATCAGCTTACGCACCCCAATCGGGGCTGCCAGACGAACTTAAGGATAGGTTTTACGAGTCCCTAATACACACTACTGCTCTAACAGACGACAAGGACTTCCTAATCATTGCAGGAGATTTTAACGGACACGTAGGTAAACACTGCGACGGCTTCAATAGAGTACATGGAGGCCATGGAGTTGGCACAAGGAATGAGGAAGGATTCAGACTTCTAGAATTCTGCGACGCCAATGACATGTCGATATGTAACACAAACTTTAAAAAACCCGACAACCACCTGATCACCTATAGATCAGGGGAGCACTCTAGTCAGTTAGATTTTATCCTCATCAGAGGACGTGACAGATGGACGGTCGTAAACACAAAAGCCTTCCCTAGTGAGGAATGTACATCCCAACATAGCTTAGTTGTCAGCGACCTCACGGTCAGAACTAGACGAGCCCTGAAACAGAGGCCAACCTGGAGAAGAAAGATCTGGAAGCTGAAAGTCCCCTCAACCAGTAACAGATTTAAAGATATTTTACTCAACGCCTACGACAGTAAAGAAGAACAGATAGAGACATTTAACGTAGAAGAGAACTGGGAGTTCCTAAAAAATAACTTACTAGAGGCGACGGATGAGGTTTGTGGCTGGAGTAAGACCTCAAGCAGGAGGAGAGTGACTTGGTGGTGGAACAATAAGGTAGATGAAGCAGTCAAGGCCAAGAGACAGGCATGGAAAGAATGGAAGAACGGGGGAGCAGGGTACATTACATAGAGACCAAGAGGGAAGCTAGGCGACAAGTATACTTAGCTAGGAGGGAAGCAGAGGATAGAAAATTCAAGCATGTTTTACAACGTGAGGACCAGAAACAGGAGGTATTCAAGATTGCGAGGCAGTGTGTCAGAGATAGTTGTGATGTCATTGGAGAGAAGTGTATCCGGAATGATAAAGGTGAGCTTGCCCTCACAAGTGCTGAGAAGAAAGATGCATGGAAGAGTCATTATGATAGATTACTAAATGAGGAGAATGCATGGGAAGAAGAGACCCTACCCCACGTAGACCCTATAGAGGGACCAGCAGTACAAGTCAGCGGCAGCGTAGTAAGTAAGGCAATCAGAGATATGAAGATAGGGAAGGCAACCGGTCCATCGGGTATAGCTGCCGAGATGCTGAAGGCATCTGGGTCTGTAGGTCACACTATAACCACACGTATCGTTAACCAGGTAATACTAGAGGGGGCCATACCAAAAGATTGGTGCAGTAGCATCATTGTCAACTGCTACAAAGGTAAAGGCGATGCACTAGATAGAGGAAACTATAGAGGTATAAAGTTGATGGACCAGGTCATGAAAGTAACAGAAAGAGTTATAGCACAGCTGATTAGGGACCGGGTGAATATAGACGAGATGCAATTTGGGTTTGTACCAGGGAAAGGCACCACTGATGCCCTCTTCCTTGTGAGGCAATTACAGGAAAAGTACCTAGCTAAAAGTAAGCCACTCTACTTGGCATTTGTCGACCTTGAGAAAGCCTTTGACAGAGTTCCACGTGCAGTAATCTGGTGGGCTCTTAGAAAACTAGGAGTAGATGAATGGCTTGTGAAAGCGGTACAAGCCATGTATAGGGGAGCAGTCAGCAAAGTTAGGATTGGCAATGAGTATAGCGAGGAATTTAGCGTACAGGTTGGGGTCCACCAGGGCTCTGTTCTTAGCCCTCTCCTGTTCATCATAGTCCTGCAGGCAATAACGGAGGAGTTTAAGACCGGATGCCCATGGGAACTCCTGTATGCTGATGACCTCGCACTCATAGCTGAATCTATGGTAGAACTAGAGAATAAATTCCAAACCTGGAAGCAGGGACTAGAGAGAAAGGGCCTCAAAGTCAACATGACAAAGACTAAGGTCCTTATAAGTAGACGAGAAAACAGAACCCAGATCCCCTCAGGGAAATGGCCTTGCTCAGTATGTAGGAAAGTATGTTGCTCAGTAGGTAGGAACTCCATTCTCTGCCCCAAATGCAAACAATGGGTACACAAGAGATGTAGCGGGATCTCAGGAAGCTTAATTAAGAATGTAGGATTCACATGCAGCAGCTGTGCTGAAACAGCAAGCAAACAGCCACAGGAAACAAGTACCACCAATCTCTGGGAGGGCCCTGTAGAAACAGTAGACAGCTTCTGCTACCTAGGTGACCGAATTAGCAACGGAGGTGGGTGCTCAGAAAGTACAATAACTAGGGTAAGAACGGGATGGAAGAAGTTTAGGGAACTACTACCACTGCTAGCTGCAAAAGGCTTCTCCCTCAGAATGAAAGGCAGACTGTATGATGCGTGTATCCGAACAGCGATGTTGCATGGTAGTGAGACCTGGGCGCTGAAGGTGGAAGACTTACGTAGATTAGAGAGAAACGAAGCCTGCATGCTCCGATGGATGTGTAACAGTAATATACGTGAACGACAAAGCATAAAGGAATTGAGAGAGAGACTGAGCATAAGAGGAATCAAATGCTGCGTGCAGGAGAGGCGGTTACGCTGGTATGGACATGTGATGCGTATGAAGGATGACAGCTGCATAAAAAGGTGCAGAGCACTAGAAGTTGATGGAAACCGCGGAGTGGGGAGACCCAAGATGACTTGGGATGAGGTGATAAAAGCTGACCTTACCCAACTACACCTCTCAAAGTCAATGACACACGACCGTGACTTCTGGCGTCACGCAGTAATACAGGGTACCCGACCTCCCATGGGTACATGCTGAAGCATATAAACAATATGCCCCCACTCCCCCCACCGCAAGGTGGTCGTGGAGGTGCCATGGCAAAAAAGCACCCAGCCCACACTGTAAAGTGGACGTGTAGGCGCCACGAAAAAGCACCCAGCACTCACTGTAAATGAGGTTGGTGTTAGGAAGGGCATCCAGCTGTAGAAATCAAGCCAGATCAGTTCCTGTATGAGCAAGGCATGGTCAGCCGACCAGACACTGCCCACAACAGGACAACCCGTCTAACCCATGCTAGCGTGGAAGAACGGACGTAAAACGGTGATGATGATGATGATGACACACATACATACATATATATACATACATACATACACATACATATATATACATATATATATACATATACAGACACACATACATACATACATATACACACATATACATACATATATATATACATACATATATATACATATGATGGCTGCCCCCTCGTTATCGAGTATGGCCATTGCACGAGGAGAAAGAAAAAAAAAAAAATTAATAATGATAATAAATAAATAAATATAAAGAAAATAAAAATTTAAGGAAAAGAAGTAAATATATATATATATATATACATATACATACTCATACACACACACACACTCACACACACATATACACACACACATACATTAATAACAATAATAATAATAATAATAATAACAACAACAATAATAATAACGACAACAACAATAATAATATACATATACATACATATATACACACACACGCACACACATAAGCATATCTACACACACACACACACACGATAGCAACTAACAGCGCTGCGATCGAATGTGGCTTTTTAGCTCAGCCAATGATCTAAAATGTCTTGCACAGAGTCGGCAACCAAAACATTCACTGGGAATAGTCGGCTGTGGTTGGAGTTTGTGTACTTTTGCATGTCGCTTGAGCCCTCCTGCTGATTTACATTCTCTACCACATGTTTGGCAAGCATGATGAGTAGCATCTCCAACAGCAGCCTGGTAGTCAACCACTGGTCTTACTTTATGACTGCGAAGATGACTTTCGAGTCCAGCTTTGCTTAGGCAGAGTCTCGCACATACGCTGCATGTCAGCACCATAGGAGGACCCTCGCCGTCTGGAAGTGCAACAGCAATACCCTTCCTCACATCCCACTTTACTTTCTCGTATGCGTTTGAGATGCCTCAAAGGCAACTTTTCCCTCATATACAGTCTTTCTCCATTTATTACGATCAGCAGCAATATTCTCCCATGTATCAGCAGAGATGTTAGCGTCTTTCAGAGAGGCTTTCAAGGAATCCTTATACCTCTTTTTTGGTTTATGTGGCGGTCGTTTTCCTTTAACCAACTCTCCATAAAAGAGTTGTTTTGGTATTCTAGAATCCTTCATCCTGGCAAGGTGACCACTCCAACGGAGTCGTTGCTTAAGCACAAGAGCTTCTATACTGTCACACATAGAGCTTTCCAAAATCTCGACATCACTGATGTGGTCCCTCCAGTGAACGCCATGGATCCGTCTGAGACACATCTGATGGAAACGCTCCAATTGCTTAAGGTGGTGTCGATATGTGACCCAGGTCTCGCAGGCATAAAGAAGACAAGAGAGCACACATGCCCTGTACACCTTTACCTTTGTCCTCCTGCATATGTCTCGCCGACCCCAGAGTCGCCTTTCTAGCTTTCCGAAAGCATTACTTACTTTCCTAATCCTAAGTGAGATTTCACTGTCAAGGTTGCTGTATCGATTGACAGTGCTTCCCAGGTAGACAAACTGATCAACCACTCCAAGTCGTTTGCCATACACATAGATGTTTGGTTCAGTGTACTGCTTACCAGGGGCAGGTTGGTACATGACGACGGTTTTCTTGAGACTGACAGTCAGACCTAGGGCAGTGCAAGTGTCAGAAAATGCATTCAAAATGTGCTGCATATCACTCTCTGTGTGCGCTACAAGATCGCAATCATCTTCATACAAGAGGTCTCTTATGATTGATGTAAATACTTCTGTCTTCGCAGCAAAGCGCCTGATGTTAAATATGCTGCCTGAGGTTCGATATCGGATGTAAACACCATGCTTGCAATTCCTGAATGCAATACAGAAAACCATTGCTACTCATCATGCTTGCCAAACATGTGGTAGAGAATGTAAATCAGCAGGAGAGCTCAAGCGACATGCAACACAAACTCCAACCACAGCCGGCTATTCCCAGTGAATGTTTTGGTTGCCGACTCTGTGCAAGACATTTTAGATCATTGGCTGGGCTAAAAAGCCACATTCTATCGCAGCGCTGTTAGTTGCTATCGTGTGTGTGTGTGTGTGTAGATATGCTTATGTGTGTGCGTGTGTGTGTATATATATATGTATATGTATATTATTATTGTTGTTGTCGTTATTATTATTGTTGTTATTATTATTATTATTATTATTGTTATTAATGTATGTGTGTGAGTGTGTGTATATGTGTATGTATATTTATATATATATATATATATTTCTTTTTTTTTTTTTTTTATTTTTATTTATTTATTATTATTATTTTTTTTTTTTATTTCTCCTCGTGCAATGGCCATACTCGATAACGAGGGGGCAGCCATCATGTATGTATATATATATATATATATATGTATGTATATATATATATATGTATGTATATATATATATATGTATATATATATGTATGTATATATATATGTATGTATATGTATGTATGTATGTATATGTATATATACGTACTTACATTTAAGTATTAGCTGTACTAAGAGTGAGAAATTAAATTTTGTTTCATTCTTTTATATATATATATATATATATATATATATTCATATATATATATATATATATATATATATATATATATATATATATATTCATATATATATATATATATATATATATATATATATATATATATATATACAATGATATTAAATAAATGAAAACTATATGTATAAAACCATATTTATTCTATTATATATATTTCAAGAGTACCAAATCTTTGGTACGCTCTCATCAGATAAAATACAAAGTTTGTTTTATAAATATTGACATAACCAGGAATAGGATCTTAACGGTTCAAGTTATTCCTGGATAGTAACGGAAAGAAGGGAAAGAGAAGAAAAGTCAAATGTTTCAAATTATTAAGATGAGTATGCAAATGAGGTTGAGGTATAGTGCTGAAGGGAGCGTACCAAAGTTTTGGTACCCTTGAAATATATATAATAGAATAAATATGGTTTTATAAATATAGTTTCCATTTATTTAATATCATTGTATATTATACTCCAGAAAATCTGTTGAGTGTTTTGAATCAGGTATAAACATTTATATTTGTTGAATTACCAACAAATTAAATATCCCTTTTCATCATCATCATCATCACCATCACCATCATCATGATCATCGTTTAACGTCCATCTTCCACGCTAGCTTGTGTTTGGACGGGAATTTTCCCACTTGAGGCAAGATTGGTTGTCTTGCTCGTATAGGACTGTCTGGCGGGTTTTCTCCGGCTGGATGCCCTTCCTAACACCAACCACATTTACAGTGTGGACTGGGTGGTTTTTACCGTGTTACCTACACGGCCACATTACAGCGTGGACTGTGTGTTTTTTTGTCGTAACACCTACACAACCTCATTTATTTAGGACTGGATGTTGTGGTACCTACATAACTTTACATCGAATGGGGTGGTGTGGATGGGGTGGGGGTATTGGGACAAGGGTGTATTTTTGTTAAGATGTGCCTACTGACTGTAGGTTTCGCTTTGTACTTAGGCAAGGCGGGTCTTCTGTATTACTGCGTAGCGCCAAAGATCTTGGTCCAGTGACATTGTCTTGGAGAGGTGTAAGTGTGTGAGGTCGGAATTTATCAAGTCGTCCCAGGTTTTTCTGGGTCTGCCTACTCCGTGGCTACCGTCTATTTTTATCGCCCTGCACTTTTTTATACAGCTGTCGTCTTTCATGCGCATCACGTGACCATACCAACGTAGTCTTCTCTCGAGTAAACAGCATCTGATCCCTCTTATTCCTAATTTCTCACTTAGTTCATTTATGCTTTGCCGTTCACGTATATTACTATTACACATCCAACAGAGCATGCAAGCTTCGTTCCTCTCCAATCTGCGTATATCCTCTGCATACAATGCCCAAGTATGCTGGCATCATACAGCCTGCCTTTCATTTTTAGAGAGAAACCTTTAGCGGCCAATAGTGGTATAAGCTCTCTGAACTTTTTCCATCCCATTCTAACTCTAGCTACTGTACTTTCAGAGCACCCTCCCCCACTGCTGATTTTGTCACCCAGGTAACGGAAGGTGTCCACTATTTCTATAGAACCATCTGTGCAATGGAATGAGATAGTATTCTGTGGGCATTTGCTGCTACTTAGTGCACCTGAGCACCGGCCACATATAAAATTTATATTCTTAGTTAGCTTACCTGTGATCCCACTACATCTTTTATGTACCCATACTTTGCATTTGGGACATAAAATGGAGTTTCTGCCTACTCCTTTCCTACACACTGAGCATGGCCATTTCCCAGATGGGACCAGTGTCCTATTTTCCTTCCTACATACTAGAACTTTAGTCTTAGACAGGTTAATTTTAAGGCCTTGTGATTCTAGGCCATGCTGCCATGTTTGGAATTTCTTCTCTAGTTCAGCCATTGATTCAGCTATGAGCGTTAGATCATCTGCATATAGGAGTTCCATGGGCAGCCGGTCTTGAACTCCTCTGTTATAGCCTGAAGGGCAATAATAAATAGTAGGGGGCTAAAGACGGAGCCCTGATGAACACCAACTTTTACGCTAAATTCTTCACTATATTCATTGTTAATTCTAACCTTGCTGGCTGTTTCTTTATACATGGCTTGTATAGCTCTCACAAGCCATTCATCTACACCTAGTTTTCTAAGAGCCCACCAGATAATGGGGCATGGGACTCTGTCAAAGGCTTTCTCCAAGTCAACAAAAGCTAAGTATAGGGGTTTACTTTTAGCTAGGTACTTCTCCTGTAGTTGTCGTACAGTGGAAAGAGTGTCTGTGGTACTTTTACCCGACACAAACCCGAACTGCATTTCGTCTAGATCAATTCGCTCTCTGATTAGTTGCGCTATTACTTTTTCTATGACCTTCATGACCTGGTCAATTAATTTAATGCCTCTATAGTTTCCCCTATCTAGGGCATCTCCTTTACCCTTGTAGCAGTTAATGATGATGCTGCTATGCCAGTCCTTCAGTACGACCCCATTCTGTATGACTTGGTTTACTATCCGGGTGACCATAGTGTGTCCCACTGTTCCAGATGCTTTCAGCATTTCAGCAACTATTTCCGAAGGCCCAGCCTGTCTTCATATCTTTGATCGCCTTACTTATTATACTACCTTCAACTTGCACTGCTGGTCCCTCTATTGGATCGATGTGAGGTAGGCTGTCTTTCTCCCATTTATTCTCCTCATTTAGTAGCCTTTCGTAGTGACACGTCCAAGCTGCCTTCTTATCAGCGTCAGTGATGGCAAGTACACCATCATCATTAAAGACACACTTCTCCCCCACAATATCACGGTTTTCCTTGACACATTGCCTAGCAATCCTGAACACCTCACGTTTTTGGTCCTCGCGTTGTAGAACATGCTTGAACTTTCTTTCCTCTGCTTCCCTTCTTGCGAAGTACACTTGTCTCCTAGCTTCCCTCCTGGCTACTTGATAGTCTTCTCTACTTCCCCCATCCCGCCATACTTTCCAAGCCTACTTTTTGGCCTTGATTGACTCCTCGACCTTACTGTTCCACCACCAAGTTACTCTCCTCCTGCCTATAGGTCTGCTCCAGCCACAGATTTCATCTGTCGCCTTCAGCAGGTTAGCTTTCAGGAATTCCCACTGTTGCTGTATATTGTACGACTCTAATTGCTCTTCCTTACTGTCAAAAGCATCAAGTAATATGCTTTTAAATTTATTACTGGTTGTGGGGTCCTTTAGCTTCCATATTTTTCTCCTGAGGATAGTCCTCCCCTGTTGTCGAGTACATCTCGTCCTGACTATGAGGTCGCTAACTATGAGTCTATGTTGAGAGGTGCATTCTTCATGGGGGAGGGATTTAGTGTTTACAACAGACACTCTGTCACGTCTTCTGGTAAGGATATAATCTATCTGAATGGTGTGTTCCCCTGATCAATAGGTGATCAAGTGATTGTCTCGTTTTTTGAAGTTTGTGTTACAGATAGTTAGGTTATTTGCATCACAGAATTCCAGGTTCTGGAGCCTTCCTCATTTCTAGTACCACACCCATAGCCTCCATGGATTCCGTCATAGCCGTCACAATGTTGTCCAACGTGACCATTTAGGTCGCCAGCGATAATTATGTAGTCACTGTCGGTTATTTGGGAGATAGTGAGCATTAACGACTCATAGAATCTGTCTTTTATAACGCCTGGCAGTCCGGATTGGGGTGCATACGCAGATATTATTGTCACAGTAGTTCTATATATATATCATCATTATCACCATTTAATGTCTATTTTCCATGCATGCATAGGTTAGACAGTTGTCATATGCTGAGGCCAGACCAGTCAGGTGACTAGGTCTTGGTTATATGCTTCATTTTGGCTGGTTTCTACAGCTGGATGCCCATCCTAACACCAACCACTTTACAGAATAGAATATAATGCATGTCATTATATTGTATGACAGCTTACTTCCAAGTTTTGCTGAAATTATTTGCTTCTCAGAGGAGACCAAGCCTTTTTGAAAAGCTGGCATCAGTGTTCTTCATTTTCAACAAAGAGGGGAAAAAAAAGACTGAATACATTAAGCAGAGTTTATCTATAATTTTCCTTTTAATTTCAAGCTAAGGCTTCTAAATGCTGCTACTCAAAGTTTTGCTCTTTTCCACTTATCAAATGTGTTAGTAGCAACAAACAACTGTATCATATAGACATATTTTAAAAAATTACATAATTATTCAGTATAGATTACGCATGTGTGTGAAGGTGTGTGTCATGCCATCACCCGTGGCAATGCTATGAGCATATTGGCTTGCCTCAAAGTGTTTAGTTAACCCTTATGATGTGATGTGCAGCCAATTATCGCACTTGGTGGTGAATTGATGGTTGTTTTTGTTTTTGCCCCCACCCTTTTTTTTCTTCTTCTTTTTCTCTCTTTTATGCGTTTTATGCGTATATTTGCGTTTATCAACAACATTATATTTGTAATGTTCTTCTGAACGAATCGTGAGCAATTTATAATGTTATTTACGCATTTATATATATACCTGAGTCTTCTTAAATTCATAATGTTATTTACGCATTTGCAATGTTATTTATACAACTATGAATAAAAAATTATCAAAAATGATGCATGTTAATAAATAAAGGTGATTACCATACCTGTATTAATTGAGCATTTCTGGAAATGGTTTAGGTAGTTGGTTCCAAACTGGTCAGTGCCAACCTGAATGGAGTTTCATAGAACATAGTGAGACAGCATGTAGTGGGGAGTATGAGGGGGAATTATGGGAGATAGTGCTGGGCCAGATAAAGTCCTTTTGAAGATCTAAGCACTTAAAAGACTATGGTGCCCCTATATATACAGTCTGCAAGGAAAAAAGGGTTGGGGATGACAAATACATTTAATCTGAATAAAATGGTGGCCCTCTTCTCTTGATACTCTAAACTTGTGCTTATTTTGCTTAATTTGGTTGATCAAGCCCTCATGATGGTGGATATATTATAGACATGTGAGAGTGAGAGGAAATGTATGTTGATAGTAACAAGTTAATATAGTTTAGATCAGGGGTGTGCAACATATTCCGTTGATGGGCCACTTTTGAACATTGGAACAACTATTAGGACCATCAATATTTATTAAGCACTGTTCCAAAGTTTCACCACAACCTCTTTCCATAACATGGACTGGGAAATTATAACACACATAACCCTATCAGTGAAGCCCTTTAGTGTAGGTCAACTAATAGAAAATTGTATTACAGTAACAAAAAAAATGTCTAAATAAGCCTACAGGGTAAAAATTTTAAATGGTCATTACAGGCCACTCTGACTGGTCTGGCAGCCGGATTGTGGCCTGCGGACTGCCTGTTGCACGCACCTAGTTTAGATAATCTAGAAAGATAGTGATGTACTGAATAATTTAAAAAAAAAAAAAAAAATCTCACTGATTTGAAATTTTCTTAGATGGAGAAAGAAAGCAAAGACCTCGCAGCAATTGTTAGCTACTCACAAAGACAAGGAGAGATAATTTCAGGAAATTAGCCCTTTCATTACTGTATTTCTAATGAAATAATTTAATAAAATAACTAAATTTTTCATCAATAAGCTGATATTTAGAACATTTCTTAATAAAAAGTTTTTAATAAAATTATAATAAAGTTTTAATGTAAGGATAAATAATTTAGAATTAACAGTTTTTTTTATCTTAAATCTAGAGTGGTTTCTGGTGGTTTATTATTAAAAGGATTAACTATAGGAGTCATAGGAAAATTTTTTTTGAAGCTTAGAAGGAAATATCTGATATTTTAGCAAGCAAGATGGCAGCTGTAGACATGTTTTGGTATTGTTAAAGCTCATCATTTAAACATTGACTTCCCAAGCCTGCTTTAATCAATTTACAGAAGTGTTTACAAATAGAAAAAAGGGTTAGAAATATGTTGGGTTTACATAATATTTATATATTCTTGGGTTTCAAATAATTGTTGTCAAACCACTGCTTAGTAAATTTTGTTAATCTATCTCTGGTGAAATTATGTTTTAAGGGGAAGCATTCCTGCGACAATTCATTTTCTTTAGACCCAAAAACATTATACATGACATAAAAAGTACATTTCTAGAAATCCCATACGTTATAAAACGAATAGGATAGGTTGGGGTCTCAATATGTAAACTAAACCACTAATTCTGCTTTTAAAAAAAAACCAACAGAGACAACCTAGAAAAATTACCGAATGGGGAGAAATGAGGCAAAATGGGGAGATTTTACATAATGAAATCAATAACCATTTTCACAAAAGAAGACATTTCTCACCCACCCCAAAGTGGGTGGGAGATCTCCCCGTCGGACGGGGAGTATTGACATGTCTGCATAGCATATATTCCACAACACTCACACAATGGTACACACCATAATAACACACGCTCATGCACATAGACAGTAACATACACAACATAAACACTAACCTACTGTCCTTGTGTCATTCCAACTATAACAATTACAGTCTTCTTGTCTGGCATATATTAAGTATTATTACAGGGTGGTAGATTGGCAGTATGGCTAGAAAGTCGGACACCATGTTTTGAGGCATAGAGTTACAACATTTTAAGTTCTGAGTTCAAATCCCGCTGATGTTAGCTTTGCTTTTCATCCTTGCAGGGTTGATAAATAAAGCACTTGTAATGCACTGGGGTCAATTTAATTGACTTTCCCCGCCCCTTCAAATTGCTGGCCTTGTGCCTAAAGTAGAAATCATCATTTTAAGAGCAGTGAATTAGCAGAACAATTACAGCATCAGACAAAATGTTTTACAGAGTCTCTTCTGGCTCTTTATATTCTGCGTTCAAATCCTATCAAAGCAAACTTTGCCTTCCATCCTTCCAGGGTTGATAAAATAAAGTACCAGTCAAGTTTATATAATCGACTTATCCTTCCCTTCAAAATTATTGGCATTGTGCTTAAAGTAGAAACCATTATTTATGGAAGCAAAGTATAATTCCATTTACAGGAAACAGCTTTTAGACTCATTTTCTCATATATACACATATATATACACCAGGTCTGAACACATGAGGACCAAACTCCCACTGTCACTGCTTCTGTCTCTCCCGCTCTCTCCATCTCTCACTATTGTGAGCAAATGGGTTGGCTGTCCCGCAGTCTCGGCAGACAGAATAGAGAAGGTGTTTCCCCAGAGGATGGTGAGGGTGACACACTGGAAGAGCCATTCCAGCTTGCGAGACTCACACCTGCGAGTAGCCAACTCAGTGCCGATAGTGGTGAGCAGGGAGGTGGCCTTAGAGCCAAAGGCACCTGAGGTCTCCACTTCCACGGGCTCGACTTCAAACCTTTTGGAGAGCGACTGATATTTTATCTGATATATTAGAAATTGAAGTAGACCTGGATGCAATGTTGGCAGCGTGACTGAAAATGACAAGTGCAAAGGAAGAATAATTGTTATTATCTGACTGAGTTCATCTTGACTTCTTTCCCTATAGTCACCACCAAAATCTAAAAACATACAGGACTAGACCAAATAGGGGATGGAGTATAACATGTCCGGAGTGTCATACTACACATTGAATGATTCATCACTGCATGTTGAAGTGTGCAGTATTTGTAGGAGTCCAGAAACAGACTGGAGAGTGGAGAAAGTGAGAGATGTCCAGATTGTTACCCTACATACCATATAATTCATTGCTACATGGTGAAATGTGCAATATCTGCAAGTTTAGAGAAATAGATTAATGAATGCAGAGAATACAGTATGTTTAACTTGTCACACTGCATCCATATGATTCATTGGAAGGGTGCTGTATCTGCAGGAGAAATACATGTTCAGTTTGTCGCATTGCACCATATGATTTACTGCATGCCAAATTGTGCAGCATGGTTGTCAGTTAGGTGAGGACATGGTATAATTAGAAAAATACTTTCTATATGTACACTGTTTACTATGGTATGGATATTTTATTAGGGCTGACCTGTGGATAAATAACAACATATACACTAGCACAAACGATACCTTTTTTTAAAGGCACTCTGTCGGTTATAACAAGTGTTCCAGTTGATGCGATCAATGGAATAACCAGTTCATGAAATTAATGTGCAAGTGGCTGGGCATTCCACAGACATGCGCACCCCTAACGTGAGATCAGGGAGATTCAGTATGACACAAAATGTGACAAGGCCGGCCCTTCAAATTACAGGCACAACTCATTTTTGCCAGCTGAGTGAACTGGAGCAATGCGAAATAAAGTGTCTTGCACAAGTACACAATGTGCTACCAGGAATTGAACTCATGGCATTACGGTTGTAAGCCAAATATCATAACCACAAAGCCATGTGCCTTCACTACAAACAAGACAACACCACACCAAATCACATCAAACACAACACCACACCAAACACAACACCACATCACACACATCATATCACACACAACACCACAAACAACACCTCACCACACACCATACCTTACCACTCACAACACCTCACAATAGCTCACCCCACACACCACACCACATCTCACCCCACACACCACACCACACACAATACTTCTCTGCACACCACACCTTGCCACACACAACACCAAATCACACACCATACTACACACCACACACAATACTTCTCTGCACACCACACCTTGCCACACACAACACCAAATCACACACCATACTACACACCACACATACCACACACCTCACCACACACCACACACCTCACCATGCACACCATCCACCATACCACAACACACAACACCTCACCACACACAACACCATATCATACCACACCACACAACACACAACACTTCGACAACAACAACAGAAAACTAAACATTTATTTACCCTGCCAACCATAGCTGTTTTGCTCCTTAACATGTTTGCCATCACACATTGGTTGGCACCTTTTCCTCCAAAACCTTGTTGAAATTTACTGCCATGGACTGTCTCACCTGGTTTGGGGAAATTTGGACAATAGCTGTAGGAGAGAATATAACAATCACTGAATACACCATTATTATTATTATGTAAATATATATATATATATATATATATATATTAATCAAAATATATATATATATATATATATATATATATTATTCAAAATATTAATAAATGAAAAATATTCTCATAACAAAAAATATATATTTTATTATACATATTTCAAAGGTACAATGGTGTTTCAGTACGTTTTCATCAGATAAAATATGAGAGATTGGATATGCGACACACCGCTAAGGTTTTGATTATTCATATATATATATATATATATTTCTATGTGTGTATGTGTGTATGTATGTATGTATGTATGTATGTGTGTCAGGTCGCTCTTGAGTGCTACCGGTAACATGTAACCTAGTACAACCTGTCTCATAGTCGGGTTGTTGGTGACTAAACCTGCAACCCACCAATCTTGCTTGGTGAGGAGGGTGATATTTGGAGGGCGAAATACAAGATATTTGAAAGGCGGAGGAACTCATACCTTTGGTATGTGTGAAGTAACGTGCTGTTGTTTAGGAGCTGAAGGAGACAGATGCGACATCGATGACCATAAACGGTGCACATATTTTGTTGGATTTGGAAGTTCCTGTGGCGAAACAGGAGCGATCATTTGCCCGGGTAGAGCGAGTACCATGCCATAAACTTTGAATTTTTTTTTTTTCATGCGTTTTTTTTTTTTTTTTTTTTTTTTTATTAAAGCATATAGATGTAAGTGCAGTTACTTAAATGAAATTACTTTTTTTTTTTTTTATTAAAGCATATAGATGTAAGTGGAGTTACTTAAATGGAAATATCACGCGTTTTTTTTAAAAAAATGTTTATTAAAGCATATCGATGTAAGTGGATTTACTTAAATGAAAATATAGGTGGCCCTTAAAAGGGCCAAATTAGAAAACAAATTTAAGTTAATTAGAAAACAAGTCATGGTTATCAAATAAATTGGATTTAATCATTTATATTTTCATAGTCATGGTTATCAATGTAGAAAATAATTTCATTTAAGTAACTCCACTTACATCTATATGCTTTAATAAAAAAAAAAAAAATTTTTTTTAAATTAAAAAAACGCGTGAAAAAAATTAAAAAAATTTCATTTAAGTAACTCCACTTACGCGTGGTAGTAATACGGAAATAAACGATGTTTTGCTTTAATCGGCTGCTTCGACTGACAGCTAATAGCGTTGTAATGCCGTTTTTTTTTTGTGTGTGTGTGTTATCAACTAATCTGACCTCTAAAATGCAAACAATCGCCCTTTCTCCTCGGAAAACGGTAACCCTAACCTTAACTCTAACCCTAACTCTGACTCTAACCCTAACCCTAATTTTAAAAAAAAAAAAATCGATAATAGGTATTGTGTAAATAAAACTGTTTTTTTAATGCATATTTTGGAATTTACGTTAAAATCATTTATAAATTCGCACATAAATGCCGTTGCGGGGAGGTCGTTGACAAGTTCAACCTGCACCTACTGTCTTGTCGCCAGAACGCAGACCGGTTCCCCCGGCATGCCGCTCTCGATGACATATTGAGGAGCTTGGACGCAACTGGCTTCCCATCGCAACTGGAGACAACAGGCCTCGACCGCGGAAGTGGCAAGCGCCCCGACAGAATTACCCTCTTCCCATTCGAAGGAGATAGATCCCTCTTCTGGACACCACATGTTGTGACCGCCTCCAACTTAGTTGCTTTGGCCACAAACCCCGGTACTGCAGCTAATAATGCAGAGGAAATGAAGGCAAACAAATACCGGGGATTGTCCGGCTGCTTTCTCTTCGCACCGGTCGCCATTGAGACCTCAGGCTTACTTGAACGCCGTACTGCCGTTTTTCTCCACAAGATCGAAACGCCAACAGCTCGCCTGAGGAAGGAGCCCCGCGAGATGGGGAGAACTGTTGCAGCAGGTGTCACTGGCCATTGTCCGAGGAAATACTTTTTGCGGTCTTGTCCGCTGTACGTAGCCCCAACACCGCCGCGTCCTAGGCCGATCACCCTTGTCTTTCCCTTTGCTTTCCGTTTTTAAATATCTGTAGTGTTTTTCTAATTATTTTATAGTCATTTATTCATGTAGTTACTCATTTATTGTTTTATTAAAGAAATGTTCCTATTATAATAAATTGATCTATATAAAAAAGAAGTTATACAATGATGAAAATATGAAAAAAGAAAGAAAAAAGCAAAATTAAGTAATAAGAAAAGGGGAAAGAGGTAAATAAGGACAGATCTGGCCGTATGGGAAAGTGGAGGAAAGGACTCTAAATGCCATAAATGAGAAGAAAAGGAGGGGGAAAGCAAGGACTCATTGGCCACAAGAAAAGAAGGAGAAGAGGAGAGGGTGACGGGCTCTGGGCAGCACCCCGTGATGGGTGTCTGCCTTGGGTGTTTGGGCAGCACCCCGTGGACAGAACTGCAAAGGCATTTCCGCAGACAAAGGTCAACGACACTCACTGCAACAGCCACCCCACCTTGCGGGGCTCCTTCCTCATACGGGCTGCTGGCGTTCCGATTTTGCGGAGGAATTCGGCAATACGGGTCCGAGGGCGCCTAGGGTCTCGACATCGACTAGTGCGAAGAAGAAGCGGCCGGACAAGCAATTTTAAAAACGTAAGTTATGAACTACACGATACTTTCATTTCTGATGTATCAACAACGAAATAACACCCTTATGTATGTATGCATGTATGTGTGTGTGTGGGGGGGGGGGCATGTGTTTGAATGAAACGTAACAAGTTTTAGTTTTATCGCAGCCTTAGACAAGATTCTTTATTTTCTGAGGTTCGTGTCTGATTACCTCGCCCTGTTGAGCTAATTAATTGGTCGATTGTACCGAAATATTTTCACAAATTCAGAAACAATTTTCACAAATAACTAACAATTCTAATTTATCGAACAAAATATTCAAAAAGTAAAGATTTACGACAAAAAAACAAAGACCAAAAAAAAAACAGGTACCTTTCAGTTTCATTCACTTTCATTTTTTTTTAAACACCCCCTTCTTTATAATAAAAATAAGTTAATCTAGTTATATCTATACATGGTTTATGTGTAGTATAAATAGATAACATTACTATAAATCCCGCCGAGGTTAACTTTGCCTTGAACTCTGTCTCTTTACGGTCTGAGTTCAAATCCCGCCGAGGTTAACTTAAAGCACCAGTAATACACTAGCATAATTGTTGGCATTGTGCCAAAAGTAGAAACAATTATTATATTAATAATTTATTTTATCGACCTCGTAAGGATGAAATTATTATATTAATAATTGTTTCTACTTTTTGGCACCAGGCCAACAATTATACCAGTGTATTACTGGTACTTTATTTTATCGACCCCGTAAGGATGAAAGGCAAAGTTAACTTCGGCAAGTGTATACGGTGCAGACAGGTTTTCACATCACACTGTTAGGAGAATTTAGTACCTAAATCGAAACATGACCATAACTATTACGACGATGATGATGATGATGATGATGGCGGTGGTGGTAATGGGGATGTGTCCTTACCAGAAAAAATCGGTCATAAAACTTCCAACAACTACAACATCCATGGTTGATCAATCGGTCTGTCGGTGCGGCTATATAGTTTTAAAGTTGGTTTACAGTAAATGTGGGGAATGTATATTTCAAAGAAATAACTTGAAATATACCGTCTGCATGAGGGGAAAGCAGAATGAGAGATGGTGGTCTGTTTGTCGCTTATATCACTGATAATCAATCTATTAAGACGCACACACATACACACGGTGACAGTGTAACTATAACGGTTTCTGATTTACGCACAGGCCAGCAATTTGGGGGGAGGAGAAAGGCGATTAAATACCACTCACTGCATGACTGGTACTTTATTTAATCGACCCCGTAAGGATAATACTTATTCTGTCTACTTTTTTTTTAAAACCTAATTATATTAGTTATATAGTTTCCTATGATATTAGCAGTGTGCAAAGCTCTGAGGTCTTGAGTTTTTATCCCTAATATATATATATATCAGGGGCGGCGGAACTAAGGGAACATGGCTTCCCCAATAGTTATATTTTTCTCCCAAAACTACCAAAACATATCTATTTGTATATACCCTACAGTTTATGTACGTTATATTTATCCCATATCGAAGATTTTTATATCTTGGTAGATATTTGATAACTGCGAAACTAATCACTATAACTAAATTGACCAAATGTACCCCCCCCCCCCCAAACCCCCACCAATTCAGAAATGCTTCCACCGTCCCTGTATATAAATATGTGTGTGTTCAGTATTTCCGCAGAATACGTAAAAGAGGGAGGGAGAGAGAGAGTCGTTTACTGCACTACAGTATTTCTGTTTAATTGTTTACAAACCTCTGCACGAGACCTTGATGTTGTTGTCAACAACTGGTTAACTGTTATCTTTTTATTTCACATACAGTAACAATCAGGCCAAACTCAAGAATTACAACTCTCTTTCTCTCGTTCTCTCCCTCTTAAGAAGCGGTACTATTACTCACCCTGATAAATATTATACTAGTCCAGTACTAGGAGTGATTTTTCTTCTATCTCTCATTATCTCTTTCTTTCTCTCCTTATCTGGAAGAAACCGACTGTGTTCCAGCTTGACCTTCGATGATGGTCTCTGCCAGGTTAAAAACGCCCAAGTGTATCAAGACGACTCCCCTACAAGTCCATCAAGAGTTAAGGGCCCTCTGTGTCTATTAACAAGGAATCAAGTGTGCTAGTTTATCTTCATTAAGACTTGGTCATCATCTCACTCCTACTTATTACATTCCTCTTTACCATGATAAACGAGTTTAAGACTGGCTGTCTATGGATACATTTATTTGTTGATGTGGTGAAGCGAAGTTTTGGTTGTTGTAGAAGAAATAATGTACACGTAAAATACAAACAATTCTGGTTGAATATATATATCTTTACTTCACTTCAGCAAAAAGGGGAAAAAATATGATTACTTTGAATCGTAAATATAAAGTTTGATTATAGTATTCACAAGTGAATATAGTGTTCAACAAGGATTCTGTGTTGTACAGGAGTCTCTTTGTTTACCGTGGGATGTTCCCTTAAAAAGTGACAAGTTGTAGTCAGGCAGTATGTACCAGCAACGGTAGTAGTAAACTGTGTAATGGTGAAGTTGTGTTTGGAATTGTGTTGTCTCGAAGAGGCAGATGACTAACTGTTAGGACAACAGGACAGCCTATTTAGAATTGTTTTTACTTTTGGCATAAGGCCAGCAGTTAGCCATGTTTCACTTCCGTACAAGAGTGTGGACAGCACGTTGCTGTTGTAGAATCTCATCTTTGTTTTGAGGGTGAACTTCCTGCTCTTCCAGATCTTGACAAGCTGGTTAAATGCTGCTGAAGCCTTTCCCATTCTACATTGCAATTCACTGTCCATGACGCCCCCATTGTCAATGGAGCTTCCTAGGTAGGTGAAGTTGTCCACTATCTGCACCTCCCTCTGTTCAATGAAAACACTAGTTGGTGATGGGTGTGTCCCAGATAACATGCTTTTGGTCTTCTTAGCACTGATATTGAGACCTAAGCTTCCTGCTTCGACACTGATATTGTTCATAATGATTTGCAGGTCAGCTGTGCTCTCTGCAAGTGCAACAATATCGTCCGCAAAGTCCAGGTCAGACAACTTTTGCTCTCCCACCCAAGATATACCCTGGTCTTTAGACGCTCTTCTTAGTACCCAGTCAATGGCTATGGCAAAGAGAATTGGAGAGAGCGAGCAACCCTGACGCACACCAGTAACCACCCCAAACCAGTCACTGTAACCATCCTCTGTCCATATGCAGCACTTGGAGTTTGCGTAAATCTGTTTGATTGCTGAAATGACTTTCTGGGGCAGACCATACTCATGCATGATGCTCCAGAGTGACGGTCGATGAATGCTATCGAATGCTTTGGAGAAATCGATGAAACTGACGGTGAGGGGCCTCTGGAATTCGTTGTACCTCTCAATGATGCGGCGTAACGTAAAGATCTGCTCTGCACAGGAACGTTTTGGTCGGAACCCTGCCTGTTGTTCTCGCAGTTCCCGGTCTACCATGCCACGTATGCGGTTCAGGATCATCAGACAATAGACCTTCCCTGGTATGGAGAGAAGTGTCACTCCCCTCCAGTTGCCCTTCTTGGGGAATCAGACAACCGCTCCATTTCTCCAATCTTCTGGGACTTCACCCATGTTCCACACAAGATTACATAAGTGGCCCATCCACTTGACCATGCTTTCGCCTCCTGACTTCAGCATTTCAGCTTGGTAGTGTCAAAACGCCTTGTAGTGAGTGCTCTCTTCTTCTGCTTCCTCAGTCTGATTTTAAGTTTGGTAACAGACAGATAGTGGTCACTGCAGACATCTGCGCCCCGGTAGACTCAGACGTCCTGCAGGCAAGGAGCTCTCCAACTTGGGCCACTCGCAATGTGGTCTATTTGCGTCTTGGTCCTGTGGTCGTTCGAAGCCCATGTGACCTTGTGGATGTTCTTGTGGTCAAATAGTGACGAGCCGATTTTCATATTGTTCATGGCACAGAACTGGACAAACCTGTCCCCGTTGTCCGTGCGGTTTCCATAAGCATGGGGGCCAAGGACATGTTCAAAGCCAACCCTGCTTCCCCCCGATCTGTGCGTTCATGTCTCCCATGATGATCAGGATGTTATGACGTGGGGTTTTGTTTACAACATCTTGTAGTTGCTGGTAGAAAGCGTCCTTGTCATCATCGTTATGTTCATTGGTTGGAGCATAGCACTGAGCTATGGTGACCTTTGCATGTGATGTGGTGAATCTTGCTGTCATTAGGCGTTCGTTGACAGGAGTCCACTCCTCAAGGGCACCACTGGCAGCCCTGTCCATGATGATTACAACTCCATCTCGGTGGGTCCCGTTCTGACGGCCTGAGAACAGGATGGTCTTGTTTTCATGGACAAACTTCCCAGAGTCAGTCCAGCGAACCTCGCTGAGGCCCAGGATCTTAATTTTGTAGGCCTCCATTTCTCCGATAATTTGCGCAAGTTTGGATGGTTGGTACAGAGTTCTTATGTTTCAATATCCAATACGTGTGGTTGTTTTTGCAGACAGAATTCTGGTCCTCAGGATGTCGGCTTTCGCCGACACCCGTCATACAATCTCCGGTTAGAGACAACCGTTCTCCTGACTGCTTGGAATTTAAATCTGATGCACTATGAATTGTTTTCGTAGCAGGAGAGTTTTTCCGGGAACAGGTCGCTAACTTGAAGCCCAACCACTGACATTTAGTAAAGAGACAGTAAGTGGAGTAGTCTCTGGTAGAACTGCAAACCGATGGCCGCGGAATATGGTGTTGGTCGCCTTCAGTCCTGTACCGGTGCCGAAGGAGGATTTCCTTCTGCTTTAACGAGTACAGCCACTACCTTACATCCATGTAGGAGAACCCCTACCGATGTGCTGAACGAGTGTGGCTTTTTAGTCCAGCCAGAGACCTGAACACTCTGGTACAAACACTACACTTGTGACAATTATTGACACATAGTGCTGAGCCCATGGTACCATGTGACGACAAGTGCAGAGAGATCTCCAGATACAAAGCAATGCCTGTGCCATGAAGCTTTTATAGTGAGCAAAGGCACTGCACAAAGCCAGTCCCACTCTCTTAACCAAGATGATATTTACCAAAGAGAAGAACAAGTCAACATCATTGGATACCACCAGGGTTGCAGGTGTTATATCAGAGTTTTCCTTCTAGAATTCTGCCTTGACAAAGGCTAAGGGGTCATCTCTCCCGGTGATTTTGGATGGCTATTGACTCTTAAGAGCTCCTTTGCCCTTTGACAGGTTTTGTTTTTAGTCCTGCAGGATGTCCAAAGTCACCCTCCTCACCAAGAAACCTTGGTGGTGTTGCCAGTTTAGTCGCCAACGACCCGACCATGAGACAGGTTGTACTGGGATACATGTTACCAGTAGCACCAACTGGTGACCTGACATACATTTTTTCATAACACATCGCCCAGTTCAAAAATCGAACTGGCAACCTCATGATTGAGAAACCAATTTTTTAACCACTAAGCCATGCACCTATATGTAGGAAAGAAGACACAATCATAATTCCATCTGGGAAATAGCCATGATTAATTTGCAGAAAAAGAGTAGGCAGAAACTCCATTCAAAGCATCCAATGTAAACTGTGAGATATGGTGGTATTACAAGCAAGGGAACAGAGAAAAAGGAGATTTTATGTGCGACAGATGCACAGACAGGATTCTACTGACATTCAAGAAAAGGCTTTGCTCAATATGCAAAAAGGGAGTGGGTAAAACCTCCATACAGTTCATCCATTGTAAACTATTGGTAGACAAGAGATATCACGGGATTGCAGGCAGACTAATAGAGAAAAGATATTTTGTGAAAGGCTCCAGTGAAATAAATTATTTCCAAAATAAAGAGACACAAAAAGGAAGAATCAATTTCACAATATTTAATTGACATGCTTAGAGGAAAAACACAAATCTTTGTTCGTAAAGTGAAAGTTCTTGATACCCCCCCCCCCCACACACACACTGTCTCTCTCTCTTTCTCTCTCTCTCTCTCTCTCTCTCTCTCTCTCTACAGCTATCTTCCCTACTAACCTACATGATAAACTATATTTTACATACACATGCCCACACATGCATGTACGCACACACTAGTGAATGTTAGGGGTGCTAGTTATTTCTAACAAGCAGTTAGACACAGTAACAGATTAAAGGTTAAAGATAAAACAACAATACTGACAACACAATTAACAAGGTGAGGAATAGAGAAAGACTCTACATCAGGGGTTCCCAACTTCTTTATGCCATAATCATCTGCTCACTTTCTCATGGAAAAATTTTCCACTGCCCACCTGTATAGTAAATATTCAAAAGTATACCAAAACTGCTTGGTAAAAGTAACCGGTTTATTATTCCCATTTAGCGTCGTGATTTTTTGATTTTTTTATACAGGTTCTTTGCATATCTCTTATGAATGTTTTCTTCAGGTAGATTCTGTTGAAATATCTTCTTAATACTCAAAACTCTATATCTTCCACCAAAATTTCCAATCACCCACCGGTGGGCGATATCACCCAGGTTGGGAAACCCTATACTACAGCTATCTTCCCTACTGATTTACATATATAAGCTATACTTTACATACACATGCTCACCAACACACACACAGACTAATGTATATGGTTTATTTCTAACAAGAAGTCCAATAGAGCAACAGGTTAAAGGTAAAACAACAACACTGCCAACTCACTAAGACCCACCAGCCCCAAGTGAGAAGTAAAGAGAGCCTCTCCATGGTTTCTTGATATGTTAGGGATAGCCTATCAAATATCCCTCAAATTACAATCTGACCATGTATGGTTAGGTGTGTGGGGGTTTAATAAGCATAATGCTTTCAGTTATTAAGCCAAGAAAAGGAACTAGGAAGAAAAGGGAAATAAAAAAGAAGAAAATAAAACACTCTACTCCCTCTCTTTCTAAACAAGCCCCACTACCTTACTATTAACACTACTACCACAACACCACCACATCTACCATAATACAATCATCACTACTATGACACCACTACTACCACAACACCACCACCACTACCATACAATACCACCACAGCTACCATAATACAATCATCAATACTATGACACCACCACTACTAATACAACAACAACACCATCACCAACACACCACCACCACTACTACCACAACACAACCACAGCTACCGTGATACAATAACACTACCACTACTAATACAACACCACCATCCCTACCACAACACCACCACCACTACCACAATACCACCACAGCTACCATAATACAATCATCAATACTATGACACCACCACCACTAATACAACAACAACACCATCACCAACACACGACCACCACTACTACCACAACACAACCACAGCTACCATGATACAATAACACTACCACTACTAATACAACACCACCATCCCTCCCACAACACCACCACTACTACCACAATACCACCACAGCTACCATAATACAATCATCACTACTATGACACCACCACTACCACAATACTACTATCGTTACTACAACACCACACCACTATCACAATACTAACTCCATTACAACATCACCACCACTACTACTACAACAACCCCACTCATACAGTCACCACTACATCCACCAACACTACCACAACACCCTCCCAGTGTCACCACCACCACCACTACCACTGCTATTACCATCACACTATCACTATCTCTACTACCATCATACCACCAAAGGCTCTACTACGATCATACCACCAACAGCTCTACTACCATCATACCACCAACAGCTCTACTACCATCATACCACCACCACCACCACTACTACTGTCACTAACAAAAACAATGAATGGTTGTCTTCCATGTTAACTGGTGATTTAGTACAGAGAGGGGTAATCCTTGAGATGTTTGGGGAGTCCAGTAATTAAGTAATGAAGAGTTTAATTAGCACTTCATAATGAATGTGTGAATTTGTATCTAGTTAACTACTCTAATTAGATTAATCAACTACAGTAATTAGATGTAAGAAAAATGACCTCCAGGTAAACTTATTTATTCATTTATTTAGTTATTATTCATATGTCAAGAATTAAAAATAATTTATTTATTAACTTTAGAGAGAAAGTTGACATTTGACATATTTTACAAGGTTTTTAATATGTGGTGGCATCTGATGATGTAATAACTCCTAAATTGTCTTTGTTTTTGATTTTGACAGCTTTTGGTTTTCATATGAAGGAAAATGTTGTTCACCTTCTGGCAAGGTACACAGTTTTAATAATAAAATGATAATGAAAATTATTGTGTACAGTGCTCAGATGCCCTACAACTCATCGAAGGTGCATATATAACACATGGAATTCAAAAAGGTGCTCAGGGTTGTTGTTGAAAAGATGGTTAATAGTTTTGTAGGTGATTACCAAGTCATCTGCCAGACATTGGAGCTTTAATGTATCTATTCCCAGGGCGGCAAGGCGTTCAAAGTATGGTAGATGGCTGATGGAAGGTATTCACTTCATTGCATGTCTCTGAACAGTTTCCAGATCAATATTCTGAGCAAGATAGGGGTTCCAGGCTGGTGATGCAAATTCTAAGTGTGGACGCACCAAGCTATATACAGCTTTAAATAGATAGCTGGAGAGCGGTTGACAAAGGTCTTACTGAATAATGCCAAGACACCCTAAGCCTTCTTGACAATTTTAGAGATGTGCTTTGTTCAATGCAAATCGCTGTTAACAATAATACCCAGGCCATGCTCACAAGAAGACTTCTTGAGATTGGTGCTGTGGAGTTGAATATGTGAATGCTGGGTTTTCTTCCCAGAAAACATGGTGGTACACTTGTCCACAGCTAGCTTGAGTTGCCAGTCCATAATCCATTGCTGCATTGAAGCAATATTCTTTAGGAAAAGTTGAATAAAGTTGCAATAGATATTTGTCTGTAAATTTTTGCTAGAGATATGTTCATCACTCTCAAGTTCAATTATTTACACTTTATAAAGGTACAAATTGGCTTCCCTAGCTTTGAATCTGGAGCTCAATTCTTTTTTCAAGTTCTTCAACTTATTAGCATAAATAACATATTCAGACTCATTGTGGTGATTGGCTTATTTTGGAAAAGAGTATGTATCATAGGTTCTGAGTTGATTTTCACAAATTTCATGTTTCATTTCAAAAGATTTTACATGAGAATACATCTCATGAATTATTTGATTTTCCTTTTACAATTTTAAATTAAGATTATTTAATTATTAATGTCCTGTACTGCATGAAGCTGCATTATCAAGACATGTTTACAAAACCAAAGTGCACTGTGACTACATCATACTAAAAATTAAATTCTTTACTTTAATTTTACTGCAAATTTTCACAACTCTCAATCTAGTAAAAATACTATAAGCATTTTGATTAACAAACCCTCTTATTAAATATTTTCTGCTGAATCATTATAGGATGTTAAGAGTTAAATGGTTTGTAATATCTACAGGAAATATAAGATTCCAAATCCAAATATTCTTATTCAGCTTAGGGACAAATGTGCCTTTCATTTTCAAGAAGCTGTATACCTCTCCGAGGCTTAACCAGCAAACTACACAATTGTATAACAACTCACCATAATCAGATTCAAGTTCTCCCCACTCCAAAAAAATAAATAAATAAATAAATAATAATAATAATAATAAATTAAACTGCTAAGAGTATTATGAAATTGTTACTTGGCACATAAATTCTCTCGGTGCAATGAAATGTTGCAAAGTTGTCTGTTAAATTTAGAGAAACTAGTGTTGATTTTAACTCTTAACTTCCTGTACTACTTGAAACTGCATAAGCAAGATATTATTGAAAAATGACTGCATCATCATCATTTTATGTCCGTTTTTACATGCTTGCATTAGAAATTAAAGATTTTACTCTAATACAGCAAATTTTTACAGTGATTTGTCCACTTGTAAATATAATATATACATTTGAATAATTAAATCTACAATATATTTTCTGCTACATCATTACAGGATGTTAAGAGTTAATTCAGCAAGAAAGCTTATCTTATTTAGTTAGTTAAAGTCTTATCAGGCCATTACTTATCTCTGGTTTCCTTGACATTAAACGATGCTAGTCTATCGCAGGTTTAACTCCCCAGCTACTGCTGGCATTCACTTATCTCAGCAGAGTGCACTGGTGCTGCGTGAAATAAAGTGTTTTGCTCAGGAACACAAAGCAGGAATCGAACCAACAATATTACAATCATATGTCAAGCACCCTAACCATTAGACCATGAGCCTATCTTAGGGTCAACCATTATTGAAAGGTATATAATGATAAAATATAATAATGAAAATTATCGTGTACGGAGAGAGAGGGAGCTCATAGATCGGACAACAAACTGTTTTTCGTGGGGGTAAGTTTTTATTAATTTTCGTATTCTGAAAGATCAAAATACAACAAAATTTTTGCTCATTGGACTCTGGGGAAATGTTCTGACAAAAGCTGTGGAAGCTACAGAAATATTCCATATATTCTTCCAGAGCAATCTCTATTTAAATTTTTACATTTTACGTTTACTTGTTCCCCATTGCAAAATGGCCATAAATTCAAATTTTGAAAAGAGAGGAAAGGGGACAAGGGAACTATGAATTTGATACATCTCACTGCCCTCCACCACCACAATAACGTCTACATATATATATATATATCTCAGTTGATGCGACCAGATTTCAACACAGCAACAACTACAACAACAACAGCAACTACAAAACATATATATATACGAGGTGGGTCAGAAAAGTTCCAGGACTGATGTCACAAAATATTTATTTCAAACCCAAACTTCACACTAATAGTTTTCTCCTTCAAAGTAATTCCCCTGGAGTCTAATGCACTTTTCTATCCTTTTCTGCTACGCTTGCATGCACTCCTGGAAGGATTATTCCGGGATCCTCCGCAGTTCCGTCGTCACGGCCTTTTTGATGTCGTCCACGTCTTCAAAACGGGTCCCCTCCGGGTCGTACTCAAAGATCCATGACTCATCACCAGTGATGACTGTCCCTAGCAAGTCTGGTTCGGTTTCAAGACGCTCGAGGAAGTCTGGCCCACTTGCATGCGTCGACCCTTCTGGTCATCGTTCAGCAGTTTTGGCACCATCTTCGCGCAGACTTTCCGCATGTCCAAATCTTCAGTGAGAATCTTCCAGACGCTGTCCCGATTCATGCCCAGCTCATTTGCCATCAGTCGAACAGTCAGCCGACGTTCGCTACGCACCATCTGCTTGACGCGCTCAACGTTGACCTCAGTCCTGGTTGTTGAGGGCCTTCCGCTCCTGGGGTCACCTTCCACGTCCTAGCGTCCTTCTTTAAACCTCTTGCACTACTCAAAAACACGTGAGCGTGACATCGTCTCATCTCCATTTACTTGCTGCAGCAATCCCAGTGCTTCTGACGGAGTTTTCAAGTTTGTTCGTTGCTCTGTGTTCATTGCTTGACGACCTGAAGCAGAGGACATGTATATAAAATTATGAAGAAAAAAGTTTGATCGCTGCAGAGAGCTAAGATTACAGTTACATACTCCAGGGGGATTACTTTGAAGGAGAAAACTCTTAGTGTGAAGTTTGGGTTTGAAATAAATCTTTTGTAACATCAGTCCTGGAACTTTTCTGACCCACCTCATATATATATATATATATATATATATATATATATATATATATCTCAGTCGATGCGACCAGATTTCAACACAGCAACAACAGCAACTACAACAACAACAGCAACAACACCATTGTCTGCATCAGTGAAATGAACAACAACAACGGCAGCAGCAGCATCAACAACAACAACTACAACAAAAACAACTGCCACCACCATCACCAGCGATCAGGCCTTAAGAAGAAGAAAACAACTATAATAATAGTAATAACTATTCTGTTCTTAGCACGGGGAAGCGATTGTCCCAGCGCTTTGCTGGTGCCTTGTTTTGGGGCCCGGAGAATAGAGGGCCGTTGCTCTATGCTGTAAAGCAAACAATTATTATTATTATATAAAAACTGAACTGTAAAAGTCAACAGTTGACATGATCTTGTATCAGTACTGACGGTAATATATGCGTGTGTGAGTGGCGCGTGTGTGTTTGTATGCATGAGTATTGATGTGTGAGTGGCGTGTGTGTTTGTATGCATGAGTGTTGGTGTCTGAGTGAGTGTGTATGTGTGTCGTAAGTGGTGGGTTTTTTTTGTCATGACCATGCTGTAAAATGGAGGGGTAGAGAGGGCCCATGAGTCCAGTAAGACATCCTCTTTAGTGCTGGTGGCACGAATAAAAGCACCCAGTACATGCTGTAACGTGGCACTGGTGTTAGGAATGGCATCCAACCAGTGTATCAATGCCAAAACAATTATAAGCACAGCAACAAATATATAGGAACAACAAAAATATGAAGACGTCGCATCTCAGAGTTGCAACACTTAATGTTGGCACTCTCACAGGTAGATCTAGTGAAATAGTGGAGATGCTGGAGAGAAGGCATGTGGATGTGTGCTGCGTGCAAGAGGTGAGATGGAGAGGTGCCTCTGCGAGACTAGTCGCAGGCAAACATCTTAGCTAGAAGCTTTTCTGGGTAGGTAAGGATGATGGGGAAGGCATTTTCCTGGCTGAGAGATGGTTCAATAAGACAATAGAGGTAGTTCGAGTTAATAATCGAATAATTAAGCTTGGATTAGTTGTAGGTAGGAGACTACTGACAATCATCTCTGCCTATGCTCCCGAAGCAGGCCTAGGCAAAGAAGAGAAAGACTGCTTCTACGAGCAGCTTTTACAAACCACCGCAATGACAGAGGACAGAGACATTGTAATGCTAGCAGAGGACTTCAATGGTCATGTTGGACAGCTCCAGGATAGTTACACTGGGGTATATGGTGGGCACGGTTACGGCTCAAGAAATGAAGTAGGAGTGAGACTTCTTGAATTTTATGATGCAAGTACACTGACTATTTGCAACACTAACTTCCAGAAACCTGCCAACCACCCAATAACCTACAAATCAGGCGAGCACATAAGCCAGATTGACTTCTTACTAGTTAGGCAGTGGGACAGGCAGATGGTGTCAAATACCAAGGCATACCCTGGAGAAGAATGTACCCCACAGCATAGGTTAGTCGTTAGTGATATCTCAGTAAGCAAGAGATGGAATGAGCCATACAGGAAGGTGTGGAGAAGAAAGGTCTGGAAGCTAAAAGACCTTTCACTAAAATACAAATTTAGGAAAGCCTTTCAAGATGAGTATGACGAAAAAGAAGACGATTTAGAGACGTATGACATAGATAATAACTGGAATTTCTTACGTGACAACTTACTGCAGGCTACTGATGAAACTTGTGGCCGGAGCAGAGCTCCAACCAGACAGAGAGTAACCTGGTGGTGGAACAGCACAGTAGATAAAGCCATTAGAGACAAAAGACTAGCATGGAAGGCTTGGAAAAAGGGTGGGAGTAGAGAAGGATATACAGCCACTAAGAGAGAAGCTAGACGTCAGGTGTACTTAGCACGCAGGGAGGCTGAGAGTAGGAGGTTTGCCAATGTTCTGCGACGGGAAGATCAGAGGCGTGCGGTGGTCCACATTTCAAGGCAGTGTGTCAATGCAAATCAGGATGTTGTTGGAGATAAATGTGTCCGGAAAGATGCTGGTGTACTTAATGTCACGAATGATCAGAAAAAGGAAGCCTGGAAATGTCATTATGAGAGACTGATGAATGTGGAGAACGAATGGTAAATTGCTACAAATGAATGGTACGAACGAATGGTAAATTGCTACAAAGGTAAAGGGGATGCTCTGGAGAGGAGCAATTATAGGGGTATAAAACAGAAAGGATATTAGCACAACTAATTAGAGAAATGATCAAACTAGATGAGATGCAGTTTGGTTTTGTGCATGGGAAAAGTACAACAGATACCCTCTTCTTGGTGAGACAATTACAAGAGAAGTTCTTAGAGAAGAATAAGCCACTATACTTAGCCTTTGTTGACCTAGAGAAGGCCTTTGATAGGGTACCCCGATCTGTCATCTGGTGGTCCCTAAGGAAACTAGGTGTTGAGGAATGGCTTGTGAGGACAGCAAAAACTTTGTACAGAGGTGCTGTCAGTAAAGTCAGAGTAGGAATGGAGTTTAGTGAGGAATTCCAGATACAAGTAGGAGAAAATCAAGGTTCGGTCCTCAGCCCGTTCTTGTTCCTTATAGTCCTCCAAGCCATAACAGAGGAGTTTAAGACTGGCTGTCCATGGGAACTTCTCTATGCTGACGATCTGGTTCTTATAGCAGAATCAGTAGAGGAACTAGAGAATAAATTCTGGCTATGGAAACAGCAGTTGGAAGCAAGAGGACTGAGAGTGAACCTAGCTAAGACAAAAGTGTTGATGAGTAGAAAAGAGGACAAAACTCTGATTCCGTCAGAGAAATGGCCATGTTCGATATGCAGAAAAGGAACTGGCATACATTCTATAAAATGCACACAAATGAGATCCTGGGTACATAAGAGATGTAGTGGGATAGCAGGCAAACTAACAGGTAGGGATAAATACGTATATAGTAGATGTACAGGGAAATTAGACAGTAGAAGTTGCATTGATAGACACATTTTTCAAATGCAGGCGGGTGCTATAGAAGTGGTGGATAGCTTCCGGTACCTAGGAGATCAGATTAGCATGGGAGGGGGGGGGGGGGGGGTGTTCCGAGGCCATAGTATCTAAAATAAAGACGGGTTGGAAGAAGTTTAGGGAGCTGCTTCCTCTGTTGACGAAGGAGGGTTTCTCCCTGCGTACGAAAGGCCGGTTATATGATGCTTGTGTGAGGAGCGCGATGCTGCATGGTAGTGAGACATAGGCAGCAACTGCGAGGATATGTGACGGCTGGAGAGAAATGAGGCAAGCATGCTCCGTTGGATGTGCAATGTCAATGTGCGTGAATGACACAGCATGGATGTGTTGAGAGGGATAGAATGTAGTGTACGAAAGAGGAGATTGCGGTGGTATGGACATGTGATGCGCATGGAGGATGACCGATGGGTGAAGAAGTGCCAGGAAATGCCAGTTGAAGGAAGACGTGGTAGAGGTAGACCACGAAAAACATGGGCGGAGGTGGTGAGAACAGACCTCGGATTGTTGAAGTTCACGGTGGAGATGACGAAGAACCGTGACAAGTGGAGAGATGCTGTGCTCAATAAGACCCGTCCTACCCTTACAAGCAGGGAAAAGCGGATGTAAAATGATGTTGATGATGATGATGATGATGATGTGCTCAGGTGCACTACAACTGATACTCTGACTGCATTGCATTGTAAATTAAAATCCTTATTCTAATTCTTTTCACAACAATTTTCCATCTGTGAGTAAAGATACTATAAGCATTTTAATTAATAAATCTGTTTTTGCTAAATCATTACAGAATGATAAGAGTTAATGTCGCTTCTAATCTCTTTCTTTCATATTTTACTAATATATCATTTGGACTTTACACATACAGATAAATCAGGTACTCTTCCGTTTCACTTTATTGCTGATTTCTGCCAATTTATTTCACTTTTTTTTCTTTCATTTTCAGTGTACTTAAAACGAAAGATTAGCTTTGTCCATTTATCATGAAATATTCTTATTTCTTGTAAAAGGTTACTTTAAAAAAAAATTAAACTACTTTAATCATTCCTTGAAAATCACACTGCTGATAATTTATTTTCCCAACACGTTTAACAACAATGATTTCTAATTTAAGGCACAAGGCCAGCAATTTTTTGTGTAAGAGGAAAGTCGATTAAATGGACCCTTAGTACTTGACAGTTATTTATTTTTATTGATCCCGGAAGGATGAAAGGCAAAGTTGACCTTGGTAGGAATTGAACTCAGAAGGTAAAGAACCAGAACAAATACCGCAATCGTATTTTACCCTCCGTTCTTCCAATTCTGCCAATCTAAACTATAATAAAGTAAGAAGCGCGGGACTGCGTACGGTTTATAATTTTTTATCCCCTTAGTAAAATAAGTTGGATTACTTTGAATAAATAATGAATGAATATTACATAATTTATCTACTAAATTTCGTGGCTGATCATTAAATATATTTTATTACTTATTTAAAGATTCACTGATTTAAAATTTTCAAATGTCAACACTTCCGGTTAGCGATTGTTTAAATAAATATTCATATATTTCTGACACTAATTTTCTCCTAATGTAGTTTGTATATAATATCGTCTTTTTTAATGTATCATGGATTACGTTACTGATTACATAAGGCAGTGAAACATAGTCTTCGTTCAATTTCTACGTATGTTGTCAATTACGATATTATTTGATCATATCTACATGCATATATACTTGCGTATAATATCAATATACACACCCCGAGGGTGGTTTTTCTGCTAGTGATTTATAATAATAGATAAATAAATAAATAAACGGGAAATAATTCTAGCATTTAATAGTTATCTCCCTTCGATAGCAGCCAGCCCAAACTGCAATTGAAAGAATGCGTGAAAGAATGAAACGAATAAATAAATAAATAAAAAGCTATTATGCATGCATAATCATGTATTACGTGTGCCATACTGAAGGTCAAAGGAGTTACATGACCTGCAAGCTGTGAGTTAAATGATATTGTCCAATGTGTCCTCTAATTAAGAGGATAGTGTACGATATGAGGGAGATTCGGTTGATATATCTAGCAGATCGCGTTGGTCTCCTTTGAGGTAGTTAAGGTCTATTATTTATCTCCTGTTTTCTTGAGATAAACTGGCAAGAGGTTAAATATTGCACATGATAAAAAGTCAATGTCAGGTAACTAACTAAGAGCTGCTATCTTCTCCCATCAGTTAAAAGAACTGACAGTGTCAGCATACTGTCTAAACAGGCAACTTCGATGTGAGCACTCAATACGTTAGACATAACAACTAAAATTCTTTCATATCACTCTCTACGGTCTTAAATAAGAAGTCAGTGTCGAGTTATTAACGTTTCCAGAAGATCTGGTATCTTCTCCAATCACGTTAGATACAGACATGTCACTGCCTGTGTGGGCGCTCAATATACTTGATGTAACAACCAAAACTCCCGCAAATCCCTCACCAATGTCTTAAATAAATAAAGGACATATTAGATAATGTAGTCCTAGATGTAATCCCCAAAAGACTGGATGGTCGAGGCTAGATTACATTTTATCATAGATCTGCTCCTTCAGAGCAGACCCAAGGCTAAAAGAAAAACTACAGCCGTCACTTACAGTCGATTATGAATTTATAATATGTAACGTGCTTTTGCTAAGGGTTTCAGGTAGCTCTGCAGTTGAGAGCAGACACTGTCTCGACCTTTCTTCATTTTGATCCAATGGAATGTCCAAGATGTGACCTCGAAAAGCAAAGTGGATCTCCCTGGGATTTGAACTCAGAATACAGAGACTCGAACCAAATATCTAATACTCTAATACTCTGCCAAATCGATCGCCTTAAATTTTGAACTAATCAACAATAATATGTAATGAAAGACATGCAGTGTGTTGGTAGTCAAACACTTTATCCACTTCATTATTTTGCTTGCTCCCACAATTGTTATAAAAGTAAGATGAGTTTTTGTGATAAGATATATTGCCTACGAAATATATAAAATAATTTATGACATCAGTTGATTATAATAAAAGTAAGATCATAAAGGCAAGATGGTTTATTGATTAACCCGTTAGTTATAGTGTGGTTGTGGTGTTAAGGAATTCGCTTCAGATCTAAGTAGATATCTCCTACTATAGCCCCAGATCAACTAATGTCTTTTCCCGTCCTCTAATATAAAAGGATTTTATTCACTGTTGTATAAAAAGAGATATAATAATACAATGCTTACAGAACGAAAGCACAAATAAATATAACATAAAGAAAAGGGAAAGGGAAAGGGAAAATAGAAAGAAAAGAAAGAGAAAAGAAAAAAAAAACACATCTGGGATACATACAACAAAAGGCAGGCGAAAGGGGTGGAAAACCGAGCCGCTACCAGAATAAAAGATAACAGTATCGCGAGGGGCACTGGGAAACCTCTCTAATGATTTTAGAGGCAAGCCAGCATGCTCGCAGCATTACCTCGGGTGATGAGCTAGAACAACCAAGCGCACTCACGAGCTTCACCAGTTACCTCTGTTAGGCGAGCCGCCAGTGAAGATAGGAATCTAGCAACCAGTAGCCCGACTTCCTCGAACGCCACAGGCTGGAAAATGTAGTTGACCGACAGATCACGGTATTTTAGGATTTTTTCCGTTCGGCTGCGGAAGCTGTGGCTCTCGCCCTAACCGCAGCGTCCAGAATGTGGGAAGAAGCAAAAGAGTTATTAACAGTGACATCCCAGACAAGGCACCTGCCTCTCGATCAGGGGTACAGTGTAAGACCGTCAGGTCTTTTGCCGTCACTTCTGGACAACCCAGATGGTTCTAAGATTGAGCGGATGTTAGCCCGGGCCAAAGCTCTCTTGAGAATGAGGTTTAGCTCCGTATGACGCACGAAGCGACCGGCATTCAGGCGGCAAGAAAGACTGTGGAGTCAAGGAGTTTGCCACATCGGCACCTCAAATCCGTACAGACGTCAGCTCCCACTCTAAGGGCAATGGAGACACGAAGTTCGTCCAAGCTGAGTAGGTACCAACGGTAGCCACAGGTAAGGCATCATCCCAGTCACCTGAGTATTTGGATCGAATCCTGATTATCTTGGTTTATAATTCGAGAATTTGTTGGCGGCTTTGTGCCTACAGAAGATTGTTCGTTCGATTTTACTATTTAGTAGCGTCTATTATATTGCAGAATATGGAGTAATTCCATATTGTATAGTCCGCTTTGGGACATACCGTTCTTGTAGGCTTTGTCATTCGATAATTTCGACCAGCTTATTTCATATCCTTGATTACTATCCGCAAGCTACCAGATTTCATGGGCCAGCGTCGTTGTGTTACTGAGCCTACGGTTATTTATGGTGTGCCGATGCACATACCATTGTTTTTTGAAGTCCCTACCGTGGAACCTATGTAATACCACACCTGATCGCCAGACATAATACTGCAGAGGTATACAATATTGGATTCTAGGCATCTATTTTGTAGTCGGCATTTATCTGGTAGGTGGAAGTTGCAATTGGAGGCCTTCCTATGTGCTGGCTCTTCGTTATAGTTCGGTGTGTGTCTTGAGTTAGGCTAGAATGTTGGTCTGTTAGTTTTGTTGGACAGCCAGTTGCGATGCTGTTATGCGATTGCGATTTGTATTAGATGTTGTGATGTTTTTAGAGATTCTATGTTCGCTGCAGTGTGTAAGAAAGCTTAATAGATTTTCTATTGAAGATTCTATGGTATTTATGTGGTTTAGGGAAGTGCTTATCGATTAAATTGAAGAAGATAGATGGTAGGTTGGTCTTTATAGAATAGTTGAAAATTGGATTAAACCACAAATACCTTTTATTTCTCGATTTTTTTTGAGTTTTCGGAGGTTCTCGTGCTCGTATTCTGTTCGGCTATTCTGTGCCCGTTGCTTATTTTTATGTCTAGTTCTATATCTGTTATTCCTATTAGGACGGGTGTCATAGTTGTCGCTAGGTGTGTGTTTGTTGCTGTCGTCTCTGTTATGTATGTATTTGATCCCCTCTTTATGGCCTGCCTTGCGTAAAGCTGTTGAAGAAGTTGGCGTGTTCCTTAAATATTACTAGTGGATATTACGGTGGGATATTCTAAGGGATATACTATGCGTTATTGATTTAATTATGGAGCGTGGGTGGTTGGAGTTATAGCTAATATAGGCTAGATTTTCATCATGTTCGTGGAAAGGCTCAATTAGTCCCGTGTGTAAGCTAAGTCTTACATCTAGGAAGATTGCTTTTTAAAAATTCTGCTCGAAAGTAATATCGAGGCCTAGTCTTCTGAAGAAAACCCTAATGTATTTCTGTAACCTTTCCATGCTTTGTTTGTTCATGTTTTTAGCAAAAAGGAGCGCATCGTCTCTATAAATTCCTCCTTTGAGGTTAATGAATTCCTTATGTATGTTATGGGCTATATATATTCCTACTATCTCCGTGACTTGTGCTGATTCGCTAGACCCCATAGTAATGTCAAAGCTATTCTGTCTATCCCTTCGTTCCCAGTAATGATTCAATTTCATCCATAGTTAGGTCCGAATTTTTCCGGGCAAAAGCTAGTACCTTATTTGGGATGACTGGAGATATGGATGAGTAATAATCGTTAATGTCGAAATGTATGAAATTGGATGTTTCATTATCTATTTTCTTAAACCAATCGATTGCTTCGCTCGTGCTACACCATAGTTTTATCCTTAGTTTATCTTTGATTTGTGCTATGACGCTATCTAGTATATGTTTGTTAATTCTACCTATGTCGGATTTTGATGGGCATATCAGTGTAATTGTAGGGTTCGTTTCGAAGTTCTTTTTGTGATCTTTCAGGTTAAAAGTGGGGCTACACGGGGTTAGAGGTTCTGTTCTACGATTAAATTCAAGTTTCTCTATGTTGATGTCCTCAAGTGTTGCTTCAGTAGTTTTCCTATAATTTTTGTGTAGTTCTCGCCGTATAAAACTGTCGAAGGTGTCAAGGCTCATGGTGTATACGTTCGAATTTTTGTCCGCTTTGACTATAATTCCGTCAGTATTGGGCAATTTTAATAAGTATCTGTATAAAATACTTTAATAAGTATCTGTATAAAATTTCAATTAAAAACATATGAATTATTAAGAAAGTTATGAACAAAATCAATGGTGTGATTACTTGAGAAGACTCAAGTAAATATCACGGTCCAAGGGAGATAAATACGAAAGTTTCGTCCCTGCTTACGGACAACTATGTGGTCAATATTAATGCTAGAAATGGCAGCCAAACATTAAATATTTTATAAGAGAAAATGGTAGACACAACATCCAACTCTCCTTCAAATATTACATCTTACTATAGTTTAGAATGTCAAAAATAGTATCCAAATCTCCGTTTTATTCATTCTAGTGATGAACCAAGCAAAATATTTCAATATATTTTCAAGCAAACTTTCCATATAAGTGTGTGTATGTGTATGTGTGTGTGTGTGTGTGGGGGGGGGGGGGGGGTTCAACGAAACGACAAAAGCAAGATAGAAAATATCTAATTAGTTTCACATTTTATATGGCAATGTTCGTCATTGTATGAGCATCACATGGTCACCTCAACAAACGGCACTATATTGAGGGTAGTTGCTGACGATTAATTCTTTTGTTATTAATTAATCAATTTCTTTTTTATTATTATTTATTTCAAGGCTCTCTCTTATGTATTGAAAACAGCTTATTAAATGTTGAGCTTAAAGTATTTATTATGGTTAAATATAAAGACACAATGAAAACTGACACACGTACACACATATGTCTACTCTCTATTGAAAGACACACGCACATAGTTTTGGATTTAGACCATTAGATCGCTGGGGCACAACAGATTTGGAGGGGAGCCCGTAATACACAAAGAATTAGTATATAGAGACACCCACCCCAGTTTTATATATCAAAGTAAGTTTGGCGACAATAATTGGAATGAAAAACGATGGATGAATTAAATTCAAATATTCTAACCATCCTAAAACTAAAAATCCCAGATGAGGGCACAAATAAATTACAACAGTCGTTACTGGTGGGGCACCCCACTGTTGGGGACCCAGAGCAATTGATTCCTATGTCCCCATTAAATCCAGTCCTGCACACACACACAGACACAGGCGCACACACAGTACACAGACACAGGCGCACACACAGTACACAGACACACAGACACACACGCATACACACACACGCGCGCGCACACACACACGCACACACACACACACACACACACACACACACACACACACACACACACACACACACACACACACACACACACACACACACACACACACACACACACACACACACACACACAAACAGTTGATCAGCAGGATCACAGACCTCATTTGTTTAACGAATGAGGTGGAGGTATCCACGTGAAATCGGACCAAGGAAACAATGTTTCCATTTGTGTTTCCAATTGTAAATACTATCTACCGGTCCCAAATCCAGACAGAATGATCAACGTGAAATAAAGTGTCTTGGTCCTTGCTCAAGGACATAACGTATGAAATTGAATGTTTCCTTATTATCTATTTTCTTAAACCAATCGATTGCTTCGCTAGTGCTACACCATAGTTTTATCCTTAGTTTATCTTTGATTTGTGCTATTACGCTATCTAGTATATGTTTGCTAATTTTATCTATGACGGATTTTGATGGGCATATCAGTGTAATTGTAGGATTCGTTTCGAAGTTCTTTTTGTGATCTTTCTGGTTAAAAGTGGGGCTACACGGGGTTAGAGGTTCTGTTCTACGATTAAATTCAAGTTTCTCTATGTTGATTTCCTCAAGTGTTGCTTCAGTAGTTTTGCTATAATTTTTCCTATAATTTTCCTATAATTTTTCCTATAATTTTCCCATAATTTTTCCTATAATTTTTCCTATAAAGCTGTCGAAGGTGTCAAGGCTCATGGTGTATACGTTCGGCTTTTTGTCCGCTTTGACTATAATTCCGTTAGTATTGGGCAATTTTAATAAGTATCTGTATAAAATACTTTAATAAGTATCTGTATAAAATACTTTAATAAGTATCTGTATAAAATACTTTAATAAGTATCTGTATAAAATTCCAATTAAAAAATATGAATTATTAAGAAAGTTATGAACAAAATCAGTGGTGTGATTACTTGAGAAAACTCAAGTAAATATCACGGTCCAAGGGAGATAAATACGAAACTTTCGTCCCTGCTTACGGACAACTATGTGGTCAATATTAATGCTAGAAACGGCAGCCAAACATTAAATATTTTATAAAAGAAAATGCTACACACAACATCCAACTCTCCTTCAAATATTACATATTACTATAGTTTAGAATGTCACAAATAGAATCCAAATCTCCGTTTTATTCATTCTAGTGATGAACCAAGCAAAATATTTCAATATATTTTCAAGCAAACTTTCCATATAAGTGTGTGTATGTATGTGTGTGTGTGTGTGTGTGTGGGGGGGGAGTGTCGTTCAACGAAACGACAAAACAGAGATAGAAAATATCTAATTAGTTTCACATTTTATATGGCAATCTACGTCATTGTATGAGCATCACATGGTCACCTCAACAAACGGCACTATATTGAGGGTAGTTGCTGACAATTAATTCTTTTGTTATTAATTAATCAATTCCTTTTTTATTATTATTTATTTCAAGGCTCTCTCTTATGTATTGAAAACAGCTTATTAAATGTTGAGCTTAAAGTATTTATTATGGTTAAATATAAAGACACAAAAGAAAACTGACACATGTACACACATATGTCTACTCTCTATTGAAAGACACAAGCACATAGTTTTGGATTTAGACCATTAGATCGCTGGGGCACAACAGATTTGGAGGGGAGCCCGTAATACACAAAGAATTAGTATATAGAGACACCCACCCCAGTTTTATATATCAAAGTAAGTTTGGCGACAATAATTGGAATGAAAAAGGATGCATGAATTAAATTCAAATATTCTAACCATCCTAAAACTAAAAATCCCAGATGAGGGCACAAATGAATTACAACAGTCGTTACTGGTGGGGCACGCCACTGTTGGGGACCCAGAGCAATTGCTTCCTATGTCCCCATTAAATCCAGTCCTGCACACACACACAGACACACACACAGACACAGGCGCACACACAGTACACAGACACACAGACACACAGACACACACACACACACACACGCATACACACGCACACACACACACACACACACACACACACACACACACACACACACACACACACACACACACACACACACACACACACACACACACACACACACACAAACACACACACAACAGTTGATCAGCATGATCACAGACCTCATTTGTTTAACGAATGAGGTGGAGGTATCCACGTGAAATCGGACCAAGGAAACAATGTTTCCATTTGTGTTTCCAATTGTAAATACTATCTACCGGTCCCAAATCCAGACAGAATGATCAACGTGAAATAAAGTGTCTTGGTCCTTGCTCAAGGACATAACGTATGAAATTGAATGTTTCCTTATTATCTATTTTCTTAAACCAATCGATTGCTTCGCTAGTGCTACACCATAGTTTTATCCTTAGTTTATCTTTGATTTGTGCTATGACGCTATCTAGTATATGTTTGCTAATTCTATCTATGACGGATTTTGATGGGCATATCAGTGTAATTGTAGGGTTCGTTTCGAAGTTCTTTTTGTGATCTTTCTGGTTAAAAGTGGGGCTACACGGGGTTAGAGGTTTTGTTCTACGATTAAATTCAAGTTTCTCTATGTTGATGTCCTCAAGTGTTGCTTCAGTAGTTTTCCTATAATTTTTGTGTAGTTCTCGCCGTATAAAGCTGTCGAAGGTGTCAAGGCTCATGGTGTATACGTTCGAATTTTTGTCCGCTTTGACCATAATTCCGTCAGTATTGGGCAATTTTAATAAGCATCTGTATAAAATACTTTAATAAGTATCTGTATAAAATACTTTAATAAGCATCTGTATAAAATACTTTAATAAGCATCTGTATAAAATACTTTAATAAGTATCTGTATAAAATTCCAATTAAAAAAATATGAATTATTAAGAAAGCTATGAACAAAATCAGTGGTGTGATTACTTGAGAAAACTCAAGTAAATATCACGGTCCAAGGGAGATAAATACGAAACTTTCGTCCCTGCTTACGGACAACTATGTGGTCAATATTAATGCTAGAAATGGCAGCCAAACATTAAATATTTTATAAAAGAAAATGCTAGACACAACATCCAACTCTCCTTCAAATATTACATCTTACTATAGTTTAGAATGTCAAAAATAGTATCCAAATCTCCGTTTTATTCATTCTAGTGATGATCCAAGCAAAATATTTCAATATATTTTCAAGCAAACTTTCCATATAAGTGTGTGTGTGTGTGTGTGTGTGTGTGTGTGTGTGTGTGTGTGTGTGTGTGTGTGTGTGTGTGTGTGTGGTTCAACGAAACGACAAAACAGAGATAGAAAATATCTAATTAGTTTCACATTTTATATGGCAATCTACGTCATTGTATGAGCATCACATGGTCACCTCAACAAACGGCACTATATTGAGGGTAGTTGCTGACGATTAATTCTTTTGTTATTAATTAATCAATTCCTTTTTTATTATTATTTATTTCAAGGCTCTCTCTTATGTATTGAAAACAGCTTATTAAATGTTGAGCTTAAAGTATTTATTATGGTTAAATATAAAGACACAAAAGAAAACTGACACACGTACACACATATGTCTACTCTCTATTGAAAGACACACGCACATAGTTTTGGATTTAGACATTTAGATCGCTGGGGCACAACAGATTTGGAGGGGAGCCCGTAATACACAAAGAATTAGTATATAGAGACACCCACCCCAGTTTTATATATCAAAGTAAGTTTGGCGACAATAATTGGAATGAAAAAGGATGCATGAATTAAATTCAAATATTCTAACCATCCTAAAACTAAAAATCTCAGATGAGGGCACAAATGAATTACAACAGTCGTTACTGGTGGGGCACCCCACTGTTGGGGACCCAGAGCAATTGATTCCTATGTCCCCATTAAATCCAGTCCTGCACACACACACAGACACACACACAGACACAGGTGCACACACAGTACACAGACACACAGACACACACACACAGACACACACGCATACACACACACACACACACACACACACACACACACACACACACACACACACACACACACACACACACACACACACACACACACACACACACACACACATACACACACACACAAACAGTTGATCAGCAGGATCACAGACCTCATTTGTTTAACGAATGAGGTGGAGGTATCCTCGTGAAATCGGACCAAAGAAACAATGTTTCCATTTGTGTTTCCAATTGTAAATACTATCTACCGGTCCCAAATCCAGACAGAATGATCAACGTGAAATAAAGTGTCTTGGTCCTTGCTCAAGGACATAACGTATGAAATTGAATGTTTCCTTATTATCTATTTTCTTAAACCAATCGATTGCTTCGCTAGTGCTACACCATAGTTTTATCCTTAGTTTATCTTTGATTTGTGCTATTACGCTATCTAGTATATGTTTGCTAATTCTATCTATGACGGATTTTGATGGGCATATCAGTGTAATTGTAGGGATCGTTTCGAAGTTCTTTTTGTGATCTTTCTGGTTAAAAGTGGGGCTACACGGGGTTAGAGGTTCTGTTCTACGATTAAATTCAAGTTTCTCTATGTTGATGTCCTCAAGTGTTGCTTCAGTAGTTTTGCTATAATTTTTGTGTAGTTCTCGCCGTATAAAGCTGTCAAAGGTGTCAAGGCTCATGGTGTATACGTTCGAATTTTTGTCCGCTTTGACTATAATTCCGTCAGTATTGGGCAATTTTAATAAGTATCTGTATAAAATACTTTAATATGTATCTGTATAAAATTCCAATTAAAAAAATATGAATTATTAAGAAAGTTATGAACAAAATCAGTGGTGTGACTACTTGAGAAAACTCAAGTAAATATCACGGTCCAAGGGAGATAAATACGAAAGTTTCGTCCCTGCTTACGGACAACTATGTGGTCAATATTAATGCTAGAAATGGCAGCCAAACATTAAATATTTTATAAAAGAAAATGCTAGACACAACATCCAACTCTCCTTCAAATATTACATCTTACTATAGTTTAGAATGTCAAAAATAGTATCCAAATCTCCGTTTTATTCATTCTAGTGATGATCCAAGCAAAATATTTCAATATATTTTCAAGCAAACTTTCCATATAAGTGTGTGTGTGTGTGTGTGTGTGTGTGTGTGTGTGTGTGTGTGTGTGTGTGTGTGTGTGTGTGTGTGTGTGTGTGTGTGTGTGTGTGTGTGTGTGTGTCGTTCAACGAAACGACAAAACAGAGATAGAAAATATCTAATTAGTTTCACATTTTATATGGCAATCTACGTCATTGTATGAGCATCACATGGTCACCTCAACAAACGGCACTATATTGAGGGTAGTTGCTGACGATTAATTCTTTTGTTATTAATTAATCAATTTCTTTTTTATTATTATTTATTTCAAGGCTCTCTCTTATGTATTGAAAACAGCTTATTAAATGTTGAGCTTAAAGTATTTATTATGGTTAAATATAAAGACACAATGAAAACTGACACACGTACACACATATGTCTACTCTCTATTGAAAGACACACGCACATAGTTTTGGATTTAGACCATTAGATCGCTGGGGCACAACAGATTTGGAGGGGAGCCCGTAATACACAAAGAATTAGTATATAGAGACACCCACCCCAGTTTTATATATCAAAGTAAATTTGGCGACAATAATTGGAATGAAAAACGATGGATGAATTAAATTCAAATATTCTAACCATCCTAAAACTAAAAATCCCAGATGAGGGCACAGATGAATTACAACAGTCGTTACTGGTGGGGCACCCCACTGTTGGGGACCCAGAGCAATTGCTTCCTATGTCCCCATTAAATCCAGTCCTGCACACACACACAGACGCAGGCGCACACACAGTACACAGACACACAGACACACACGCATACACACACACACGCACACACACACACACACACACACACACACACACACACACACACACACACACACACACACACACACACACACACACACACACACACACACACACACACACACACACACACACACACAAACAGTTGATCAGCAGGATCACAGACCTCATTTGTTTAACGAATGAGGTGGAGGTATCCTCGTGAAATCGGACCAAGGAAACAATCTTTCCATTTGTGTTTCCAATTGTAAATACTATCTACCGGTCCCAAATCCAGACAGAATGATCAACGTGAAATAAAGTGTCTTGGTCCTTGCTCAAGGACATAACGTATGAAATTGAATGTTTCCTTATTATCTATTTTCTTAAACCAATCGATTGCTTCGCTAGTGCTACACCATAGTTTTATCCTTAGTTTATCTTTGATTTGTGCTATGACGCTATCTAGTATATGTTTGCTAATTCTATCTATGACGGATTTTGATGGGCATATCAGTGTAATTGTAGGATTCGTTTCGAAGTTCTTTTTGTGATCTTTCTGGTTAAAAGTGGGGCTACACGGGGTTAGAGGTTCTGTTCTACGAGTAAATTCAAGTTTCTCTATGTTGATCTCCTCAAGTGTTGCTTCAGTAGTTTTCCTATAATTTTTCCTATAAATTTCCTATAATTTTCCTATAATTTTTCCTATAATTTTCCTATAATTTTTCCTATAATTTTTCCTATAAAGCTGTCAAAGGTGTCAAGGCTCATGGTGTATACGTTCGACTTTTTGTCCGCTTTGACTATAATTCCGTCAGTATTGGGCAATTTTAATAAGCATCTGTATAAAATACTTTAATAAGTATCTGTATAACATTCCAATTAAAAAAATATGAATTATTAAGAAAGCTATGAACAAAATCAATGGTGTGATTACTTGAGAAAACTCAAGTAAATATCACGGTCCAAGGGAGATAAATACGAAACTTTCGTCCCTGCTTACGGACAACTATGTGGTCAATACTAATGCTAGAAATGGCAGCCAAACATTAAATATTTTATAAAAGAAAATGCTAGACACAACATCCAACTCTCCTTCAAATATTACATATTACTATAGTTTAGAATGTCACAAATAGAATCCAAATCTCCGTTTTATTCATTCTAGTGATGAACCAAGCAAAATATTTCAATATATTTTCAAACTTTCCATATATTGAGAATGATGTGAAGTTCATCTGTAGTGATGTCTGAATATTTGTAAGCGAAACATAGAGCATTGTTGAGAAGTGAGAGCGAAATAGAAGAATAGTAGCTGGCAATATCAAATTGAATAAATTTTTGTTTGTTTTTCTTATTCAATTTGTTGAACCAGCCAATCACTTCAGAAGTACCAAACCATAAATTTAAGTTCGAAGTAGAGCAATTAGAACGAACCTGTGGGATAATTCTATCCAAGATGGCTTTGCTAACAACCCCCAGATCTGACTTAGAGGAGGCGATTAGTATAACAGGTAGTTCAGTACGAAAGTTGTTTTTGTGATCCTTGAGATTTATACTCGGAGTTCTTGGGAGGAATGGTTCGGTCTCTTTTCCGATGCAAAGTTTTGACATAATATCAGAAGCTTCAAAATTTATGGATTCTAAATTATCATGGTTGGCTTTGCGATATTTTTTCCTAAGTTCTTACAAATATTCAGACATCACGACAGATGTACTTCACATCATTCTCCCCGCACGTAAAACCATCCTAGAGTTCAACAACGAATATTGGACCAGAGCTGATACCTCTAACAACTTTGACATCACAATGGGAGCATCCGATTCATCCCAATTGCCAGATTTAATTGGTATCTTTATTTTGAACTCTTTAAATCGGAAAATTCCTCAACTTCGCGGTGGAATTTATCGTGACGATAGACTTTTTACTATCTTAAATTGCAACATAGTTAACCTTAATATTATTAAGAACAATATACGTAATCTCTTTAACCAACATAACTTAAAAATTGAATTTGATAACAACATCAAACTAGCTAATTTCTTGGATGTATCTCTTAATCTTGACACTGGCCTATATTACCCTTACCATAAAAACAATGAGAATCTAAATTATGTTAATTTTAAATCTAACCACCCCACTAATATCAAGAATGCTATAGTTAGTAATATTGGGAAAAGAATATCCAACCTATCATCTAATAAAAACATCTTTGATGCTAACGCCAATTACTATAATAACGCGCTTTCTAAAGCCGGTTATCCTGATAAAATCAAATATAGTAAAGAAACAAATTCTAGAAGATCTTACAGTAGAATAATTAATCATGATCATTCCAATAACTTTAATAAAAGACCTAGATACAAAAACATAATCTGGTATAATGCTCCTTTCTCCATCTCTATTAATAATAATATTCCTAAATTATTCTTTAGTGCCTTAAATAAATGCTTCCCTCCCTCACATATCTATAGTAAAATATTTAACAAACACACTATAACATTTTCCTATTCGACCTCCTCCAACATCTCCAACATTATCTCTAAACACAACAATAAAATACTAAATACTAAATCTCTTCCTTCCAACACTGAATATCATAATAATAGTAATAGTACTCCCGACGTCATTGTTAACTCTAGGCTAATTTCTGCAAACCCAAATACAACGTCAAACGCAACTTCGTTAAATGTTCTTAATCCCAATCTAAATCAAGAAACTATTATTCCTATCATAAATAACTTCTCCAATCCAATTCCTTCTATAGATAACACTAGGTCACTTGTTAATAACTCTGTTAATTTCTCTAATCGCAATTGTAATTGCCCTGTTAAAAATAAATGTCCTCTCAACAACCATTGTCTTGAAAAAAACTTAATCTATGAATGTAAAGTTATAACTGACACCAATTCCTTTACCCATTTTGGCTCCACTTCCACCTCCTTTAAAGCTCGTCTTTATAATCATCATTCGTCTTTTAAATACCAACTTAAAAGAATCAACACGGCACTCTCAGAACTCATATGGTCCTTGAAAGACAAAAATATTAACTACAACATCTCTTGGAGGAAGGTTTGTTCTGCTTCTCCATACTTGAAGACATGTAATCTCTGTTTATGTGAGAAATTTACCATTATATCTAATTTAGATTCTATAATAAATAGACGCACTGACTTGTTTTCTCTCTGCTTGCATAAATTCGACAGAACATTCCATAAAGTATACAGCTAATATCTAATACTTTACCAATTTAAAATCCTTTTTCTCAAAGGCACATATATATATACACATATATATATACATATTTCTTTAAAAATATACCCATCTTTCTACCTTATTTCAATGTTATTTATTATACATTATATGATACTAGTTACTCATTCTATATCACTCCTATTTATCACTTCCCTTTCTTCCTTTTTCCTTTTTTCTTTAATTTCTAACCTCTAATCTGTACCTTTTCTTCCTAGATACTCCTCAATTCTCATTATTACTCACCACAATATATCCACTCTTCCTTCTTCCATCCTATCATTTGCCATAAAATTTACTATTACCCTTTTAAATAATTTATAGTATCACCTTGAAAAATCCTTCCTAAACAGAAACACTTTTTTGACGTTAGATTATTCATCCTCAATTCATTATTTTTTTTATCCCTTTCATGTTTATCTAACTTCTACATATTACACATCACAACACATAAAATCAAACTTAAACCCTAACTAATCTCTTTTATTACATTATATTATTACCATTAGGAAATACTTCATAAACATACATATTTTGATGTTAAGGTCTTCTCCTTAAACACTATCTCCTCCTTTGCTTTCTTTGCTTTCTGCGCTCATTTGTAAACAAACTATTTACATATATTAATTCATCCACTCTTCTACTTCTTTTCACAATATATACTTAATTACATTACTATTTTTATATTTTTTTAAATAATACATATCAATAATTTCTTTCCATCGCACATATTATTAAACCCTTCAATATTCAAACCTTAACTTAATATTATTCTTAATACATATTAACAATTTCTTTTCATCGCACATATTATTAAACCCTTCAATATACAAACCTTAATTTAACATTATTCTTAAATTTTTCTCTTCGTTAATTTTCAAATTCTTTTAATTTATATATTATCTTTCAACGGTTTTTTAACCTCTCTCTGTAAAACAATATATTTTTCTCAGTTATAAAAACTATCTCTCTCTATCACCCATCTCTCCTCCTATCTCATCCTTCCTTATTATACTCCTCCCCCTCCATTCTTTACTCTCATCTCCTCCTCTTTTTCACCCCCCCCCTCAATTTTTTCCCCAATATCACACATCAATCTAAACCTACTTTTCATATGTTGATTTAAAACTGCACCATTCACAAGTGTTTTTTAACCTTCATATCATGTCTCCCTATTTTATCTGACGAAAACGCAAATGTCATCGCATGATGATATTTGTTTTTGAAATGCGCATAATAAAATAAATGGAACTCTTTTAACCATCTTTTGATCTTATATATATATATATATATTAAAATAACAGATTAAAGTTTAAGCAAAGAATCGCTGCTTTCACCCTTAACGAGATCTTCTGAAACTAGCAAAGCCAATCTGAAAACGCAGAAGTGAATATTTCAAAAACGGTTGCAACCGGAGGAAGACAGGAAGCCGATACTTTGGTTCGTGGAAACGTTACCTGGCAAAGAACGGGAAAAAACGAATATAATACGTCATTATTTGGAGCGGTGAAAAACAATTTCACGCAAAGACAGAACCACGTTTATGGTATAAAAGAAGTCGTAGACTAATATTCTCTTAGGTGGTTCATAGATACGTTCTCTGGCAATGAACGGAAAAAACGAAGATAATACGTCATATGTGGAGCGTGGAGAACTATTACACGCAAAGACATAACCACGTAAATGGTATAACTGAAGTCGTAGACTAAAATTCTAACTAGGAAACCGAATGATTCTCCGCTTCAGAGTTAAGAATAAAGTAAATAAAATACAGAGGTAATTGAAATTAAATAAATACATACACGCATCCACATACGTACATGCACAAGCATACGCGAAAACACTCGCCATAGGTATACAAATACACGCATATATAAATGTGTGTGTGTGTATACAAATAATTAAATAAACGTATATAAATAAATAAATACGTATATAACAAGCGCACACACATACCTACATGTAAAACCCAAATGTTCGGAGACGACGTCAACCAAAACACGAAGTACACATATACACGCACCCTACATACGTACGAACCCGCATACTCACACAGACACAAAACACACGTATACACGTAACCAAAAGCATATGTACCAGATTATATAAAAAAATATACGCCATAACATATACAATCAAATATACGTACTAGAAAGTATACGTACTTTCACAAAACATACAGGTAGTACTTTGTGTTTTGGTTGACGTACGTCTCCGAACATTTGGGTTTTACATGTAGGTATGTGTGTGCGCTTGTTATATACGTATTTATTTATTTATATACGTTTATTTAATTATTTGTATACACGCACACACACATATTTATATGTGCGTGTATTTATATACCTATGGCGAGTGTTTTCGCGTATGCTTGTGTATGTACGTATTTGGATGCATGTATGTATTTATTTAATTTCAATTACCTCTGTATTTTATTTACTTTATTCTTAACTCTGAAGCGGAGAATCATTCGGTTTCCTAGTTAGAATTTTAGTCTACGACTTCAGTTATACCATTTACGTGGTTTTGTCTTTGCGTGCAATTGTTCTCCACGCTCCACATATGACGTATTATCTTCGTTTTTTCCGTTCATTGCCAGAGAACGTCTCTATGAACCACCTAAGAGAATATTAGTTTACGACTTCTTTTCTACCATAAACGTGGTTCTGTTTTTGCGTGTATTGTTTTTCACCGCTCCAAATAATTGTTTCTACTTTAGGCACAAGGCCAGCAATTAACCAGTGCATTACTGGTACTTTATTTAGTCTTCAAATTTATTATTATTACTATATATATATGATAATAATGGAGCTGCGGCGCTGCAAATGGGTTACATATGAAAAAGTTTGTCCTCATCAGTGGCCTTCCAACCGTCGTAGGCATTTCGTCGCATTAAAGGCCATATACCTCAGGTTGGTGCGAGCAACGGCTAAAAAAAGTCGTTGGGACACGTAAATAAAGGGGACGCTAGGGTAAACAGACAAAATGGTTTAAGCAGCAGAAAGTGATGAAGAAACAAGTCCCAGATTTCTATGAATATAAATTCGGTGGAATCGTGAACGAGAGAATAAAGACCATCAAACCTGGTTGAAATGTGAGCAAGGAAGGAATTTCGCACAGGTCTAACGGGAGGAAGAAGGGTCTGGTCTGCGAATTCGGTAAACATAAGTTC